>CAUYLG010018102.1:0-366153 GCA_963573385.1 Cacajao melanocephalus
CCTAATGTTATTGCTCCCCAACCTCCCCACCCCCAGCTATTCCTTCCCTAGCTCCCCATCCCCCAACAGGCCCTGGTATGTGATGTTCTCCTCCCTGTGTCCATATGGTCTCATTTTTCAACACCTACTTATGAGTGAGAACAGGTGGTGTTTGGTTTTCTGTTCTTGGGTCAGTTTGCTGAGAATGATGGTTTCCAGCTTCATCCATGTCCCTGTAAAGGACAATAACTCGTCCTTTTTATGGCTGCATAGTATTCCATGGTGTATATGTGCCACATTTTCTTTATCCAGTCTATTATTGATGGGCATTTAAGTTGGTTTCAAGTCTTTGCTATTGTGAATAGTACCCCAATAAACATATTTGTGCATATGTCTTTATAGTAGAATGATTTATAATCCTTTGGGTATATACCCAGTAATGGGATTGCTGGGTCAAATGGTATTTCTGGTTCTAGATCTTTGAGAAATCATCTCATCATCTTCCACAATGGTTAAACTAATTTACACTCCCACCAACAGTGTAAAAGTTTTCCTCTTTTTCCATATCCATCAATAGACATTTAGGTTGTTTCCTTATCTTGAGTATTATGAATAATGCTACAATTAATGTGTGAATGAAAATATCTCTTCAATACACTGATTTCAATACTTTTAAGCATGCAACCGGATATGGGATTACTGAATCATGTGGTTGTTCTATTTTTAATTTTGTGAAGAATCTCCATGTTTCTTTACATAGAAGCTGCACAATTTTACAGTGCCACTAACAATGTGTAGAGTTCGTATTTCCCCACATACTCACTGACATTTATCTTTTTTTCTTTTTTCTTATGAGAGCTATTCTAACAGGTGGGAGATAGTTTCTTGTGGTTTTGATGTACATTACCCTTATTAGAAATTTCTGCCAGATATCTTAATTCATTAGTCTCAAGTTTAAAGTTCTACAGATCCCTAGGACAGGGGCACAACGCAGCCAAGGTCTTTGCTAAGGCATAACAAAAGTGACCTTTGTCTCAGTTTCTAATAAGTTTCTTATCTCCACTTGAGCCCTTATTATCCTATCTCTGTCTATATCACTATTAGCATTTGGGTAACAATCATTCAGCAAATATCTAGGAAGTTTCAAATTTACCCTCATCTTCCTGTCTTCTTCTGAGTCTTACAGGTATTTTCAATCCCTGCCTGTTACGCAGTTCCAAAGCCAATCTGATATTTTCAGATGTCTCTATAGCAATACTCCACTCCTGGGCACCAGTTTTCTGGATTAGTCCATCCTTGCACTGCTATGAAGAAATACCTGGGACTGGGTTATTTACAAGAAGGAGAGATTTAATCAGCTCACAGTTTCTCATGCTGTACAGGAAGCATAATCCTGGCATATGCTTAGCTTCTGGAGATGCCTCAGAAAAACTTACAGTCATGTCAGAAGGCAAAGGGGGAGCAGTCATCTTACACAGGATCCAGGAATAACAGATGGAGGGAAAGCGGGTAATACACACTTTCAAACAGCCATATTTTGTAAGAACTTAATTGCTTTAACAAGAATAGCACCAAGAGAATGGTGCTGAACCACTAATGAAAAATTCACATCCAAGATCCAACCATCTCTCACCTACCTCCAACACTGGGGACTAAAATTCGACATGAGATTTGGTGGGGATACAGATCCGAATCATATGAGTATGTGTGTTCCACTTATGTTCTTCACTCTGGAGTCAGTCTTGGTGTTGTCTATCTTTCATCAATGTCATAGAGCCACGTTGGCTGCATTTAGCTATCCATCCCATTTCCCCAGGGCAGTTCACTGAAAAGCCAAAACAGAGACTGTGCATTCAATCCCTCCCATCATCCTGGTGGAAAAAAACACATTGTTGTTCACCTTTTGTCAATCTCACAGTGTTGTGCCTGTTACAGTAGATGACTGTCTCTTTTTTGTTTTCAGCGTTGCTCAGAAATTTGAACTATGCCAGTTGCAACAACATTCCATGTGACTCAAGACAGAAACTGGTTCCTAGAGCACATTGAAAGGTTGGAACTTGCATACGTGCTCTACTCTCTCATTCCATAAAGTGAGAAATTGCTGGAGAGAACAATCTCTGTCAATACTGAGCTCTACAGGCTTTGGGGAAGATACTGATACGAGTAAAGTGAAATTGCTGATTTTACCAATGTTAATGTGTTTGGTCACAATTTTGTTTACATCTAGGGTGTTGAAACTTCATAATTGGAATCTAGGCCACTCATTAATCTATTTTGGTCTGTATATGGTTGTTATATCCATGTTTCTATGGAGGACATCATTCTTCCAGATCTTGCTAAACTTTTATTTTTAGTTTGAGGGTCGATTCTTAAAATTTTCTACTATTATGCCATTTGCAAGTCAAAACTGTTTCTATTCTTTGTTTCTTATTGGACTTTCAATTAAATGTTATTTGTATTGCTCAAAATAATGTTTAATAAAATTGCTGAGGATGGACATCCTTGGCTTGTTCTCTGTAATAGAGAAAATGTGTTTCATATAAAGGACATGCTGATAAATTTGAATAAATAAATTTTATTTAAAATATGTAATTAAACAGTCACAAATTATGACTTCCAAATAATGCAAAATTTCTTTTTTAAACTTTAATAACATCACTATATAAATAACTTTTTTAAATAAAGGAAAAATAACACTGAAATGTAAAATTATATAAATGTTAAGAAGAGGCAATACATAAAATAACAAATATAAATTGCTTATTACTATAAAATAAATTATCAATCTCATTCTTAATAAATGCATATAAAATAAAACTGAGAGAATTTGTTCCACGGATATTCATGAAGAAAACATGCCAGTGCTTGTAAATGTCTTTGGAAATTCATACTTTCATATTTAATGCTGTTGGGTATATTATACTTTACACATAGAAGGATTTTGAAATATATTCAAAATTCTTATAAATAATAAAGTCTTTGGACCAGTAGTTAAAACTGTATTGTAATATTTTGAAATAAGGTGAAAAAACAAATATTTGTGGACAAGACTGTTTATTACAGGATTATCTTTGATAGTGATCATGAAAAACATACATTTCTAAAAATAAAGAATTTGAAAAAAATGTGATATATAAGTGAAGTGGAATATTATACAACCTTCAGTACCCTTTGCATTGTAATATATTTTTACCATTTCAATTCACTTAAAATATGTGATAACTCTTTTTATGTGAGGGAGATTAAAGAGTCTCATTGAAGTTAGAGCCCGTTGTTGTGAGGTTTGAAATGTTAATATAGTTAAGCTAAATTTATTCTGTTTTAAACCTCGTGCCATTCTGACTTTGGTGTTGTTCCTGGAATAACCTCCCATTAACCTAGAACTGCAATCCTCCTTTTCTCTTGTTCATTAAAAACACTTACTGAGTACTCCAATTAATTATGTATTAAGTCACATAATGTCACATCACTCTTTAAAATTAGACAAATATTACCATCTCACCTTAGAACAAATTACATAGTTTTTGTCATGTCAGAAAAGATAATACGTTATCTGGTCTCTAGCTTCCTGCCTTTCCTATCTCTTTACTTCAGCCATATGGCTTCTACTGTACTGAATTCCTTTCTGCGGTTGTAGTAAGTGAATCCTATTACACCTACCCCTCTGCTCTGCCCTTACTTTTTTCTCTCCTTGGGAGATGATCTCACAGAGATCCTCATGGGTCATTTCTTCATCAACTTCAAGTCTCTGCAGAAATAACACTTTTTCAGAGAAGTATTCATGAATAGCTAAGATAAATAGCAGGCCGTTCATCACTTTGGTTGATTTGTGTTTTAAGACCTGTCAACTCTGACGTATTTATCTGCTTGTTTTTATTGTTTATGTAGGTTTTTATAAGCAATAATGTCAATTTTTTCTTTCTTTCTTTTTTTTTCTTTTTGAGACAGAGTCTCGCTCTGTTGCCAGGCTGGAGTGCGATGGCACAGTCTCGCCTCACTGCAACCTTCACTTCCCGAGTTCAGGAGACTCTCCTGCCTCAGCTTCTGGAGTAGCTGGGACAACAGGTGTACACCTCACACTCCACTAATTTTTGTATTTTTAGTAGAGATGGAGTTTCACCATGTTGGCCAGGATGATCTTGATATCTTGACCTCATGATCCATCTGCCTCTGCCTCCCAAAGTACTGAGATTACAGGCGTGAGACATTGCACCTGGCCAAGAACGTAGATTTTATTGCTCACTGTTTGGGCTTTGTTGCCTATGTGTAAACACCTGGGAATACAAAATGTGCTCAATACATATTTAATACATTAATTAATGAATGTTTAGAAATTGTTTTAGCAACTTCTCTAAGTAAATGTTGGAGACATGCTACTTATTTACCTAATATTATATTACTAACCAGCAGGTAATGAACACAGGTATTTAATGACTATGTGACTTGTCAATGGTTCTTGACACAATAAGCATTTTCTTCTCCATGACACACTTTCTTAGATTGGTTTCCTATGTACTATATTCTCTTGAGGCTTTTTTTTCGTTTTAGTTTCTTATCTTGCTGGTTTCTCATATTCTCCTTTGATGATTCGTATTTTGTCCATATCCTTGAAAAGTTGAAATGCTCTAATGGTCAGTCCTTGTCTTCTTTTACACTTCGACTATACCAACTCTTTCAATCACTTTCTACAGTGCTAAGGCTATAATACTATGTGTAACTATAACCATGCTCTTATGTTTATATTTCCTACTCAAATGTCTCTCTTAAACTTCAGCTCCTTATATTTACTTGACACTTCCAAGGAATGTCTAACAGCCAAGGCAAAGTCTTTCTGCAAAAACCATGAATTGCACCAGACATCCTTCTCAAGCAGGCTTCCTCTCTTAGTTGATGGCTCTTATCCTCCTTTTCTCAGGCTATAAACCTTCACTTCTTCTCTCAAAGATCTCATCACCTCTAACCTCTCTTGCCTATAATAGTCTTCAATGTTACTCTCTGCTTCAATCCTCAGTCACAGATAGCTTTTCAAAATATGGCAAATCATCTTACTTCTCTGCCCGAACCCTGTAATATCTCCCAATTTCATTTTACAATACCTCTCTATGTCTTTCCAATGGCCTGTAAGATCCCATATGATTTATCACTGACATTCTGAGTCATCTATTGCTATTTTCTGTTTTGTTCCTTCTGCTCTATTTGTTGTATTAACCTTCTTGAATACAGCAAGCATACTTGCATTGTAGGATTTGGATCAAACTGTTCCTAGCCATATTCATCTTCTACTTATTTCATAAGTTTTTAAAAATCTTTTTTTCAATAAAGCCCAAACATACAATTTAATATAGCAAATTATGCCACCTCCATCACAAACACACAATGAACACTCAAGATCATCTGTATTTGGTCTACTGTTTTCTTTTTTTCTGTAGAACTCATTACCTTCTGACATACCATGTAATTTATTTGTTACCTAGGTTTAATGTTTGATGTTTATCTTCTCTTTCTTGGTATGCCCTGTGTGGGCAAGGAACTTTATTTTTGTTTTTTTTGTTTCTTTGTTTTATTGATCTATCACAGGCCCTAAATGAATACATTGCACCATTGTACATCGTATGTGATTAATAATAATAAAATTACTAAATAAATGAATTATTTCCTTTTTATCTTTCTGTATTATGAATTTGCACGTAAATGTTCATTATCTAATATGCGTGCAATACATTTTGGTTTTCAATCTTTATGCCTTCGATCATCTTATTTGAACTTTAAGCCATGTTTTGCTATCTAGCTAGTTTTTTGTTGTTAATGCAATTCTAATTTTAAAATATTTTAACTTTATTTATAATTACAATAAAAGGGGCATGCATAATCAGTCAGAACATAGTTTACACCACAGTTTTTAAGTTTTCTTGTGATAGCTTTGGACCATTAATGGAGGAGAAGCAGACTGAGAACAGACAGGATCCTCCAGTTTAATAGGGGAGAAATGTTGCCCATGCTCTCTGTTTGGGCGTAAATACCATGTCTGTAAAGATATGTTTTTGAAAGAGTAACACAGTCTGAATTTCAAAAGTAGTGTTAGTGTTATACTCAAAATTAGCCTTTATATGGTAGTTTATTTGAAAGGAGCTGGAACATTTGGGAGATATTTAGAGATCAGCAACAGTCCTTGAATCTGCCAGTGTACAGGAAATATTTGCATCTTTCCATTTACCATGTGGCCTGGCATATTTTAGGTACACAATCATTGTTTATTTTAACTATACGAATGATTGTACTCAGGCACACCAAGGTCCCTTTAAGAACAGGAAACAAACCAGCGAAGTCTAATCTGAAAATTAAATAAAAATAAAGCAAGTTTTCTTAGAATGTGACCTGCATGGGAAATCTGTGTTGCAACTAAGAATGGTTCATTAAATATCCCAGCACTAGGCCGTTGTAAACCAGGTAAATGGACTTCATGCTTAGACTGAATGATTAGGTTTAAGCAAGAGTAGACAGATAACATTGATGTATGCTTTCTGTTTTTTCTTGTAATTTATATCCTGGTAAGTATAAGAAGTGTGGAGTGAGGAGTTAAGCAATCTTGTGGAATTGAATACAGGGTTTGGAAAAACCAGATATCCTCAGATGGGCTAATATCATTAACTTCCATTTATTTTCCAGGAAAACACTTTTTCAATTCCCTATAATGCAAATTTATTTGCCACTTGTACCTATTACACTATTTTTACTATTAAAGTTGACTTTAGGAGTTTATACGTTTTTATAGCTGCACTTATAGTTCATGATTTTAGCTTTCTTAGCTCTTTGAACATGTGTCTTAGCAGTCCTTTAAAGAGTGGTTTCTTGTAAGTAGATAACTTACCTCTCCCACTTAAGACGGCATTCACTTCTCCAGGTTTCCCCCACTTATTATAAATATTCAGTGAGGTCTGGATTCTGTGCCCCACTTTCTATATTTTCATATAGCACCTTATGATCAAATCATCCAGAGTACAATAGAAAAGGTTTCACTACCTCTTCATTTAATGTTAAGTCCTTAAAGTCATATTCTATAGCTTTTATTTCAACGTAAAGCAAAATGTCAGTTGTGACAATAATCCACAAACACGCACCCAGAGAAAAGAGATGGGTATATGAATGTAGGGTGGTGGTGTTTATTTCTGAAGGTTATCAATATTTTTGGAAAATCTTGACTATTTTATTAACAGCATACTCCAATGTTTATTTTTTAAATGCAAATAAATATTATAGTGGAAAGAAAGGTATTCAATCAAGCTCAAAATGTTTGTTTTGTCACTTCTTCAAGACAAGTACGCTTCCTCAGAACAAATGACATATTTAATCATTTCTTTATTTTTCACTTGATGGGAAATTAAAAGTAATTGAGATAACAATTCAGTTACAAGGAGAAGTAACTTGAAACAAAATAATGAAAAATTAAAATTGACCTCATTTAATTACTTCAATTATAATGTATAATTTAATTATGATTTAATGATAGCAGAATAATGATCTCCATTTAAATTAAATGGAAAAACATGCTAATTTTTTATTATGTTAAAGCTGGTTTGAACTTGTCAACATTATACTTCTATAACAGTAACTTGTTTCTTTTCTTTTATACACTCTTTTTTAGGACAGTTTAGATTCACAGAAAAATTGAGCTATTGAGCAGAAGGTACAAAGATTTTCCACATACTCTCTTCCCCACATGTGTAGTTTCCCCATTATCAACATTCTGCACAAGAGTGGTATATTTGTTATAATTAATAAACCATATTTTACACTAGGTTCATTAACATCTATATATTACATCCATAGTTCACATTAGGGTTGCTTTTGGTGTGGTACATTTTATGAGGTTGGACAAATGTAATAAATATAATGGCATATATCTACTATTATGTTATTATATGGGAGTATTTTTATTGCCCTAAAAATCTCCGGTCCTCTGCCTACTTATGCTAATTTATTTTTCATGTTACAACTAATTAGAAGGCATCAATATTACAGTTACATAATAACAAATGTTTTTAAGTTTCTGCATTTTAAAGCTTACGATTTGTCTATAAAGCAAGTAAACTTAATCACTTACACACATACATACTACATATATAAATATATATATTATATATGTAAACCACAAATAAAATATTCCATTTTATAAGTTATAACATTATTTTTTTTTAAATGAGGAATTTTATTTCACATGTTTCTTTGGTTGATAAAATTTTATAGACTAATTTTTATTATCCATTCAATCATTTAAGTAAGTTGTTAAAATATTTGGGAAGGCATTTTAAAATGTTGTTTAATAATTTCTTGAGTATGCAACTGAATTATATTCAGCACAATATTCTTACAGGATCAACAAATTTGTATACCTGCTGTGCCATAACAGACCAATGCACTGAGACAACAGTGTTTGTAGCCAAGAAAGAGTTTATTGATCATATGGTAGCCAAGAAAGGGGACAGGAAAAACCCACAAGTCTGTCTCCCAGAGAAGTTATGGGCTGCACTTTTTAAAAGGATTGTGGAAGGCATAGGTCCAGAAAATCGGGGTTGTTGATTGGTCAGGGTTGGGGGATGCAATCATCAGGATCTGGAAACTCCCTGCTTTGTTGAGACAGATCCTCATAGGGTCCTATGCAGCAGCTGGCATCAGTAGCTTTACAGGTATGCACGTCCTGAAAGGATACCTCCAAAGGAAAACAAGATTTCAAAATGATTAAGTCATTATCTATAGAGAACTTAAGGGGAAGTGTAATCTTTCAACAGGATCTACATGATTTGGGGACAATAGCAGTAAAAACTGTGAGGAAGCAGGTCAAAGAGCAAGCTGACCTAATGATTAACACTGAATGTGTTGCAAGCTTGCTTCATTTTCATTTCTTCCCCTCCCTTATTCTCTGTTTCATTTTATCAAGTTTGTGGGAACAGTTTCAATATAGCTAGGAAAAGCAGAGCTATAATCACATTTAGTTAGAAGGGTAACTGAAATGAAAGTATGTGATTTTCCCTTCACTGTTTAGAACCTTTCCGAATATCCAGGGGGATAATCAATTTGAAAATTTAACTCAATTTGAAAGTTTCATTGTACAAAAGGAGTGGTCTAAAGCAAAGTTTGTCATACAAAAACATCCATGCCTTTTCACAATATCTTGCCATGATTGGAATCTAAACACTGAGTTGAACAATTATTTACATAAAAAATGAATATAGCCTTCCTTACCCTTAAGAAAAATATAAATACATTCATATGAGTATTTTCAATTGATTTAAATGTTCTAATAAAGATCTCAAGGTTACTAGCAAAATTCCCAATAATAATTTGTCTTAGAGACAGAATTACTCACTATTTTATTCAATAGTTATATTTTTCTTTTAAAACAAGTTATAATTCTTATTTTAAAAAATACTGAAATTAAAATATAAAATTAAATTCTTGCAGATATCTAGGCCTCTACGATTCCCAATATGAGAAATTTTGTATTTTAGAAAATTGTAATTAAAGTAAATAGGATATATAGTTGCCTGAAAAATAGGTCCTTTCTATTTTCTTTAATTTTGTAATGTACTGAAAAATCAATATTTTAATTGCAAGTAGCTGCAACTTATGATAGAAAGAAAATAGTAGAATCAAGAGATTACATTTTTACTTATTAATTTACAGTTTATGTCTCACCTGACCTATTTCTCTAAATAACCTAAAATGGTGTTAACAATTATAAGTACTCCAAAAACAACATTGTTGAAAGAATTTTTAGTTTATTGATTAATCTCTTTTCTACAGAGTATGTACACTTTAAAAATTTTAAAGATTAAAAGATTAGTTTGGTAACCATTTTTCATATAAAAGGCAGGTTAAGTAAACTCTTGCTTAAGTAAATACTAATATACATCTTGTCTAAATTATTAAATAAAAAGTTACTCTTAGTGTAAAAAAATAGTAAAGCAAAATTTCCCTGTGAACATATGAAAGTATTTACAAGATGCTTTGTTTCACAAAATACTAGTGTCTTCTCCAATTGAGAAAAAATTTAGAAAAAGAGTTCTAACTTTGATTGGTACACATAAACACAATGAATGAATGGATGGATGAATGAGTGTTCAAAGAGAAAATCTGTGCAATATAAAAGATTGTGCTATACAAGTATTTGATTAAAAAATGCAAATATATTTTTACATATTTTGGTTTTCCATAACTAGTGAAAGATGGCAGAATATGTCTCCAAAATATGCCACACTGAAGTGGAGTCCTTATACTAAAATAAAGATTGTTTTAAGCTAGACACTTGAAAAACAGCAGATGCAAGAAGGGCATTTAAATCTCTCTTTCATTCTGAAAAAGGAGATAAAATTTCCCATGTGAATGATGCTTTGGTGTATCAAAAGAAAACAAATATTCTTTGGAGAGTCATAGTGAGATAATTCTGTACACACAGACCTTGATAAAATAATTCTTATATTCCTTTAACCTCTCCACATAATTAGTTATTTTCCATAATTGTCGATCTTGTTCAACCAAGTATAAAAAAACACATTTGGGGTTTTCCATTTCTTTGAGTATTTATTTTCTTTTAAGAGTTCCCATTTCACATACAATTTAAATGTGTTAATCTATTTTACATCGATTTAATTTTCAGAAACAGCTGGGGACCCTAAAAGGGTAGAGGTAAAATTTTGCCTTTTCTACATTATTGATAAGTAAGAGGGTTTAATTTTTGCTTTGTATTTTTCAGCTCCCACGTAAGATACAGTAATTAGGAATCTAAGGCCATAAGTGAAAAAAAACAAAAACACAAGACATATTCACAAAATCTTGTATGTAGTTCCTTAGAAGGGAGTAATTTCTATAATTAAAAAATATGTAAGGTAAGAAAGTCTATAGGAAGTGTTAAACTGTCAGTGGGATGTTATCTAGACTGTAGAAACTGCTCTAGATGTTATCTAGAGTGCAGAAACTGAGAAGCTGACAATGAAGCAAAAAGTAGAAACAAATGAAGGTGTGAACCATGAGCAAATTGAAGGAAAGCTTCTTCCAGACAAAGGAAGAACAAATGCCAGCATTTCCAATAAGATACAGAACATGACAAGGATGCCTACTGTCCTTACTGTTATTCAGCATAGTACTGCGAGCTGTAGCTAAAGCAATCAGACAAGAGAAAGATATAAAGAGCATCCAAACTGGAAAGGAAAAAGTCAAATTCTCTGGTTTGAAGATTATATCATTTTAATATTTGTAAAAACCTAAAGGCTCCACAAGAAAACTATTAGAACCGATGAGTTAATTCAGGATACCAAATTGACAGACAAAAACCAGTAGCATTTTTATATGCCAACAGTAAACAATGTGAAAGAAATTAAAAAGTAATCCCATTTACAATAGCCACACATAAAATTAAATACCTAGTAATTAACTTAACCAAATAAGTAAAATAACTCTACAGTGAAACGTATAAAGTACCAATGAAAGAAACTGAAGACAACACCACAAATGAAACAGTATTTTATGTTCATGGATTAGAAGAATCAATAATGTTAAAATGTCTCTACTACCCAAAGCAATCTACAGATTCAGTTCAACCCCTGTCAAAATACCATTCTTCAGAGAAATGGATAAAGACATTGTAAAATTTATATAGAACTATGAAAGACCCACAACAGCCAAAGGTATCCTAAAAAAGGAACAAAACTGGAGAAATCACATTATCTGACTTCAAATTATTCTCAAAAGCTATAGTCACCAAACAGCATGTTACTGGCATAAAAAGAGACATATAGACCAATGGAACAGAATAGGGAACCCAGGAACAAATCCGTACAATGACAGTGAACTCATTTTCAACAAAGGTGGCAAGAATATACACTGGAAAAAGACAATCTCTTCAATAAATGGTGCTGGGAGAATCAGATATTTATATGCCGAAGAATAAAACTCATTACATTAAAGAAATCAAATCAAAGTGGATTAAAGACTAAGACCTCAAATTATGAAACTCTTACAAGAAAATGTCTAGGATATTGGTCTGGGCAAAAAGTCCTTGAGCAATACCCCACAGAAACAGGCAAGCAAAACAAAAATGGACAAATGAGATCGCATCAAGTTAAAAAGCTTCTGCACAGCAAAGGATGTTATCATCAAAGGGAAGAGACAACCCACAAAATGGGAGAAAATATTTGCAAAGTACCCCTCTAACAAGGAATTAATAACAAGACTATATAAGGAGCTCAAACAACTCTATAGAAAAAAAATATAATAATCCAATCAGAAAATGGGGAAAAGATTTGAATAGACACTTCTCAAAAGAGGACAATAAAATGGCAAACAGGCTTATGAAAAGATTCTCAACATTATTGATAATCAGAGAAATAGAAATCACAACTATAAAGAGATAATCATCTCACCCCAGTTAAATAGCTTTTATGAAAAAGGCAGTCTATAACAAATACTGGAGATGATACGGAAAAAGGGAGCCCTTGTAGATGGTTGATGAGAATGTAAATTAGTACAACTACTATGGAGAACAGTTTGGAGGTTCCTCAAAAAACTAAAAATTGAGCTACCATATGATCCAGCAATCTCATTCCTGGGTATACACCCAAAACAAAATAAAAATTATATCAAAGAGATATCTGCATTCCTAGGTTTGTGGCAGCACTGTTCACAATACCTAAGATTTGAAAGCAACCTAAGTGTCTATCAATAGATGAATGGATAAAGAAAATGTGGTACCTATAAACAATGCAGTATTATTCAATCATAAAAAAGAATGAGAATCAGTCATTTGCAACAACATAGATGGAATTTGTGTTTTTTATGTTAAGTAAAATAAGCCAGGAGCAGAAAGACAAATATCACATTTTCACTCATTTGTGGAATCTAAAAAAAAAAAAAAAAAAGGAAAATCAAACTTTTGGAGATTGAGAGTAAAAGAATGGTTATCAGAGGCTGGGAAGGGTAGTGGGGAGTGTGGGGGGAGGCTGGAGGCCAGCAAGATGAGAATGGTTATTAGGTACAAAAAAACTAGAATGAATAATATCTATTATTTAACAGCCAGACAGGTGGCTATAGTCAATAATAACTATATGTATAATGTGGTACAATGATAATTATGTGTATAATGTGGTACATATACACAATGGAGTACTACTCAGTACTTAATTGTATATTCTGAAATAACTTACAGAGTGTAATCAGATTGTTTGTAATTCAAAGAATAAATGCTTGAGGGGATGGATACGCCATTTTCCATGATGTGCTTATTTCACATTGCATGCCTGTATCAGAGCATTTCATGTACCCCATAAATATATATGTACTCACTGTGTACTCACATAAAAATAAAAAAAAATTAAATTAAAATTTTTAAAAAAGAATAAACGCCCTATATTAGAAACTAGCTAGGCATTTTTGTTTTTAAAAGAGAAAACATTGTAAGAAAAACTATGTGGCTGGAACAAAACAGAAACTGGGTTCAAAGAGGTGTAAGAAGACAGATGTTGATTGCCTTAAAGATCTTTGCTAAAAGAAGTGACATGGGAGATAATTGGAGGATTCGAAACAGAAGAGTACTGTGAGCTGGATTAAGGTTTTCGTAAAATCATTCAGAATGCAGTGTTGAGAAGAGACTAAAATGGAGCAATGATGAAAGCAGGAAGATCAACCCTACAAATAATTTGCATTTACATATTTAAAAAAATAATATAGCACATTGGGAAGCACGATGACATTTATCTTTCAAGTTAACTTTGTTAATTTTCATTTCATTTTCAGAGATATATCAGACTCTCATTTGTAACATTTTTATGCAACATGTTTCTTGCTTTTATAGTTCTACAATTTAAATTCACAGAAACTACTAAAATGAGGTGAGAAACTACAGAATAAATTCAAACTTGTATGAAACTTCAATTACCATGATGTTATAAAAATGTGAAATATGTCAACTATCAAACTACAGCTAAGAATGTGCATGCATGGATATTCAAATAAACAAGTAAATAAATAGGATATAATTATGTCTGTGTGTCCTAACTACTAATAGATACCTGCCCATGTTAAAGGCTGCCCCAAACCATTGCTTAAATTAAGTAAAATTTTACAAAGTAATTTCTTAAGGGTAATTTGTATTGCAATTGCAGAACTGAAAAGGTCTTACTTAACAAATGTAAGGGTCAAAGCACAATAACAAAAATTTAACTTGAAGCAAGCCAAATTAATATCAATATTTAGCTAAAGGGTAAGAACAAATATTGGTTAACTAAATGGTTATGTGGTATGGAAAAAAAAAACTAAGCCCTATAATGAACCTGGACTGATAAAAAAAACTAACAAATGGATCTGCACTCTAAGACCAATGTTATGACATGATTGACATTAATTGAGAACATAATGAAGCTGCAGAAACTTGCTAATGCCTCTGTCACTGATACCAGAGAGTCTACTCTCAATGCATTATGAAACCAACCATGATCTCTCTGCGGGAGTACGTGCATGGTATGTGTGAGTGATTAACACATTTCCAAAAAATAGAGATTCTCAATAATTTATGTGATTGATAACAGAATATTTTATTCAATGCTTGAAATTTTATTCCTGAATTTCATATGTGAAGAAAGTGACACCCAAGTATAGTAAATAACTTGTCCAACGCCAAATTATTAATGTAAAATAAGGTTTAGAAGCTCAGTAACTACTAACAGATCCTGTATATTTTCCAATTCATGGGTTGTAGCTCCTAAACAAAGGTAATTAAGGTACGTTTAATTAAGTAGTTATTGTGATAAGATAAATAAAAATGCATTATTGACATAATGACTAAGAATCAATATTTTTTCTGTGTTACATAAGAAAAAAGACAGGATCCAAATGTTGGAGTAGTTAATTCAGAGCAAAAACTAAAACAAACAAACAAACAAACAAAACCTCTTTTTTGATTAGATCTGTCATTGGTAAATAGTATTTTCAAATATTTAATATGTAATTCAGCAATTATACAAACTGTTATTGATAACTTACATATGAATTTATGTCAAAACTAATATTTTATTTTTCAACACTGACTTTATTCAAAAATGCATCATAGTTTCTAATATTTTCAAGATTATAAACATTTTTTGGCTGAGCATTAATTGTTATCTCATTTCCAACATTATCATCTTTCTTCAGAAATCTCATAAGTTTCTGTGTTCTTTTATATACTGAGGAAATCGATATACCTGACAGAGCATTTAAGATAAATAAAATTACAGCTCATCATCCAAACAAAAACAGCAAAAAGGAGTTACTTTCATTGGTTTTGGAAAAAAATATTCAATTATAAACATGCTCCTACAGAAAGGATGATATCAAACTTTCAGAACAAAGTATAGCAAAGAAAAAGGTCAGAATAACTTTTCTTTATTACCACCTCATTATGCTGACTTTGGCCAAGGTCCCATAGACCCAGTTTAATGAAGGGATAATGATAGCTCATCCTTTCCCATTTTTTGCTCAGTCAAGTCAGTATTGTACAAAAATGCTTCTGACTCCCTTTTGGAAATTCATGTTACAAAGAATTCTCTTCTTTTCTTTTTACAATGTAATGCTCAAACATACAATTTACTGACATTTTAAAAACTGTATGAGCTCAGCATGTTACATAACACACTTAGTATAATTGGATTGCTCATAGTACCTACTTAATAAGGAAGTTGCTATAAATGTTAAATTAATTAAAGCATGCAAATTGTGTGTGGCACATCGTGGCTCTCAGTTCACTTGGTTTATTTGCATTATTGATAAAAATAATCGTTCTTAGAATACTGAATTAAATGATTCTAGGTGGATGTCCTAGATTTTAGAGCAGATAGGATGAATCAGAATTGGTTTCCACCTTAAAGGAGCTGACATATTTCCATGGAAATGACTTAGACGTTGGGGAAAAAAATCCATCAAGTCATTTTGAGTTGTTGGTCTATTTAATAAAATGTGTTAAAATTTCAATTAATGTACCCACAGATCTCTAAAAATGTTGGTTCACCTTCCCTGAGATGTTCCATGTAGCAAAACTCAACTTAACTCCCTCTAGGTGTCGATAGTGTGTTACATATAAATATAGCCTCATTTCTCAAAGAAAATACTCCATATGTTTTTACATCCTTATTTTCAATTGTTACTTTTCTTGCTGTCCCCTTCACTTATGAGGTTATTTGAAAATGTGAACACTAATGAATACCAAGCTGCATCCAAACAAGACTTTTAGTGAATTTTCAGTAATTACAGATGTAATTAAATCATTGAAGACATAAAAATAAAAGTCAAGTAAAAATTATTGATAAAATAGAAGAAAGAGGTGGGATGGATATAGTGTAATAATATGGATTTAGAAATAGATACTTAGAATACTTCAATTGTGCAGACTTGGTCTGCAGATGTCAAATGGGACCAGGCCGGGCCAAGGATATTCAGGCCTCACATGAAAATGTTCCCACCAGTTTCAAATTCAAACCTTGGTATCCAGCACCATAATCTATAGAAATTATGTTCATTAAAAAGGCCTGAAGATTTTACAAATCAGGAATAAGTAAACATAAACACCAAAACCAAAAATAATCACAATTAATAATAAATAAAACAATTACGATCACACTTAATAAATAAGACACAATTAATAATGACTGTTAAAAAGTACTTTTTAGTCAAACTGCATTTTGATGTGTTTCTCAGGATGAAAAGCCATAAACTGTTACCTCAGAAAATGAACTGAAATGCAAAGTAATCTGATGAATAGATGGTTTGGTATTGTCCATCTGGATACAAAAGAGACTGCCAATATCAACAATTCTGATTTCGAAATAGTTGATATTGAACTGCTCATTCTTACAGTAATGGGTTGACATGCTACATTGTTTTTGAAAGTCAGTCTTCATTTTGAGAAAAAGACAATATCAGTACAGTGTGACTAAGAGGAAGGTTGTTGTTTGGCTTCTTATAGAAATGGAATGTTTTTAGTTTCTCTTTTAAATATGTTTATGTATATATTGAAATAAAGAGTCTTTAAGACAGAACTTTGTCGTTCTCCATTGTTTTGCTCTGTCAAATTCCCAAACTATTTTTGTTGTTCTTTATTTGGAATACAGTTTCACTGCTTATAAACATAATGTTCATACTATAATATCCTAAAATATAATTAAAGTACAAATCTTCTGAGTTCTCCTTTCTCCCCAACTCTCCCTGCCCATTCAGTATTTTATCTACTGGTCGTCTTTTGCCTTTCTCATCTTTCTCTTCCCCTTCCTCTGGAGAGAGAAACTATTTGTGAATTTTTTAGGCAAGAGTAAGAAATTTAAAAGTTATGTTTGCAAAAAATAACACTAATTCAATTAGCAGTGGACATAGGGCCTACTGTACAAAAATTCCTTAAAGAGCAGAATAGAGAAAAGACTATCAGATATGCAATAATAGTGGCATCGAGACCAGATAGGTTTCTTCAGTAGTCCAGGTCAAAAACTCTAAGATGTGTGGATGTTTTTGCAAATTGCAGTTTTTAAAGAAAAGTAATACAATGCAGTTGCTGGAAAATTCTCCTAGCAGACAAAGACTTCTGATTGTCATAATATCCCTACTTCTAAAAGAAAACATTGATTCCTTCAAAATTTCACCCAGTGATTATATCTGCCATCTGGAGTGATACAAAATAAATCCACATCCTCTAGCTATTTGACAACAAGATTTTCTCACATTTTATCACATTTTAATCTATCTTTATTTTGAGCAATACCTTGATTACATTTTAGAGGCTATAAAACATGTGTGTCTTTTCAAGAATAGTAACTCTGTAGAAACATCTAATATAACCAATCTATCAAAACATAGTTTCATTCTCCCAAGTTTATCACCATCCTGACATTAGTGATAATTTTGCCCTTGCTTTTCTTTGATGCTTGACCACTGATAACATGCATGCATAGTCAATATATCAATATAGTTCACATTGGCCAGGATTTTTTTTTTTTTGAGACAATGTTTTGCTCTGTTGCCCAAGCTGGAGTGCAGTCACGTGATCTCCACTAATTGCAACCTCCACCTCCTGGATTCAAGGGATTCTCCTGCCTCAACCTCCCAAGTAGCTGGGATTACAGGTGTGTGCCACCACACCGAGCTAATTTTTGTATTTTTAGTAGAGGCAGGGTTTCACCCTGCTGGCCAGGCTGGTCTCGAATTCCTGACCTCAAGTGATCCACACCCCTCAGCCTCCCAAAGTGCTGGGATTATAGGCAAGAGCCACCACGCCTGGTCTGGTCAGTTTAAAAATGTACATATACAGAATCAGATTGTGCCTTGCCGTCTTTCACTGAAACTTATATTTCTAAGCATAAGGC
Organism: Cacajao melanocephalus; assembly: GCA_963573385.1. Taxonomy (NCBI): domain Eukaryota; kingdom Metazoa; phylum Chordata; class Mammalia; order Primates; family Pitheciidae; genus Cacajao; species Cacajao melanocephalus. Next base: position 18,354 of record CAUYLG010018102.1, read on the forward strand.
ATCTGGTTTTGTATGTTTGGAGTTAATTTATTTCCAGTATTTTATAGTGATCCATCACTTGTTCCTACAATTAATTTGTACATTTAATGTTTAATTAATTTGTAGAATAATTGTTTAGTCTGTTATAAATACTGCTGCTTTAAACATTATTGGATACATCTTGGTACATTAATATAAGATACATTTTTAAGGAGTGGAATTTCCGATACTTAGAATGTTAGTAACTTCAAATTTACTATAAAATGACAAACTGTTAATCAAAACGATCATACCCTTTATACTTTCAGAGCAACATAGGAAAAATTGTATTGTTTTATATATCTGTAATAATTTAGTTGTGTTAGATTTTGTACTTTTTTGCAAATCTGAAGGGATGCAATTATAACTTATTTTTGCTTCATCTTGAATTTTGCAAGTACTTAATTAAAAATTTTGATAAATGTAAAAATTTTCTTCAAAAAGCCTTACCAATTCACATTCACACAGTGTATGAAGTTCCCATTTGTCTCAGCTTTAAAATAAAAAAAAATATTAACGATATAATAATACGAAAATCATATCTGGTTTCTGGTGAAATATATATTAACATCATAGCAAGTTCAACAAATTTTTATAGATTTAAGGACCATTTATATGTCTTATATAAAGTGTGTCATATCATTACCCATGTTTATTGAATTATTTTTAATTAATTTGCAGTGCTTAGCATATATTATTTATGTCAGCATTTTTTTATTCATGACTAGCAAATATGTTTCACAATGTTGTTGTTTGCTTTTGAATTTTTTGTATAGGAGCTACTCTAGAAGAGAAAATTTTAACTTAAATGTAATGCAAATAAGTATTGTCTGTCAAATGTAGATCTTAATATTTTGGAATGATTTTACATACATGAAGATATTTAAAATACCTTCTCAGATAAAATAGGAAGTTTGGTATAGATTCAATCACAGGTGCAGTGCAAGTGTAAAAGAGGCTAAAAAAATAAGAAACAAAGACAACAAACAAAACTCAGCAAATTACAGTAAATCAAGGTTCACCTCTGTAGAGTTCACCTCTATGGAAACAGCTTTTCCACTTCTTGTTGCTTCTGTAGATATGTGATTCCTTTAAACATATTTTATCTGGTTTTTCAATTTTTTATATCTTCATAATACTGTTCTGGAACAAGCTTTTTCCTACTTGGTGTAAGAAATCTGTAGCAATTAACTTAGAAAATTAGCAATAGAAAGGAAATTTGTTAACCTTATAAGAAAAATCTGTACATTTTTCTATATATCCAACTAAAAGTATAAAAATTGGCAAAAAATATATATACAGGACTATTCTGCTATGGAGGAACACATAGAGAAGAAATTATAATGATTATAATGTTTGTCATAAAGCTACAGCAATTAAAAGAGTGTGGTGCTTCTACAGCAATTAACGTATTAACCAATGAATAGAATGGAGAGCCTTGAGACCACCTATACTTGTACAAAAAAAAAAAAAAACTGCTAGTTGCAGAGGTAACTTGGGAGATCAATTAAGAAAGGGGATAGTCTTGAACAATTAAAGGCTCAAAGAAATATATATCTGTGTTAACAAAAAAAAAACAAACTACAATTAAGCCCATAAATCACAATTAATCCCCAAATATACTTTATATATGAGTTTGATCTTTAACGTCAAACAAAATACTTCAATATTTCTCAAAACATATTGTTCAGACCTTCAGTTAATAAAAGTGTTGCATAAAAACAGCTATTTTTTTATTTATTACCTTCAGGTAATAAAAGTGTTGCATAAAAACAGCTATTTTACAGACTGGGAGACAAGATGTCAGAGTCAATACAGGCAGGAAGAGCTTTGCATAAAGAAAAAAAGAGAAAGAGAGAGAGAGACAAGACCACCAAGAAGACTGGCTATAGCAAACAGATCTTTGGAAGGAAGGCATTGAGGGTAGATGGAGGGAGGACACAGAACCTGGAATGAAGGGAGAGAAAGCTGCAAACTGTATAGTGTTGTAAAGCACCAGGATTCATTCCTAGCCCTGAGCAACTCTAGGTAAAGAGATGAGTTAAATAGGTGTAAAGTGGTACACTCTCACCACAAACCTCCAGAATCCTAGCTGCAGTAGACCCCAGGACTGTCATGGACATTTGTACTGGCAAGAAGAGCTGCTTGGACAGTTGGCAGGGACAAGACTCCAGCCTGTGTAAGCCAAGAGAGTTTGGTATGGGAACAGCTATAATGGAGCGCAGCCAGAAATGCCCATCCCCCAAGGCTCACCAGGCTGCGCTAGGTGACTTTGACCTTTGTTTATTGTCAGCCTGGACAAAAGAGGGATATCTTGTCTGTGGAATAGGGCCACAGAGTTCTGAATGCCCCCATGTCGATCAAGCTCTCTAAGGGGTTCTGCCTGGCCACACCTACTTACAGCAGAGTCTCAGATGCCTAAATGAGGCACTCACCAGTGGCCCCTGCCATATCTCCTTCTTCAGCACACTCTGCCTAACCATCAGAGAGCTTCTTCAGAGAGGCCCCAGCCAGGACATACTCACCCACAGCCTCCCTCCATCACTTTGCTGGTATGTGTGCATGTGGACTTCAACCACCACAACTGGTGCATAGGCAGGTGCACAGACCTCACTGCTGCCACCCTGCCCTCACTAGCACATACACATGCACAAACCCCACAGCCCTGTCACCACCAGGATGCATATGCACCCACAGAACCCATAGTGCCACGGTATACTACGCTGCAAGACCTCTATGGATTACTTAAAGTGCCTACTTGATCTCTGGTTTTCAATTGGTTTCAACTGCAAAGAAATACCAGCAGAAGGTGAAGATAAGGCAACGTAGTCTTCAGTAGAAATGCAGCCATTGCTCTACACAAATCTGAATGTCTCTTTTCTGAGTTATGCGTTGGCAGTGGTTGTATTTCTCCAATAAACAGCCCTCTTATCTGCTGGCTAGAATACCTACAAGTCACTGCGGTTTCTGGGACTGTTCTCTTCAGGTCTAGGGGTAGTCATAACTCCCTACTCGGAGATTCATCCTAGGGAGTTATCCCTTGTTCTTTTGCCTTTATCTAGATCACCACTATGTAAACAGCCTCTTCATTGAACTCTCCACTTATTTCCTTCCAGAATTCCTGTCTCCCCAAATTACCTTTGTACTTTCTTGTGTTTATATTCTTCATATCACTGAAGAGTGAGTTCTAATTTTACTTTTGGTCTATAATATCAATCTTCTTCAATCAAATATTAGAGACTTGAGAGAAAATAAATAAAACAACCATAAATTATTTTATTATATCACATTACATTTCATTGTTATTTAGTTATAAGAGTGGACATTTTATTGTTTGATAAATTCAGATATTTCAAAAGGTATGCAAGTACTTGTGTTTTAAATGGCATGCAAGTACTTGTATTATACATGAAATTAATGCAATCCTTTGAAAAATAATACTACAAGGAATATATTATAGATAATATCACCAATATATTATTATATGTTGATTGTGGGAAAACATGGTTTATATTATTCAACTTCAGTTTACTGCAACTCCACACAGAATAGTTCTACAAAGTCTATATTCCTTACTCATTAAAAGTTTATTCCTCATCAATCTGGGAATCTTATCATCAGAGTTGCTCTTGAAAAAGTAGAGAAATAAAAATATTTTTATCATCATAATAAAACTAGAACCTTAAAATTATGCCAACATTTACTAAAAACCTGCTCACTTTTCAAGAACTTTCTTTTAGTTTTGCAGTTATTCTTTGTTATAATCTGGACAACACGGACTCTGTGCCATATCCTAAAAATGGAAGATGTAATATCCACATTCACAAATATTGATCTGTGTTTTTGCGAGCTTAATAATGTATTGTTTATCATGCTTTTCCAGACATCTTTGAGGTGCTAAGAAGAACAATGAAATAAAATTATCTAAATTGTATAAGAAATGTTATTTATTCACTTATAATCATAATTGTCCTAGTTATAAACTTTTATCTACTGTGATATCAGGACCAAATTTATTAGTAAAACCAACAAAATTTAGCATAAGACAAGAGATATTTCATCCCTCTTTATGTAATTATTATAAATGTTAGTGTTTGACAGCATAGTATCATGACCATATTTAACAACAGCATATTGTATATGTCGATACGACTAGTAAAGAAAATTTGTGGTGTTCCCAACACAAAGAAACAATAAATGTTCCAAATGATTTCATTTTGAGTTGATCATTACACATTATGTACACATATCAGAATATCACATTTACTCCATAAATATGTACAAATATTGTTTCAATAAAAAATATTAAAATTAGCCAATAGACATTCATATAATCTATGAATGACAAAATGTGTTTTGTGTGGATATATGCATATACATTCATACACACACATTCCTGGTAAGCCTACTATAAATAACACTTATTATTCATATTTATTCATTCAACAAACATTATTGAAATTGGTTCTGTGTGCCAGGAATTTGCTTAATAGTCTTGCATAATATTAGATGGATGATTAAGACTAGATATGGCCTATGAACATATAAAGTTCATTTTTTACTTACTACAAACATCACATTGTAGAAAAGATAGAGAATGCAATTTTAGGCATTTTTAGGCATTGTGACTTCAGGCACTGATGAGTATGTGGTTTAATAGATCTTAAATTATTTCTTTTCCTGTTAGATGTTTAAATATAGAATATATAGAAATAAGATTTCTTCATAAGAAACAATACCTAAAATATATTATAGTTTCTTCTCTATACATTTTAAGATAAAATTTTAGTTGAGATTTACCTTGCTGAACTATAATTTGTTTACTTAACAGATTTATAAATTTCATTACAACATATTGTAGTCTATATTAGCCAACTTTAATATATTTACATATATTAAAATGTTGCAAATAGTAGAATATTTACAGTAGATGAGAATGTATTTTATTCATTAAAGAAGACAATTGAGTTATTACGGAATAGAGTATTACGTAAACTAGGAAATTCGCATTTACATATTTTTAGAATGTTCAAAAAAGATGCTGAATTTGAAAATTTAAGCCTCTTAAGTTATTGGAATTCTAGAGGTCTTGGCATATGCTTTCCAGTTAAATTTAAATATGATAGAACTATTCTATTTAGCCCTCTGGAAGAATACTACATTAATTAGTGGTGCCCTACTTCACACTGCTACTGAGAAGGGCAAGCTAATTAAGTTATAGTTGCTGCTCTCTCTTTACCATAAGCAAAGATATATAATTTAGATCTGCCCTGGATTAAATGTGAAATAAAAAAGGGATACATAATATATTCTTTAATGTATTTTTATTTTGAAATTAGCTTTTTTACTTGTGTAGGATAACCAGATGCAAACAAAGAAATTACATGCCCCCAAAGAATAAAAGAGCAAAATGTGAGATGAACTTTTAGTAAATACAATAACTTTAGTAAATAAACAATTTTCCCTTGTTTTCTGATTAAATATCTACACACACATTTGGTAAATATATAATATATAATTCATAGGACATTCATGTTTTAAAATTAAGCACATTAAAATGAATAACTTTCATATCATTTCAGAACATTTTAACTTTTTTCCAACAAAGTGCTTGTAATTTGGAAAACTATTTTAATGTGTTAAAGTTTGATTTAACTTTACTCCAAGTTGTGTGCAGTAAACCCCAATGACTTGTAAATTATTTTTATTCTTGTAATGCTACCATTTATTTTTCTCAAAATCACTTGTTAACTTATATTTGCCTCCAGCCCTTGCCAGTAGGTTTACAAGTCCATGTTATACACTTGTGGCCTCTGCAAAATACTGCCTTCTTCACAAAATTTAAAATAATGCTCCAATTGAGTATGTCATGAAGAGACAAACCCTTTTTAAAATCTAGTATTGTGAAAACTAAGGGAAACATTTATAAACAAACAACAAATGAACACACACATACAAACACGCACACACAAATTAATGCAAAAGAGATACACTGAAGACCAGGCAAGCAGATCACAGGATAGCTGTTCTAGTATACACTGATTATTTCTTCTTGGAAGTTAAACATAACCAGTGTTTTAAGATGAGTAAAGCAGAGTGTTCTTAACACAATTTTGTATATGCTATAATAGTCAAATCACTGTTGTAGAAGTATTAGCTTGGTATGCATATTTGAAAAAGTTAGACAATCCTAAGTAACATGGCATGTACAATAAGATTAAGAGCCACATGTTTTATAAAGTATCAGTCAAAGTGAAAGAGCTGAAAAAACAACAATGATAAAATATGCATGTGTTCTATTTCTTGCAATATATCATAGTAGGTATATATAAGGAAAGCATGTGAAAATGCAGGGAAAACACGACAAAACGTATTTCTAAAACTCTTAAAAATATTACGAACAAAATCAAACTAAGCTACAGAAAAGACTGATAAAATGAGTAATAAGTTGCTTTTGCTTGAGAATATTTGCTTATCTTGATAACATTGTGCTTAGTATTTCATGACCTCTTGGTGTACAATAGACAGGGAAAAACTAACAATCCACTCAAAAAGCGGTGTCCAACAATGCTGGGGGAACAAAGCTTACCTGGTAGAGTGAAGTACTGGAAAACCTGGGTCTTTTAATTCCAAACTGGAGCAAGAACAACTACTTAACACTGAACAGGGAAGGCAAGTGAGGGAAAAGATCTCTAAAGGGCGTAATCACAAAGCCAGTATAATGTAATGTTTTCAGCCAAATTTTATATTGAAGACACTCATACTGTAATTTGCAGTTTAAATGTTTCTGGACTGGTAGAGCCTCTAGTATCTGTTAGAAGCACATGCAAGTCATCTCCGGTGAAACCCATCTTCCTTCCAGGACTCAGAAAATTCTCCAAATTTTTTTGCAATAATCAATAAAGGTAACAAAAAACATAAAGAAGCAACTCACTCAGGATGAGAACCAAAAAAAAAAAAAAAAGACATGAAGAAGCAACAGACAATAGATAAGGAAATTTAAAAACTCAGAAAGAGATATAAAATAGCTATGTTCAATTTGAATAAAGAAATAAAAAGTGAAACTTTAAAATTTCTTCAATTAAAAAATGGATCATGATCAGTTAACTTGTGAAAAAATAAACTTTCTTAATTACGAAAGAAAAAATGTAAATGAAAAAGTAATTGAATGACTGTAAAAGCATATTTGTTATTGCTGAATATAGAATTAAATTACTATAAAATAGTTTAAATTTTAGAATAAAGTACAAGAGGTCTGAATTTGCAGAAAACGTGAACTAAACCTTAATACAAAGAAGACAAAGCTCAATACACTTTGAATGAGCATCCAGACACAGGGGGAAAGGAGAAAAAGAAGATATGTAAGAAATTTTTAAAAGTATAGCTAAAAAAGTTTACAAAAGACAAAATGAATTAACCACAGGTGAAAACACAATCTTAAAGCAAAAATTAAGAGATAATAAAGTTTCTGTTTAAAATGGAAGAACATAATGCAAAGAGAAAATCTTTTTTCCAGCAGCAGCTGGGATAAACAGTTTAAAATGTAACCTTATGTAAGAAATATAGAAACATACCAGCTGCATATCAAGTGCAACATAAGAAGTCAGAATGATATCTTTAATGTGTTGAAAAAATCTACTGATATTCAACACAAGTTTATGTTACCTGGTACTCATCGCTAATGGTAGATATACAGATTGATATGACTTTGAGAGAAGAGTCCATACATCAGATAAATGTGCAAATTTTTAGAGTCATTAAAGAATATCCAAATAGATAAAAAAAGGCTACCATGTTGTTAGATACAGTTTTGATGGAGGAAAACTCAAACTATCCTAATATTAGATTTTAGACCAGATGTCAGTTTGATTTTTGCAATGTTTTCCCTGAGCCCCAATAGAACAAATAATATGTGACTGTACATATATTAAAAGTAACAAGAAGTCAACTTATTGATTTTGAGGATGATACTCCTCACTGACATAGGCTGCACAACAGCCTTTACAACTATGGAAGTCATAGGCTAGTTTACAGCTGAGCTGAAATCTCAATTTACAGGTTGAGTGTTACACAGTGTCACACATTGTCAGATTTCAATGGAGCTGATAAGAAAAGGAGACAAGCTCAAATCTCAGTAAACATTTAGTATGTTTATAAAGTGAAGCATGGAATAGATGATTGATTGATAGATGGATTGACACTAATTAATAAGTTATACATTTTTACAATCAAGTTTATCAGAGCAGAGCAGAGTTTATTTACCTATCTGATTGAAATATCCAAGAGTGTCAGGAATGAGTACACCACTGCTAATGTCACTGCTGTACTAGGTAAATAACAACAAGCATGAAATACAAGTCAAGTTAGATATAAATTTTTTAAGTTGTAATTATTCACAAACTATAAAATTATTCATCTTCATTAGGTAAACATCCTTAATTGCTAAGAAACAAATGAAATGTATTCATATTTAAAATTATCAAAATAAATCTACTCAATATTAGCTAATATGAAGAAAGTGAGAAAACCTATATAATATAAATGTTCCTCCACTAATGATGAGGTTATGTCCCTATAAACCCATAAAGTCAAAACATCAAGTTGTATGTTGATAACATCAAGTCAAAAATACAGTTAATACATTTTACCTATTAAACATCATAGTTTAACCTAGCCTACCTCAAAAATGCTCAGAATACTTACTTTAGCCTACAGTTGGGTAAAGTCATCTAGCACATTATTTTATAATAATGTATTGAATATCTCATGTAATTTATTGAATACTGTGCTGAAAGTAAAAATCAGTATGGCTATATATGTACTCCAAATATGGTTTCTACTGTATGTGTATCATTTTCACACTATTGTAAAGTTGAAAAATCATCAAACCGTGATAAACTGAGAAGCAAATATGTATATACATGCATTTCGCAGCCTATAAATGAATATAACAGATACTTTCAAGAAGCTAAGTGAAAGTCAAGCTATCAATTTTATAAAAATACAAAGAAGAGCATAAGCATAGTTATAAGGCAATCAAAATTTTACTATTAATAAATAAAAATATAAATGCACAAATTTGTCTTTGGAAAGGAATTAGAATATGCAGCAAGCAGATGTTTTCTTCCAAGTTTTGCTGAATTTTTTTCATAAAAAGATAAATTCCAGAAAGATACACTTCATTTTTAATTAGAAATTTTATTATTTAGTCAGTTAAGAAACCCCAAACAGAAATATTTAGAGACATACATTCATAATGTATGCATAATGACAAGTATACATAGTGAAATCTTCTGAATTATCTTTTTCCATTTTGTTTGATCTTATTACAATATTTGGGTAACATTTACTACCTGAGATTTCAATAAAGGATAGCTCCAATTAAAAGACACAGGGTGGCAAACTGGATAAAGAACCAGAGTCACCGGTATGCTGTCTTCAAAAGAACCATCTCACATACAATGGCACAAATAGGCCCAAAATAAAGGAATAAGGAAACATCTATCAAGCAAATAGAAAACAGAAAAAAATGGGGGTTGCAATCCTAATTTCCAATAAAACAGACTTTAACAAATATTTTTTTAAAAAGACAAAGGGGGATTAATGGTAAATTGTTCAATTGAACATGAAAATCTAACAATCCTAAATATATATGCACTCAACACAGGAGCACCCAGATTCATAAAGCAAGTTCTCAGAAACCTTCAAAGAGACTTACAATCCCGTACAATAATAGTAGAAGACCTTGACACCCTCCTGGAAACACTAGAGAGATCATTGAGACAGAAAATTAACAAAGATATCCAGGACCTGAACTCAGCACTGGATCAAATTGGCCTGATAGATACACACAGAACTCTCCAACCCAAATCAACAGAATATACACTTTTCTCATCACCACATGGTACATATTCTAAAACTGATCACATAATCAAAAATTAAACACTCCTTAGAAAATGTAAAATAACCCCTAAAATTATAGCATTCTTTGGGACAACAACACAATCAAATTAGGAATCAAGACAAAGAAATTCATTCAAAACCATACAATTATGTGGAAATTGAATAACCTGCCCCTGAATAAGTTTTGGATCAAGAATGAAATTAAAGCAGTAATCAAGAAGTTCTTTGAAACTAATGAGAAAAAAGATACACCATAACAGGATCTCTGGGACACAACTAAGGTAGAGCTAATCGGGAAATGTATAGCACTAAATGCCCACATCAAAAAGTTAGAAAGATCTCAAGTTATCAACCTAACATCACAACTAAAAGAACTAAAGAACCAAGAGCAAACACATTCCAAAGATAGCAGAAGATAAGAAATAACCAAAATCAGAGCTGAACTGAAGGAGATTGAAACACAAAGAAACCATTTAAAAGATCAACATTTTTTTGAAAATGATAATAAAATAGACTGCTAGCTAGACTAATAAAGAAGAAAAGAGAGAAGATTCAAATAAATACAATCAGAAACAATAAGGGTGATATTACTACTGACCCCACATAAATATAATCATCAGAGACTCTGAACACCTCTCTGCATGTAAACAAAAAATGTAGAAGAAATGGATACATTCTTGGACACATACACCCTACTGAGACTGAACCAGAAAGATACTGAATCCATGAACAGACCAAAAATGAGTTCTGAATTGAGGCAGTAATAAATAGCCTACCAACCCAATAAAGCCCAGGACCAGATGGATTCACAGCTGAATTATACCAGATATACAAAAAAGAACTGGTACCATTCCTACTGAAACTATTCAAAAAAATCAAGGAGAAGGGATTCCTTTCTAGCTCATCCTATGAGGCCAGCATCATCCTGATATTAAAACCTGGCAGAGATATAACAAAGAAAGGAAAATTCATGCCAATATCCTTCATAAACATAAATCCAAAAATTCTCAAAATACTACTGGCAACCCAAATTTAGTACACCACATCAAAAAGCTTATCCACCATGATCAAATAGGCTTTATCCCTGGGATACAAGGTTGGTTCAACATACACAAATCAATACATGTTATCCACTGTATAAACAAAACTAAAGACATAAAACATATGATTATCTCAATACATGCAGAAAAGGCTTTCAATAAAATACAACAACCATTCACATTTAAAACTCTCAATAAACTAGGTATTGAATAAACACACCTGAAAATAGTAAGAGACATATATGACAAACCCACAGCCAACTTCATAATGAATTGGCCAAAACTGGAAGCAATTATCCTTAAAAACGGGTACAAGACAAGTATGCCCTTTCACCACTCCTCTTCAACATAGCATTGAAAGTTCTGGCCAGGGCAATTAAGCAAAATAAAGAAATAAAGTACATCCAAATAGGAAGAGAGAAAACCACTCTATCTTTCCTTGCAGATAACATAATCGTGCATCTAGAAAAACCCCATTTTCGGAGCCCCAAAGCTTTTTAAGCTAATAAACAACTTCAACACAGTCTCAGGATACAAAATTAATTTGAAAAAAAAAAAAATCAGTAGCATTTCTATACCCCAACAACAGGCAAGCAGACAGCTAAATCAGAAATGAACTCCTGTTCACAACCAGCACAAAACAAATAAAATACCCAGGGCTCCAGCTAACTAGTGAGGTGAATGATCTCTACAAGGAGAACTACAACACACTGCACAAAGAAGTCAGAGGTGACACAAATTGTGTTTTCCAAAACTGGAAAAATAATTCATGCTCAAGGATAGGAAGAATCAATATTGTCAAAATGGCCGTACTGCCCAAATCAATTTGTAAATTCAACTTATGCCTATTAAACTACCATTGACATTCTTTACAGAACTAAAAATAACTCTTTTTAAAATATATATATGGAACCCCAAAAGAGCCCAAAAAGCCAAAGCAATCCTAACTAAAAAGAACAAAACTGGAGATGTCATGCCACCTGACGTTGAACTATACTACAGGGCTACTCTAACCTAAATAACATGGTTCTGGTACAAAAACAGACACATAGGCAGATGGAACAGAATAGAGAACCCAGAAATAAGACCACACAGGTACAACTACCTGGTCTTCAACAAAGCGACAAAAACAAGCAATGGGGAAAGGATCCCCTATTCAGTAAATGTAGCTGGGATTACTGGCTAGCCATATGCAGAAGATTGAAGTTGGACTCCTTCCTTATACCTTAAACAAAAATTAACCCAAGTTGGATTAAAGACTTAAATGTAAAACCCAAAACTATAAAAACCCTTGAAGCCAACCAAGGTAATACCATTAAGGACAAAGGCACAGACAAAGATTTCATGACAAAAATGTCAAAAGCAATTGCAATGAAAGCAAAAAATTGACAAATGGAATCTAATTAAACTAAAGAGCTTCTGCACAGCAAAAGAAACTATCAACAGAGCAAACAGACAACCTACAGAATGAGAGAAAATATTTGAAAACTACGCATCTGACAAAGGTCTAATATCTAGCATCTATAAGAAACTTAAATAGATTTACAAGAAAAAAAAAACCCAAACACATAAATGTGGGCAAAGAATATGAAAAGACACTTTTGGAAAGAAGACATAGATGCAGTCAACAATCATGTAAACAAAAGCTCAACTGCACTCTTCATTGGAGAAATGCAAATCAAAACCATAATGAGATACTATCTCATACCAGTCAGAATGGCTATTATTAAAAAATCAAAAAATAATAGATGCTGATGAGGTGTTGAAGTAAAAAGAATATACATATACCGTTGTTAGAAGTGTAAATTAGTTCAACCAATGTCGAAGATAGTGTGATGATACCACAAAGACCCAAAGACACAAATACCATTTGACCCAGCAATCCCATTACTGGGTATATACACAAAGAATTATAAGTCATTCTATAAATGATTTATTAAGACACATGCATATGTATGTTCACTGCAACACTATTCACAGTACCAAATACATGCAATCAATCTAAATGCTCATCAGTGACAGGCTGGATGAAGAAAACGTGATACATAACCACCATGGAATACTATTCAGCCATAAAAGAGAATGAGATAATATCTGTTGCAGGGTCTTGGGTGGAGCTAAAGGCCATTATCCTTAGAAAATTAACACAGGAACAGAAAACCAAATACTACATGTTCTCACTTATAAATGAAAACTAAATGATGAGAACACATGGACCCAATGAGGGGAACAAAAAACACTGCAGCCTATTAGGGGATGGGGGATGAGAGGAGGGAGAGGATCAAGAAAAATAACTAATGGATTCTAAGCTTAATACCTAGGTGATGAAATAATCTTTACAGCAAACCTCCCATGACAATTTTTCCTATGTAACAAACCTGCACATGTACCCCTGAATCTAAATAAAAGTTTAAAATAATAATAATTTAAATTACCAATTTAAATATATGGAAGTTACACCTTACACATTTTTATGAATACTTATATACATATCTAAACTATATATGTATATCTACACATGAATTATAAACATTAATTAACAAAATGTATTATTGGTAGAAATTTATATTTTAAATTCCACCTTTCTTTCAAAAAGATTTTTATGATGTCTAGCCTTAGGTTACAGAATTAGAAATCAGTATTACCTGAAATACATTCACAAGTCATAGGCTGGTACATGTATATATACATTTTTTTCTTTCTGTCAGCTTATTGTGGCCTATTAAGTGGTGAAACAAGTGTTTATAAAGAAATCATCTTTGTGCTGAAGAGATCTATGTGTGTATGAGGAAGGTGGTTTATTTGGAAAAGATTTATTTAGAAGAGAGGAGGGATAGTTAACATTCTATACGTATACATTTTCTCTCCAGTGGGTAATTCTATTGTGATCTAGGATCCTAGAAGGAAAGCATATTTTTTGAGAGAAATAGTTTACAGAAACCCCAAACAGCCAATGACAAAAATACAACTTTTGGCTGTTCTCTCGATTTTCATAAATAACAGACACTTAAATGAGAGATACACAGAGTTCAGGGATAATTAAGCCAATACCCAATGAATAAAGGATGATACTTAATTTAAAGGTTGCAACTGTCTGTATAATTTATCCTTGCTTCCATCTAATCCCTACCACACATTATAATATAAATAATGACAAGGCATATAAATCATAATGACAAAGACAACTAGCAAAGTATTTTCAGTGTAAAACAGACCAAAATATATACATATGTATTTTAAATATATAAATTGTAAATGTAAAACTATATGTTGTATATACAATGTGACATATTTATGGGGAAAAATGAATGAGTATTATGCAATAAAGCAAGGCAGAGAGTAATTCATCTAGAGAAGTAATAGAACAGAATATATCAAAAATAAGATAGGGCAGCAAAGGTGGATGGTAAGGAAAAGTCTCTGTAGAATTTTATGTGCACCTGCTCTTATCTTCCATTCCAGCAAATAGAATATCTTTGTCGGGCAATATCCAGCTCCCCAGTCCATTCCCATCCTAAAATTGGAAGATTCACTTTAGAGAAATATAAAGTGTCTAGGATACTTCTGTGGAGTTCTGTAATTTAGGGAACTTAAAGTAATGACTTTCTTTCAATGCAATTATCGTGAAGCTAAGCCGACTAGTCAGCAGCCCCAGGCATCCTTAGCAGGCTCTCAATCAACTCCATCATGCTTGTTCTCACGGATGATGAAAGGTTAAAAGTTACCAGACACTTAAGGGCAGATTCATCATGAAACAAAGGTAATGGTCAACAGAGAACATGGACCTGTAGGGAGAGACTGAATAACAAAGTAACTGGTAACATACTGCTCCAGCTTTGGGAGTGCCCTCCGCTTAGTGCCGTGATACCTTGACCACTGGTATTTATATTTTGTACCCATGACACGAAACTAAGGACTAAAGAGAAAATAGCAACATCATACTTGAAGAAAACTTTCTCCACTTTGGCCTGCAGAGTTCATCTACGTTAGCTTCTACTCTGAAAAATTCCTTATCCCTACATATTCATTTTCTTAGTCACAGTATTTTCTTTCCTTGCTATTTTACTCTACCGATTTCTATCCAGCTCTTGACAACAGCTCTCATGAAAGTTATTTTAAATACTACCAGCAATGTCAAACACTCCTTAAAATCATGTATATCTAACAAAAGATCTTATGAGAGGGAATTAAAGTACTTTACTTGTTCAAATTAACTACAAGTATACATAAAGAATGTTAAACATGTGGCATAATGTTATTAGCCCTATAATTTTCTTCTGAACCCTCTGATTTTTCATCATGCTGAAATTTGAATAGATACCAACATATATCATGAAGAACTTGCCCTATGTTGAAATACATATGTATATATATATATATATATATACACACACACACATATATATATATATATATATATATATACGTATTTAGGGTACTTAAAGTAATGACTGTCTCTCAATGCAATTAGCCTGGAGCTAAGCCTACTAGTCAAGAGCCCCAGGCATTTCTAGCAGGCTCTCAATCAACTCCATCATATGTGCGTGTGTGTGTATACATATATATATATGTATATATATATATACATGTATTTCAACATAGATCAAGTTCTTGCTGTATGTTAATGGGATGGAATATACATGCTTGAAATAATATTTTTAAATGGACATAGAAAGTGATCTCAATGAAAAAGAAAATAAACAGCAACAAATGAACATTTTATATATGAGAATATTTAAAAAAATTTCATTTCACATAATATCATAAATTAAATTCCATTTTAGAAAATGAATAAATGTAGATGAATTACCACACCCTGGGTGAAGATGAAGTTATGAATAAAAATAATGGAATAGATCACAAAGGAAAATAAATCTGAACCCACAATTTTCAACTTATACATTTACACCATCATAAACAATATGCAAGCTGGAGAAAGATGCTTACAAAATATGTGGCATAAAGATAACAATTCTTAACATATGGAAAGGTCTATAAAAAATGAAAAATCAAATTGTTTATGAAATGAAAATTTTGGCAACCAAGTGTTATAAACAAAATGTGAATGTGTTCCCTTTTGTTATAATTGAATGCCATTAAACAAATTATAAAACATACTTATCTACCATTTGTTAATCCAATTTTATGTTTCTATATAGTTTGCAACATCAGTGCATCATCGTAATATAATATTTTACTATCTTATAGATTTTAGATTGTTACCTGATGGGCAATTATTTTTTCTATCATGAGCAGAAAAGAAAATTAAGCTCACCATCAAATTTTAAAATACAGTATGAGAGGTAGAAATTTATTAGTATCATTATCATTTAGAATTTTGTTGAAATAAATGCAAAAGACAAAAGAATGGTTACATATATACTTACTTTTATAGGGAAGGTTAAGAAATTAAGAGGACTCCTCCTTGATGCCTTCTAAGTTTTGTTGCAAGTAATAAATAAGTATATCAGATGAGAACAAAGAAGGAAAAAAGAAAAGTTATGAAGAAAGTAGAGTTTGCTTTATGTAGACTGTGGAAAAAGTGGAAGAAAGAACACAGTGAGGGAAGAGAGGAGGACTACTGTGACATGTTGAAAGAAGTATTGGTTGCATAAATTCATGTGATTCTGTAGGTTTTCTAAGAAACACTTCCAACTGTCATGCATTCTGGGAAAAAACAAATAGTTTGATTAATCCTGTGTTCAAATTTTGCCAGATTTCTAATAGAAGTATATTGGTACAAGTATAAGTGCAAACATAATGGTCAAATAATTATTAAGAATCGAGAAGGTGAAAAACATAAATATAGACAGTTATAGACTTGAATTTTTTATAATTGTAGAACTAAAGAGCATAGATACTAAGGCATGCTGCATTTGTCGAAATTTAGCTCTGTACTTTATAAACACAGTAACTTTGGACAAGTGATTAATCTCCTGAGCCTCAGTTTCTTTGAGTTTAAAGTGTCTATAATAAGATTTATCTAATGATGGTGATTTAAGAATTAAATATAAGTATTGCAATACACTTAGAATAATGGCTAGGATCTAAGAAATGCTGTATGCATTTGTCGTGTGTCCTTATTGTTGAGAGTACATGCAAGAATAAGCTGAAATATAGAAAGCTTTCTTTAAAAAGTGGGATGACTGAATAAGTAATTTCAGCAATAAAGCAGTTACCTGCTGCTGACAAAGCACAGGTGAGGTTAATGAAATTATAAAATAAAAGATCTTGCTGTTAAAAAAAATTAAGGATTCCAGTTTTTGACTACATCATTCTTTATTGATATTTTTATATTAATGGCCGATTTAGAGACAGAAAATAAAACTTTCAGTCTGTTATTAAAGATTTTGATGGAAGCGGATTCTAGGTGTTAGCATGTATGTACAGAGGGTGACAAAGCTGAATTACATGCAATTCAAAAAAATACTGGCTTTACTGAAGGTGGAAGAGCAGTGGTCTAAAAGTGCAGGGGATAAGGAGACCACCTCAGATTCATACCATCAAAAGGAATAACTCCAAGCACAAGACTACAAAAGAAGTGGCATTTTATCACTGGAAAAAACAGTTTCAGTTAGTCTTAGTGTAGGCATGAAAATGCGGAAGTCATTAAGTTTTGTTAACATTGTAGCAGTGTTTTCAAGTCCCAAATAGACAGATTGGAAATGAAGTGAAAAAGAATCAGAATTCAGGGTAGTGAGAATTGAGGGAACGTATTTTATAGCAGTAGCTATATTCCTTTGTGTTATGTGTGTTTCAATTAGCCATAACTTTGCAAGTCCTAAAAGTCCTCAGATAGAAATGGTTTTTTAGCACTCAACTTCTATCACAATAGATTACACTACCTAGAGCGTGTGTGTGTGTGTGTGCGTGCGTGTGTGTGCGTGCACGTGTGTGTGCGTTCCAGATTTCGAGTAGCCTGTATATTTTCAATTTGAGGGAGCACAAGATATTTCAAGGATCAATTATACAAAACTCCCTGAAAAAAATTGTGTGATGAGCTCAATGGCTAGAAATGTGACCAAACAAGGACACTAATACTCTGGATGGAAATAAATTTTATCATGAGTTTGATAGGGTCTGTATTGTTGTGTATTTTTTTATAATTCCTTAATCACCTTTTTCTAAGCATTTCTAAATGGTCAGATAAGCATGTAATTATCTCTTCCTGTATGTGTTTTTATTAGCATTCTCTTCATTGGGTAGGTTTGAAGGAGAAATAATACTAATTACTATTTATACATACTATCATTAATGCATTGTTAATATTACTTTCTCATAGAAATGTGCTCATTTGTTCTGAATAGATGGACCATAGTGAAATGCCATAAAGCTAATTAGAACACACAGAATATTTTACTTCTGAATCAAAATCAAGTATTCTGGAATTATTGAGAAATTCTTCTTATATAAAAAAGTCACATTACTAAAATAATACAAGTAAGTTGAAGATTCATGATATTAAACCTAAATAACAAATTACTATTGTCTTCCAATGGCTGTATTATTATATGTAATCATGTTGCTGTTCCTGTATGTCTGCTATTAAGTTTTAGGGAGTAAAGTCTTTTCCCAAAAGCTTCTATATAGAAATTATCTCAGGTAAATGATTTCCTCTTCGATATAACCTAGTAAATTACAGGAAATATTAGTAGCAATCAACCACTAATTTTGTCTGCAATAATAACATTAAAATCATTATATTTTCCATATAAAGTCAACTTTGATTCAGTAACTTTATTGACAAATCTTAACCATGACTGCTGTATTCTGGGAACAAATTTTAATCTTATTTTAAAAAGACCTATCTTCATGTGTTTAGAAAATAAATTAAATAAACCTAGATACCCACTTCCATTTTAGGAAGTAGATCTCCATTAAAAACATAATAGATATGTAATTGAGAGTGCTGTTCTTTGTGATAGATATACTTAATGTCCAAAACTCCTATTAATGATATCACTTAAATGTGCTACTCTAACTTAAAGACAATACAAAGGTTGAATTGTTTGTTTGCAAGATCAGTGTTTAGTAATGTCAAAATTTGCCAGTAATTTATTATATCACCTTGGATAGAAAGATACTTTATTTCTTCTGGGGAATAAAAGAAATGTGTGCTTTATATTAAAGAGGTGCTTGCTATTTTAAAATATACGCTATTATTGTCACTCTTTTATATGTTATAATGGCTGGTGCTAATAATGTAAATTAGTTTCAGAATCTTGTAGTAAACTACAGAGAACTTCTTCCCAGTGTTTCTGTGCTTTTTTTCCAGTAAACTACAAGGCAAGTCACAGGGAAAAAAAATCACATAAATCAAATTTGTTAAGCAAAACAGGAAAAACTAAACAGCACATCTATTCCCAAAAGATTAGATAATTCCAATTAAACAAATTTCAGGCAAGGCTGGCACTTCTCATCAGCACCTATAGCAAATGATTCAATCCTAAACATATGAGTTAAACAATGAATTCCTCAATTACAAGAATGTGCTATAGAGATATTACTACATGGATACTTGACAATAAAGTAAAAATCTCAGTTGATAAACGAATTAAAAATTTAAAGAAGAGTTCTCAAAAAAAAATAAAGTTATGAAATGATGTTTATTTCCCAATTTTCAAATTAGTAGTTTACAAGCCCATTTATTTGTCCATGAGAACATTATATTAGATCAAACTCAGCCTTAAAACACTTGTTTTAAAGGAACAAAAGAGACATTTTGAATACTACTAGAAAAAATGAACAGCCCAACTAAATTACATGATATTCCTCTTTAAAGCCAGGCTCCATCAACATGATTAAACACCTTTTTTATGATTTTAAAAGATTTTTATGTATTTATGAACAAAGTACACATATGAAATATTTGCATTATATTTTATATCTATATTTTTCTATCTTTTTTTTTTTTGACAGCGGGCAGACAAGTCTCACTCTGTCACTGAGGAGGCTGGAGTGCAGTGACATGATCTTGGTTCACTGCAACCTCCACCTTTTGGATTCAAACGATTCGCATGCCTCAGCCTCCCAAGTAGCTGGGATTACAGACACACGCCACCACATCCAGCTCATTTTTTTGTGGTTTTAGTAGAGACAGGGTTTCACTATGTCAGCCAGCCTGATCTCGAACTCCTGACCACAAATGATCCGCCCACCGTGGCCTCTCAAAGTGCTGGGATTATATCTGTTTTCATATTTGCTCATATTACACACATTTCCATATGTTTAGATGGCGTGAAATAGGATGTGAAAAATGCAGGAGAAATCATAAACACTAGCTAATCAAGGGAAGGTGACATGTGAAGGGAACTTATTACTTATTCATCTTATATATTTTTACATTTGTTAATTTGTTCAAGTGAACATACATTACTTTTATACCTAAAAGTATTATAATAATGTTTCAAGAATAAATATTGAATTAAGAATTACATTTTTTGTATCCATTAATACAGTCAAATGTGTTATTTTAATTAATAGGGTTATTATTTATCCACTTCTAAAAATGTTTTCTAAAAATAATAATTTAGGGTCTAACAATGTTATTTGAAAACTAATAATTTTAGGGTATTTTATTTTAGTCAGAATTTGAGAGAAAAATTCTCAGATTCTCTCAGTAGCACTAAGCTAGGGATATAGACCTTTGATAATCTAAAAGTTAACAGTAATATTGACCCTTAACTTTAATTTGTTCATAAACTTGAAAGAACTACTCTGTAATTGCATGTAATCTTCACTTTGAGGGATGTACCATAATTTCCATAGGTGATACGTGGAGTCTCTGTGACCAGGTGTCTACTTAATTAATGATAGAATCATATTGGAAAAAAACAAGCCCAAAACATGTAGTAATTTCTATTCTAAACAGTGGATGGAAAAGAAGTTACCTTTCTTATATTATGAATGATTTAATGGCAATAAAGTCTTTTTTTGTTTTCACTTTCAAGGTAAAAAACAATGGAATAGAAGAAGATTGTAAATATGTTTTGAAGTTATAAGCAGAAATGTAAGTAGCAAATGTCTAAGTATTTCAATTAAGCCAAAAATCTTTTTTTTTTTTTTTAATTTTGAGACAGGATCTCACTCTGTCACTCAGGCTGCAGTGCAGTGGTGTGATCTCAATTCACTTCAACTTCTGCCTCCGGGTTTAAGTGATTTCTCCTGCCTTTCCCTCCCAAGTAGCTGGGATTACAGGTTCCTGCCATCATGCCTGGCTGTTTTTGTATTTTTATAGAGACGAGATTTCACTGTGTTGGTCAGGCCGGTCTCAAACTCCTGACCTCAAGTGATCTGCCTGTCTAGGTCCCTGAAAGTGCTGGGATTGATTATAGGCTTGAGGCACCATGCCCAGCCAAGCCTAAAACCTTAACTCTCAGTGAAGGAAGCCAAGATGTAAATGATATACTTGCAAGAACTTCAAAATGTCTCAGTAATGAGATGATAACAAATACCTCTGAAGCAGAAATGGTGCGTAGACCAAAGATTAAAATAGCAGCAATAGTTTAAATAGTGATGTATCAGATGTCCTCACTTACTGAGAATAGAGGACTTATCTGCAATCACATGTACTGAAAGTTGATAATCCCAGCTGTCTGTTCATGTGTGTATGTGTCTGTTTGTGTGTTTATTTTTCTAGACAGAATGCTGGATAATTTTTCTCTGTGAAAACTTATTGTAAGAAATATTAATCAAGTTAGCCTAAAGCTGCTTCCTTATGTATTTTAAGTTTGGCCTAAAAGTTTCTCTGTATAGCGTGTACTATAACAAGTGGAGATGTAAACAGAGCTTAGCCTATGCTAAGTTTTGGCCAGTCACCGAGTTTTGGTCAGTCAATGTAGCCAACTGTACAAACAGTGGTCAAATAAGGCAAACGCAGAGCAGTAACCATTCCAGCTGTTTTTGGACCTCACTTCCGTTTTCTGTATGTCCCTTTCCTTGTTCTGTCCATAAATCTTCATCCACCACGTGGCTGAATTGGAGTCTCTGAGCATACTCTGGCTCCAGAGGCTGCCCTATTTATGAATCATTCATTGCTCAATTAAACACTTTTAAATTTAATTCTGCTGAGGTTTTATCAGAGAGGAAGCTTGAAAATATCATATGCTTAAATGCCCCAGATAATACTATAAGTTAAATAAATGATGGAGGAATTAGAAGACAAGGAATCAAAATATCAATATCTCCAGGTAACATGACCACCCACATAGAAATACCATAAAGAAGTAAAAAATTTTTGAGAATTAATAGAATTTAATGTGATTAGCAGATGTAAAATGTTAAAAAATTAACATTTTAAAAATTTAATAGTAAACTATAAAAAATACTATTCAAAGAAATTGTTTATAAAATACATAGCAATCAGACTAAAAGAATGCATATAATCTTTAAGTAAAATTTTAGAATGCCACGCAATGACATAAATCAATATTTGGATAAATAGAGAAATGTACAACCTTTGTCAATGGGAAAATATAACATAAAATACTTAAATTGTCACTCAAAGTTTACTTTGAGTCAAAATGTTTACTTTTCGGTTTTCTTTTTAAGGAAACCTGTAAATTCATTCTGTGACTTACATGACAGTATATATATGTAAGCAAATTATACTCTGAAACAGAAATGTACAGATAGTCAACAGTGCCTAGTGGATATTTTTAAATATTAGAATATCATAAGATAAAATAGCATAGAACTGATTTAGAAATAGATTCAGAATGCATACAAATAAACCCATTTTTCTCTGATAAATGGTTAAGTGATAAAGGATTTAGGGAACAGCTATTGGAAATGACAGGTTATTTACTAAATGTTACCACATTTTATATGGAAAAAAACACCATAAAACAGTCTGATATGCCACATTCACAGTTAAACCTTTTATTTATTAGGAAAAATGTAAACTGAAAAAGCATTTAAGTTAATAGAATCACATTAAAGGAATATATTTATGTAAGAAAAATGCAGATTATCCTTTGGAAAAAATAGTGGATGAAAGAGATTTTCTCAGAAACAGTCTGAATGGCCATTGAATACCTGAGAAAATTCTCAGTCCCACATGTCACGGAAGGACCTGGAGGGAGGTAATTGAATCATGAGGGTGGGTCTTTCCTATACTGTTTTCATGATAGTAAATAAATCTCAAAGGAGCTGACTGTTTTATAAAGGGGAGTTCTCCTGCACATGCTCTCTTGCCTGCTGCCATGTAATATGTGACTTATTCCTTCGTTTCCTTCCGTCCTGATTGTGAGGCCTCTCCAGCTATGTAGAACTGTGAGTCAATTAAACCTCTTCCCTTTGTAAACTTACCAGTCTTGAGTATGTCTAACATGCATAGACACAAGCAGCATGAGAACAGACTAATATGACATCCATACAATGGAATACTATTCAGGCATTAAAACAGAATAAAATCATGTCTTTTGCAGTAGTATGGATAGAACTGTTAAGTGAAATAACTCAGATACAGAGAAACAGATACTGCTTGTTCTCACTTATAAGTGGCAGTTAAATAATGTGTACACATGGACATAGACTATGAAATTTTATTATTTTACACTTAAATGTTCTACTTCCTTTGGCTTAAATATTCTATAGTACTTATTTATCTTATGTAATTAAATATCCCAAATCACAGGACAAGAAACTAATCTTTGCTAGTAATTATTTACTTACAGAGAGAGCTTCCCTAAATTTTCAGAGAAAAATTAAATGTAAAAATTTTATTGTTTGAGAACATATAAAATTAAAACACTCTAGCTTGTTTGATTAATTGTAATAGTCCTTAATGGTCTGCTATACGTAGTTAAATATTCCTTCAACCTCTTTTTATTAGTTAAATATAGTTAGATCATTTATTAATTTTAGTGTTTATTAAAACATGTTATTTGTTGTCAAATTAAAGTGAAATAAATAAATCAATTACATGTTATTTTAATGACAAATTATTTAGAATTTACTGAAAATTGACTCACATTATTTATTCTTTCATATATTTGAATTTTGTAAAACACCTGATTAAATACAGTAAAAGTTGTTTTTGGAGAATGAGTCAATTATATTATGTAAATTTTAAATTAGAGCAAAATAGTGATAGAGAATATGTATTGATTAGGTATTAACTAAATATGACATGTTTAATATCTATGAATAATTTTAACACTTTCAGTATTTTGCAAAAGTACTTATAAATTATGGTTCAGTGTGAAAGACACATACAGACTAAATTATAATAATATAGGAAATAGATACAATTATGCATAAAAGTGTATTGCAACTCTGGAAATTTAGGCTGAAGACTACTATCAGACAGAAAGATAAGAAATCTCTAGAAAACTAAATAAAGAGATGGAGGAAGAGAGATTATTGTCAAAACCCAATAATAAATGAATGATCTACACTATAGCCAAATACAGTATTATTAAAAAAAACCATACTATTTTCAAACATGATTGTCCCTTCAATAAAACAATGGTAAATGCTGGAACTAAAGGATTTGTGGGTAAATCATTAAGTGGAGAACATCTACCACAAGGCTTTGTTTTCTTTTTTGAAACAATAAACTCAAACATTAGCCCTCCAAATGAAAATGAAGACTACTGACCTGCAAAGTAGAAATTTTGATAAAATATCTGAAATAAAGGACTGGGTACTGGGTCTGAGTGGAAGGGAGTAACCAAGCAAGGACAGAAAATTTTCCTAAACCATGAAAGGAAGTTATTTAAGAAGGAGGAGGAAGAGAAGCAAGCAGAGAAGGAGGAGAAAGAGGAGAAGTTCTAAAAATAAGTAATAGAAAGAAAAAAAAAAGAAAAAGATGAAAAGAAGAGAACAAGGAGGAGGAGTTGAAGTAGAAGGAAGGGAAATGAGAACGAAGGAAAAAGTGAAAGAGAGGAGCAGGGGAGGAACAAGAGAAGGAAAAGTTGGAAAAATAGGAGAATCAGAAGAGCAAGAAGAGGAAAAGAAGGAAGTTGAGGAGGAGGTAGAGAAGTCCATAAGAAATAAGAAGATGAAAATAATCACAGAGGCAGAAGATATTTTTTAAAAATATGTGAGAATATTATGACATATTTTACCAGAAAGGTTATATTCTGCATAAGATGTATTATCTAGGAAAATATAATTAGAAGTAGCTAGATCATCAAGACAAATCATTTCTCAAAACCTATGTTAAATGATAGAAAAAGTCAAATGTAACATTGGTACCAAATCTAAACGAAATATATACAAATAAAATATTGTCATAAAAGTGTACGCAAAAATAAGAAGTCACAAATTTGAACAACTTAGTTCAGCAAAACACTGAATAAGTGATACCTCAAGCCTCAGTACAATGTAGAATGAGTATAATAATTTTTCAAAACTAGAAAAATTCAGTGTGATTGATGCATTATGAAATTAAAGGAGATGATCACCTAAATAGATAAAATTAATGTATTTTATATTATTAACAGTTATTTCTGGTGAAATTTTTGTGTAGAAATAAGTAAAATGGAATATCTTTAGCTTGAAAAAATCTACTATTTGCATAATGTTTAAATATTATATATGCATATTCGGAACTTAATAGATTTAAATTAAAAGTTCCTATATTATCAACGAAAAAGAAGAAACAAGTGAGAGAAAGAAAAACTAAAATGATATAATATACAAAATACATTTCATAGCTACAAATAGCTACACTTTTAGCATTAAAATTGTCTCAGTGATTCAGAAATGCTTTGTAAGCAATACAGTAGCTATAGATTGATATATGATTGATATAATTTCAACACTATTGATATGGTTAGAAGATATCAACATTACAAGATTTTGTTCCTTTTCAGGGGAACTTTGCTGCTAATTTTGACATAAATTTTTCTTTCTTAGCAAAAGTGAAATATGTAGTACATTACAATTATCAACATCACTATCAGTATGACATAAAGAATGAATATTTATTGCCCTTTATTTCTAAATAACTTCCTGGTCTACATGGTAAATATTTGTTCTTTATGACAAATATTTGAAGTAGATATCATTTATTATCTATTATTTTAAAGAGAAAATTTAGACTCAAAGAGAGTAATTTTCCTAAGGTTTTACATATATATAGTAAGAGGTGAAACCAGACTTCAAACAGTCATGCTATCTAACAAATTTGGATCTGCATAGGAGCTCCCTCCTCCTAAACACAAACTTATATTTCTGACTACCTATTTGAGAACAGTATATGGAATCCCAACCAAATATCAATTTTAGCATGCTCGTTATAAAATCAGGATATCACAAGTCACTTAAAATCAAGTGCTTTTCTAGGTTTTCCATCTTAGGTAAACATAGCCCCAGATACCTCATAATTAATTCATTATAAAATACTGTCAAGGTCATTAAATAAATATCACTTTAGTAATCATTTCTTCATATATATATATGTATCTCAACATTTTTCTTAGTTTCTCTTTTCTGAATCAGTATAATACCTTCCTAATTGGACTACTACATTGCCTCTAGTCCTCTTCAAAACATGCTCAATAATTAAGCTATGCAATAATATTTCACTCCAGCTCTCCAAACTTAAAATGCTTACTGTAACACATGAACTTCTGTTTTTGTCGTATTTTTCTATGATGTTTAAATTATGTTACAGTATTATAAAAATTATAAAATCAAATGACTAAAAGATAATGAAAATGATTCTAATATTGATTACCTGTGAAAACTTAATCTAAGCTACAGCAACCTAGAAATATTTGGAACCCTAATTGTTCAACTGAATTGTTTACTCTTGATGCTATATATTCTATACATTGGAACAAATATATGATTGCATATATCCACCATTATAATAATATACAGAGTATTTTCAGTGTACTAAAATTTATCTGTGCTCCACCTAGTCATCCCTTTGTACCTCCAAATTCCAAGCAATCTTTTCACTGTCTCCACTGTCGTTTAGCCTTTTCCAGAATGGCATGTAGTTGGAATCATTCAGTATGTAGAGTTTTTTCAGATTGGCTTCTTTCACTTATTAACTTTCCTCTAAATTTTTTTGTGGCTGGATGACACATTTCTTTTTAACAGTGAATAATATTTTTTATCTGGAGGTCCCACAGTTTATTTATACATTCACCTACCCAAAGACATTCATTCAATTTGAGGGAATTATGAAGTTGCTATAAACATCCATGTTCAGGTTCTTGTGTGAAAAGACATTTTCAGATCTTTTGAGTAAACACCAAGAAGTATCGTTGCTGGGTTCCATGGAAAAAGCATGTTTAGTTTTTCAATAAACCACCAAATTGTCTTTCAAGTGGCTGTGTCATTTTCCATTTTAATTGCCTTACAAACTTGCCAGCATTTCATGTTATCAGTGTTTTGAATTTTAGTCATACTAATAGGTATATAGTAATATTTCATTGCTGTTTTAATTTGCATTTTCCTGATGACATAATGTGGAGCATTTTTTCACATGCTTGTTTCCCACCTATGTATCCTCTTTGTTTAGGCATTTGCTAAGGTCTTTAGTCCATCATTTAACCAAGTTATTTGTGTTCTTATTGTTGCTTTAAAAGTTCTTTGTATATTTTATATGATAGTCATTTATCAGCTATGTCTTTTGCAAATATTTTCTCTCAATCTGTGTCTTGCCTATTCATTGTTTTGACAGTGTAATTCACAGAGCAGAAATTTTTAATTTTAATGAATTCCAACTGTCACTTTTTCATGGATGGTGCTTTTTGTCTTGCATGTAAAAAGTCATTGCCAAGTCCCAGGAATTTAGACTTTTTTCTCCAATAGTATTTTTAGGAGTTTTATAGATTTGCCTTTTACATTGAATTCTATGATTCATTTTGAGTATATTTATATGAAGCTATTTCTAGGCTCTCTATTCTGTTCCTTTGACCTATATGTTCCGCTCTTGCCAATAAAACATTGTCTTGATTATTACAGCTTTATAACATGACTTGATGTTGGGTAATATCAGTATTACAATTTGTCGTTCTTCTTCAATATTATGTTGACTCTTCCGGATTTTTGCCTCTCTATAAAAACTTTAGAATAAGTATTGTGATATCCACAAAATAATTTGGTGAGATTCTGATATGCTACTGAGTTGTTTGAGTTCGTTTTGTATTCTGAATAATAGTCTCCTGTTAAGTGAATCAGTTACAAATACTTTTTCCCATTAGACAATTTGTCTCTTGGCTCTGTTGTTTCCTTAGATGTACAGAAGCTTTTAGTGTAATATAGTTCCATTTGTCTATTTTTATTTTTGTTGTCTGTGCTTTTGATACCTTAGCCATAAAATATTTGCCTAGATCAATGCTATGACGTGCTTTTTCTATGTTTTAATCTAGTAGTTTTATAATTTTGGTATTGGATTCAGTTTCTTAGCATTTTTTTGAAAATTTTTATATCTATTTTTATCAAGGAAATCTGGCAATAGTTTTATTTTTTTGTTGCATTCTTGTCTGGTATTGGCATCTGAGTAATGCTGGCTTCATGGAATGAGAAAGTAAAAATTTCCTTCTCTTCCATCTTTTTTGGGGAGGGGGCATGATTTGAGGAGAATTGGTGCTTGTTCTTTGAAAGTTTGGTAGAATTCTTCAGTAAACCCATCCAGGATAGAAATTGTCTTTGTTTAGGAACTTAGTATTACTGATTAATTTCATTATTTGTTATTGGTCTGTTGAGGTGTTCTATTTCTCCTTGATTCAATCTTGATAGGTTGTATGTGTCCAGGAATTTATTTTCTCTAGGGTTTCCTTTTATCTTTTAGTTTATAGTTGTTCCTAGTAGTCTCTGAATATATTGTGTATTTCTGTGATATTAGTTGTAACGTCTCCTTTCTCATTTCTGATTTCTTTTATTGGAGTCTTCCTTCATTTTTTTTTCTTGATAAGTCTATCAAGAAGTTTATCTTTTTAAAATATTTTCAGAAAATAATCCTTTTATCACTGATTCTTTTCATTTTTTTAAGTCTCTATTTCATTTAGTTCTCTTCTAAGATTTATATTTGTTCCTACTATTAATTGCAGGTTTTGTTTTTCAGATGTGCTTAAAATAAAGATCTTCAAATAGGGAGAATTATTTTGGTCATCTTGGTAGTTCCTAAATGCAATCACATGTACCTTTAGAAGACGGAGGCATAAAAAGACTTGACACATATAAAAGGTAATTTGTTCACAGAAGAAGAGGTTGGAATGATGTGGTCAAAAGTCAAGGAATAATGGTAGCAACTGTAAGCTTGGAGAAATAAGGAAATAATTCTCCCAAGAGTCTCCAGAGGGAATGCAATCCTGGTGTCACTTTATTCTTTATCCAATAAAATTGATTTTAGATCTCTAGCCTCAAGAACTGTGAAGGAATAAATTTATGTTGTGTGAAGACACAAGTTTCTTACAGTAGTTTTAAGAAACTAGTATCACAAATAAACAGAAGTAAGTTATTAATAATTTATTAGTTGATTCTCTTTACTTTTCAGTAGTATCAAAATGTCTTAAAATTCTACCTCTAACTTATTATTTATCTACTTCCCTCTGATTCACATCTTTTCATTATCTAATTAATAATATAAATTTCAAAGAAAATAAAACTCAGATATTTGGTATACATGTAACATGTTTTCATTGTTTCAAACATTACTTTTGAACAATAATGATTGAAGTTGCATTTTGTAAACTATTATTATAATTAGAAAATAGTGATATTAAACTATAAATCATACCTTTATTAATTACAGAGATACCTTTTTTGTGTGTGTTTTGTTTTTAAAGTATTCTTAGTTTCTGTTTCTGGTAATTACTGATGAGTCTGTTTCAGATCAATCTCTCTGCTGATATTAATAATAATCTATAAATATCACACAGTTAACATAGTAATTAGGATCTATATGGTAAAATATCTAAGAGAAGAGAAATGAAATGAGCTGACCTAGGCATTTCTCTATGGATCATTTGATGTTCCTAACCACTGAGAAGCAGAGAAACTGATCAGACTTTTATTTTTTTATCAGAATTAAAGAACTAGGGGTAAAAACAGATTTCAGATTTACTAAGCTTGCAAGTCCCTGGTGAATACTCGAAGCATTTAAGGTATCACCACAGGAAGAAATAATACCATATTCTGACAGAAGTTAAGTTTTTAAATGTTTGAATCTCTGAATGGATTACAATGATCTAAACTGGTAATACGTCTAATCCACCCCCTGCCAGTAAGAAATAAAAATCATATCAGGATCAAATGGTGTCTATAGCAGCTTTCTGCATAATAGCTTCAAATTAGAAGGAACTAAAATTTCTATCAATTAAAAAGTGGTGGAATAATTTGTGATAAGTCAATACATTGGAATATTTTCTTAAATAAAAGAAAATAAAACTATGATAAATAATTATGAATAAATATTATTATAAATATTACATTAAGTTAAAAATGCTAGAAGAAATAAAACCTGCAAAAATTATAATTTATATTATTAACATTCTTTTTTTAAAAAAGGATAATTATAAGTAAAAGATCAGGGTCAGTGTACTGAAGAGGTTTCATAGCAAAGGGGCTTTAGGGAACTTTCTTCTGTAGTGGTAATAATCTACATCTTGATTGAAGTGGTAGTTGCTTGACTATATACATTTGTTGAAACTAATTAAATTTATAAAAGGTTATTTATGTAATGTATATCTCATTAAACATGATCTAAATTTTAAAATGTTGCGAAAAAATAAAAATACAATGCAAAAACTGTAATACTTAAATCTAACAGAGAGCTTTTATCTGAAATATACAAAGTAGTCTCATTGCTAAATAAGGGAACTGTTCTAGAAAAAGGCTAAATATTAATCAATGAAGCAGAATGAAAGCAAATTTAACTCAAAAATTTTAAAAGATTAATAAATGTTATAACAGCAGACAATAAAATAGAAAATAGAGAAACGGCAAATTTGGCTATTTGAAAAAGTGATTAAGAATGATAATTCTAAGACAATATTTAACAAAAAGTATATAATCTAAAAGTTATCATTAGAAATAATAGGGGTAGCAAAAAAATAATAAAAGAAATAATAGGGGAAGCAGACATACATGGTAGCAGAAAAACAGAGCAAATCGCACATTATTACAAATTTTACAAATACTGTCTCTATATGAGTGTATTATAAAAGTGTATGTTAATACCAATTATCATTTAGACAAAATCAATAAATCTCTAGAAAAATAAGTTACAAAATTGACATGGAAAAAATTTTAAACCAAATATTTCTATGTCTATTTTATTAAGCAAAAATTTGATTTATATTTACTCACAGAATAATCTCAGGCTGCCAAATTTTGTAAAGTTACCAAACATAAACAAGGACTTTATAAAAAAGAAAATTACAATCATTTTTATGAACATAGATGAATATTTCTAAACAAAATATTAGCATATGATGTCTAACATTATTCAAATAGAGTTATGATAATAGTTGTTCAGTCAAGAAGTGATTTTACATTTGAAAAATCAAAGTATTTCACTACATTAAAGACAAAAACTAAGTCATTTTGTACACAGAAAAGAATTGGTAATATTTAACATCCATTTATGTGAAAAACTCAGTAAACTAGAAATAGAAGGAAACTCCTGATAAATTATTTTTGTGAAAAGATAGTATTTCTAACAGTACATTACTTAACAATAAAAATTTGAAGATTTTTCCCTGAAAATGGAAAGATCCAGTAATGGCCTACTATCACCAAATATGTTCAACATTGAACTAGATGCCCTAACCAGTCCGTTTAGGTAGGAGAAAAACATAAAATAATGATATAATTATGTGTAGAGAAAATGCAAAATTGATCTACTAATAGTATAAAAAAAGCAATATGAATATTTTTTGAATTTTGGCACAGTTAAGATGTTTTAAGCAAAGAAATCTAGTCTGGTTTAAGAGACACTATTCAGGGAAGTTAAAGAGTAATTAGAGAGGATTAAATGGAGACAGATTTATCTACCCAAAGGTGTGTGTTTACATTTCAAAGGAAAGTGAAACAGAGTAATTCATTTACATTCTAAAGAGCTGTAACTAGAGACCTTCCCTTTTTTTTTTCAGGAGAGGATTTGTTTACTAAGTTCAGGAAATTAGATTTCTCCCCATCTGGCAAAAGAAAAGATATGCAGAAGTATCGGAATTTCTATATACACTTTCAGGTTTGTATTTTTATGTCACTTATGGTGCAAGAAACTCCATTTTCATACACATAGTACTAACCATCAAACTCTCATTGGATTGTTTAGAAGAGAGAGAATTGTGTGTGGAGAATTGATTAATTTATTTAAAGTAATAAATCTAACTCCAGATTCAAAAAGAATAACACAGGTAAATTTAAATATTTCTAACATATAAAATAGAAATTTTAAAAAATGAAAATTGAATTTAACAAGTTTGCTGCATGAAGAGACAGTATCAAAAATTGTATTTCCGACACTTTTTCACGCACTTTTTAGATTGCTTAAAGTGCAAAACCTGAAAATACCATTGGCTGGTGAAGATGTAAGAACACGTGGTTTCAATTATTGCCAGTGGGAGTGTAACATGTTACAGTCATTTTAAAAGAAAGTATGGCAGTTTCTTACAAAGCCGAACACAGTATTTCCATAGGACTAAGCAGTCACACTTCCTAGATATTTACCCATATCATGTGAAAACTTACGGCCACACAAAAACTTGGATGCCAATGTTTATAGCAGCTTTATGTATAATCACTCAAAACTAGATACAACCGAAGTTCACACTATGGATTATTATCCAATGATTTAAAAATAAGATATCATGTCCTATAAAGACATATAAACGTTAAATGCATATTGACAAGTTAAATAAGTCAGTCTAAAATGAATATGTATTGTATAATTCCAATTATATAACATTCTAGAAAATGAAAAACTGTAGTGATGGCAAAAAGATGTAATCACCAAGGATTTAGGGAGAAAAGATATTCAATGCAATTTATTAACCAAAACTTAATAAACAAATAGACTTCTTATAAATCAGCATGGAAAAGATAGGACATTCAACAGAAAAACTGGGACTTGTGTAACAGTTCACGGAAGAGGATATCCTATTGGCCAATAAGCAAGTGAGATGCTTAGTAATCTAATTAACCATCAGGGAGATATATAATAAATCTACAGTTTGAGAAATAAAAATAAAATTCTAAGTTCCCAACTGACTAAACAGATCCACTCTTCACTGAGGGGACCCTGGAGAACCTTGGAATCTGAGTTCCCAGCCATAGCAGTCTGGGAAGTCAGATAGACTTCCTTATACGCTACCCCCATCCCCACTTAGTAACCACCATTGGGCTTTCTTCCCTAAAGGCCAAACAGAAAGCAGCCCTTTTATAAGACTCACACTGATGTCCATTACTGATTTATCTTCCCAGGTACAAAACAAAGACAAGATGAGATTGATCCTTCCTTTATCCCTCCCTGAGATGTTTATTTTCTTCCTATGTTCACCTTATATTGTGTAAAATCTAGATTTACTGGGTATTAACTAAAGTCTCACATGTATATGACCATTTGTCTCACTGCTCCCCCCGCCCTTTTATTTAAGGGAAAATGTATAAATACAAAACCTCTTGAGAACCTCTTTGGAATCAATAGCCACAGATGCATCTGTTACTTGTGTTTTTCATGAGCAAGCCCTCAAGAAGGCTCAATAAACCTCAATTGATTGGGACACCTGCCTCGGCCACTCATTTTGATTGTCGAATTGATACAACTACAGTCTTACCAGGTAATTAAAAGACTGAGATCATCAAACATGTTGAGAATTTAAAGCAATAGACACTGATAGACGGTGAATGTGAAAACTACACCTCTTTAGGAAGGTAAATGACATGTCCTGAGAGCCAGAATTGTAATCACCCAGTGGGTTCACTTTGTCCGCTGGCCTCTGGAAGCATACAGAGCTGATTTATCAAGACAGGGGAATTTTAACAGAGAAAGATAAATTCATTCAGAGCTAGCTGTGCAGGAGACCAACCAGAGTTTTACCATTACTTAAATCAGTCTTCCCCAAGCATTTGGGGATCAGTGGTGTTAAGGATACTTTGGTGGTTGGGGGAAAGCCAGTGACCCAAGAGCACTGATTGGTTGGGTCAGAGATGAAATCATAAGGACTTGAAACTCGGGCTAAGCCAGTTCCTTGGTGGGGGGCGGACACAAGATTGTATGAGGCAGTTTATCAGTCTGGGTGGTGCCAGCTGATCCGTAAAGTACAGGGTCTGCAAAATATATCAGGGACTGATTTTAGAAGCAGTTTAGGGAGTGTCAGAATCTTGTAACCTATAGCTGCATGACTCCTAAACCACTAGGTCCCAGGCAAAAAGAAGGTTTGTTTTGGACAAAAGTTATTATTGTCTTTGTTTTAAATTATAAACTGAGTTCCTCCCCAAAGTTAGTTCAGCGTACGCCCAGGAATGAAGAAGGACAGCATGGAGGTTAGAAGCAACATGGAGTTGGTTAGGTCAGATCTCTTTCACTGTCTCAGTTGTAATTTTGCAATGGAGGTTTCAGAATTTCATGTCCTATTGATACTCCTCCCCTAAATATATGTATATTATTCACCAAAAGATGGGTACTAGTATACTCATAAAATAGTATTTTTATAGTCAACCTCTGGGAAATATACCAAAACCTTAATGTTTAGTAACAGTAGAGTAGCTAAATGTCACATGGCTATGGAATACAATTCTGTATAGTGTTACAGTAGGTAGCTAGTCAGACATGAGCAGGACAGGAGACCACCCCCACAACCAGAAATGTCAGGTGACCATCAGGTAATGGTCAAGTGGTTGTTAACTGTCTCGCCAAAATAATTGGTCGCAGCCAGTGCCAGGGAAAGGCAACCTCCCAATAGACAGAAACATCTGAAGCTGCTGGTCAGCCACTTCCTGATAAAGTGTCAGGAGATGGGCGATTGGGCTCAAGCATGATCACTAGGAGGCAAAATTTTAAGTTTAACTGGTATATGACCTTCCAGGAATCATTTGACTGGTAAGGGGAGAACCGCTGAAGTGGGCACGCATACAACTCCGGTAAGTACACTGTGCATGCCGCCCCTCCCAAGTGCTGGCAGCCCCTCCCAACTGCAGACAGCCTCTCTCAAGTGCAGACAGCCTACCCCAAAAGAAGAATCAGGGAAGAAGGGACAAAACCCCCGAAAGCCTGCCAACATATAAACCCCTGAATCAAAGTCCAAACCATGCATTTGATTTTTCAAGTTGCCCACTTGGCCCTCTTCCAACTATACTTTACTTCCTTTCATTGCTGCTCTAAAGTTTGTTAATAAACTTTCCCTCTGGCTCTAAAACTTGCCTTGGTCTCTCTGCCTTTTGCCCCTCTGTCAAATTCTTTCTTCTGAGGAGGCAAGAATTGAGGTTGCTGCAGACCCATATATACTCCTCGCTGCTAACAATAGCACTTTATATAATGAAAGTAAATTAAAAAATTGATGTCCAACTGAATGAATCTCATAAACATAATATAGAATGAGAGAAGTCAGACATAAAATACCCATATTCTATATATTTTCATTTATATAAAGTTAAAGAAGAGTCAAAAATAAACTGTGTTCAATGTGCTGTTAAATGGATGTACCGAACTTACGATTATTAATCAAGATGACACATATTTATTTTTGGATTTTAAAAGTATTTCTACTGCAAAAAATATTTATTTTAATCTGAATTATAGGCTACTATTTTAAAAATTCCCTGATCAGATTTTTACTGAATGCACTCTAGTGCTGCAGGTGAAATATAAGTAATTAATTCACAACCTTAAAAAGGATTTTGAATTTATAAATTCTATTTTTAAAATTTTTATTTTTTTTAATGTGTAAATAGTAGTTGTAAATATTTATGGGGTACATGAGATATTTTGACACAGGCATGCAATGTGAAGTAAGCATATCATGGAGAATGGGTTACCCATTCCCTCAAACACTTATCCTTTGAGTTACAAATGTAATATTGGGGTTCAGGGTGCCCTCAGCTCCCCTGAGAGGATGTTTCTCCAGGTTCTTGTTCTCCTGCCCTCTCAAGAATGAGAGAAGGGACCAAAGCGCAATATGCAGTAAATGCCAGACTCAAAAGTGTTTATAGAAAGTGATTTATTTAAAGAGAGAGAGAAACAGACGAAGGAGAAAGAAAGAAACAGCTAACTCTTACACTGAGTGAGAGAATCCAGACAGATGGAATCCAGGGGAGGAAAGCAGCTTCCACACTGAGTGGAAGGGAATAGAGAGAGATGGAGTTTAGGAAGGGAAGACAGGCTTCGAGGAGAGAGTGTGGAAGGGGACTCTAGAGGGGAAATCCAGGAGAGAGAAAGATGGCTTCCACGAAGGGAGTGTTCATGGAAGGGGACCCAAACATGGAGTCCCAAGGGGTGTGGAAGAAGGGGACTTTCAACCTGGGAGGAACCCCCACCTTCTCTAAGACCCCGGGCCAATGAAAGCAGTTCCTTAGAACTTCGCTAAAGTGATTGACTTTTTGTTTCTTCTCGCCCCTGCAAATATAAACCATTAAATCTCCTGGATGGAGAGAGATGGGAGGGGGGCATGGCGCTGGGAAGTTCTTGCCCTTAAAACTATGCCTCCTTGTGGACCCGGAAAGAGAACACCTTCCCTCACTAATACTGACTTCGTGACTAGGAAAGACTGCAAAAGTATAATCCATGAACAAGATTGGCCAAAACCATGACTTCAGCTAGTGTGGAGGCTGATTTCTCTTCAGGTTATCACTAAACAAGAAATAAACAATGCAAACATCAGATTAGGGAAGATATGTGGGTACAGCTTTCAAATACTTCTTAGTTGTGGGAAAAAAAAAGTCCTAAAGTTGGTTAATCAGTTCAGATGCACAGTAAAAGCAATCTGCAGAAAAACTCAGATCAACTGAAAAGCTCTACTGCTTTCTATCAGGCTTGGGGAGGGTCAACATGAAGTAATTGATTGCTACTGGTCTCCTGGTAACTAACTCCAAACTTCTGTATTTTGCTTTCCTGTTTACCATCACAGCTAAGGTAAGCGAAACAGGGGTATGCCATACTTCTTATTTGAAATATCTGTAAGTCAAAAATATTTTGTTGATATTGATGAAGTAGAATGTCATAGGATTTTCCACGTGTAGATTCATCTATAAGATACTTAGGAGATAGAATCAAAATGTCTCATTAGTTATTAGCTTGTCAGTGTAAGAATAAAGTACAAATCATCTGTTAAAGGTCAGGTTTCTGGCTTCCAGAAATTATAAATGATTTCACTGATATAATAAACACAGGAAGAGAAAGGGACTTGGGAAGTGAAGTAAAGAGAAAACAAATTCAATTTTGGAATGTTAAGTTGAAGCTTCAAGAGAAATAATTAAATATATATATTGACACAGATTTATGTTTGCTTCATTGTGAAAGTGTTTTCAATGTAAGTTTATTTGTGTTACAGGTATCAAATATTTTTCATAAGAAAAAAGAGACAGAAGTATCATTGTTTCCCTTAGATCAAGTATTCTTTGATTTGCTTTAACATTCTATTTCTCAATATAAGAATATATATATATATTTCATTGTATATATTTTATATTTCAACCATTATATCCTTTGACTAAGAGAAAATAAATTGTAAACAATATAACTCATATAATTTAGATATTTATATAATACTCTGATCTAAAATTTTATTAATTTTTATGATGATGATGACATACCCAATCAAAAAATTCCTTAGAATATACTTTCTTAAGACTGTGGTCAAAATGCTATAATGTAATCTGCTTAAGCTAAAGCTATTTTAGACAAGAAAAATATACCAAAATATAGAGAAGCCCATTATACAGTTAATAGTTATTGACCATTAATAAGGTCAACTAACTGAATAATTTCTATTCAGCTTCAGACAAAATGGATATTACAACAGTCTTTAAATACTAATTGTAAATAATATTTTATATGAAGACTTCTTTCCTTTATTTAAGTCTTCTTTTAAATAGCTTTTTTTGTTTTGAGATGGAGTCTCACTCTGACACTCAGGCTGGCGTGCAACAGTGCAATCTCAGCTCACTGCAACCTCCTCCTCCCAGGTTTAAGCAATTCTCCTCCCTCAGCCTCCTGAAGAGTTGTTGCTCCCAAATAACCATACTCAGCTAATTTTCTGTATTTGTAGAAATGGGGTTTTGCCATGTTGGTCAGGCTGGTCTCGAATTCCTGACATCAGGTGATCCCCTACCCAAGTGCTGGGATTAAGGTGTGAGCCACCGTGCCCAACCCCTAAAAAAGGCATTTAATCCATGCTTATTGTGGATTTAGCTCTATTGTAGTCATAATTAGAATGATATGCAATATTCCTGCACTCAAAAAATGTGCAGTGATAAGAACTACAAGTAAGTAAAATACAATAATATTGCTAGATAAAACACACTATAATACATGTATTCCTTGGAATATAAGGGAACAGAGGGATAATAGCTAACAAATGTGTGTACTGATATCTCAGAGGCTTTTGAAGTTGAGAGGAACTTATGATAGAAATAAAATAATAAGAGAATTATTGGTAGAGTGTAGCACACATAAGAAAGGAAGATAAAGAATGACATATTTGGGAAGTAAGAAGACAGTTACTATATTTTTAACACAAAGTAATAGTGGTTTATAAAAGACTGAAAAGATAAACATGGGTAAGTTTATAAAGAAATACTTATATGTATATATGGTTCACTAAAATGTTTGAACTTCCTACTGAAGATAATGGAAGCTCTTAAATACCATTAGGTAGACAAGCGTAATGGAGATATTTGCATTTTAGAACAATTTTTATGTCTTCTCTAAGAAATAAATATACAGTGGGACAAAGGAAAAGCAACATTAAGAAGAGTTTGGAATGGATATGGGAATCAAACTGAAAAATGGTAATGGTGATACAAATGAATAAATGGCAGGTAATACGTAGAGAAGTGGATGCATTTAACAAATAATTAGGGGATTGACTCAGTGGGAGTTGTTCATTTGTGGGCTGTCTCTGCAATGACAGAAGGAGTTGTGTAGTTCATGAGGCTTGAGATTTTAGTATGTGTAACTGTGGAAGAGGTCGGCATTGTCTGAGACAGGAAACACAAGGAATTAAAATAATCTGAGGGATGACATGGGAGAAGGTTAAGATCAGTTTGGGACTGAAGTTGGAGATTCTGAGAAACTACCCACATGTTCTTCTTAAGTAGACAGTTTAATTTATGGCTTTAGAATAGGGAAAATAAACATTGACTGCAGATTAAAACACACACACACACACACACACACACACACACACACACACAGATGCACTGAAAATCAACACAGAGGTAGTGACTGAGGAAATGCATATGACCATCACCTAAAAAGGATGTTCTGAGAAGAGAGGAAAGGGCTAAAAACAGGAAATCAGCAGAAAAGAAACTGTACACAAAAGAGAAAGCAAATTGTAGTATGGTTGAAATAGAATGAGAGGAAACATGGAATATATCCAGAAAGGAAAAGGGTATGACATTATCACCATAGAACAATGAAATATAAATAAAATAAAAATAAGCAAAGAAATGAAGAAAAATATTCATTGGTTTAGAATTTTTTTAACTTCTTTGGTAAATTTGTGTAAATTTGCTAAAGTTCTTTGGTTAAAGTAGAATTTGTTAAAGTTCTTTGGTAACTATCTCAATACCAGTTTTAGTAAAATCAAGAGGTTGGAAACCAGATTACGATAACATTGACAAACAATTAGGAAAAAAGAAATTTGAGGATACATTTTAAATCCTATTCACATGAAGTTTGCAGAAGGAAGGAAATAGATAACAATAAGTAGAGTTATTATGAAGCCAAGAAATATTTTCTAAGATATAAGATGACAACTTGAGTTTAAATAAAAATGTTAAAATAAGGGAGAAACAAAAGATGTTAAAGATAAGGAAAAAAGGGTAATTAATACGGTAAATATGTTATATTCATTTTACATAAAGCATGTTCTACTAGCCAGAAGCATTCACATCCTCCCAAAACTTATTAAAAATACAACATCTGAGGTCCTATCCTAAATCAGTATTTCATATGGTAATTAAAGTTTTGTAAGGATTACTGTCAATTGTTCTTTAAAGCCTGGTTGAGTCACTCATGGGGGCACTGGTCTTGATCAAGATAAAAGATACTTTCACTTTTGTAAGAGGAAAGGAAATGTAGGTGTGAATGCAGACTTGGGCCGGGCAGGTGGCTCATGCCTGTAATCTCAGCACTTTGGGAGGCCAAGGTGGGTGGATCACGAGGTCAAGAGATTGAGACCATCCTGGCCAACCTGGTGAAACCCCGTTCAGGTTGGAGAAATCCGTGCACTGCTGGCAGAGCCCTGGAAATGAGAAGTGAAAGCTGAGAGTTTAGGGAGATCAAGAGAGTAAGACAGAATATCAAGAGAAAAACACAAGCGTACATGCCTGCATGCACACACCTTCACATACATGTATGCACACACCTTCACACACACACACACACACACACACACACACTAGTGCTAGCAATGACTTGTGCTCACACACTGCCAGAAATAAACTCTGATACATAGAATGGTAGATAGAGTAGTGGAGAGAGAACTGTCTCATGACAGGAGTAAGAAATAGCCCCAAACTGAGCATGATTCCAGTAACAACTACCAAATATTAAAAGCAAGACCAGAAATATAAATATGTTTCCAAGTTACTTTATTACATTTCATTAAGATTATTCAAGACTATCCATAAGAATAAGAACTATGCTGCACACAGGAAAGTAATAGTCACAAAGTTTTGCATCCAAAAACAAACAAACAATCAGGAATGTGAAGAAGTAGGAAAAACAACAAATAATAGGAAAAATGTGAATCAATTAAATCTGATTCCAAACTTAAATTAACAGATGAGGATGACAAATCACTTATCATAGCTGTATCTCATATGCCAAATATTTTATCAAAATATAGAAAATAAATGAAAGAGCTAAATCAAATTTCTCATAATGAAATCTATGGTGTCTAAGACTAAACATTTACTCAATGAGTGCGACTTCCAGAATATCAGCGTATCCTTTCACTGAAAAGCAAAATTAAACTGGAGAAAACCATCAAAAGCAATCACTCCATGACTCTAGAAATTGAATAAAGGCTTTGCTGAGACCACCTCCATTGTGGAGATCCCAACCCAGGTGGCGCCGAAGGAATTAAGAAACAGACACAAAGATAGAGTGCAAAAGTGGGAAACGGTGTGGGACGTCAGGGTTAGGGTTAGGGTTAAAGATAGACTAAACAGGCAGATAGCGCCTGTTCACTACTAAGATAGAAATAAGCTAAAAAACACTCTGCGAGTCAGCAATGGGGACAAGGTCATGTATCCTGTGTTTTGGGAACTGGGAACTGGGAACTGGTTTAACTACTGCATGATGGGTACATGTTGCTCACTATTCTATAATGCCCTGCCTGGAGGAGGCTGGAGGTGGCTCAGTGTTCCTTGCCGTCATTTCTCAGTAAACAATATGTAATCCATCACACACACGTCAAGACCTTTTCCCAGCCAGGCATACAAATAATTTGCTAATAGTAATTTAAGAAACACTCCTTCACCTCGATCAGAACAGTGAGATTTTATGACACTTTAGCTAAAATTTGCTGCCTTCCTCCCACTCAGTTTCATGGCAGAGTCATTGTTCCAGACCTGTGCACTCCATGAGCACCTGCAGTTCTGCTGTTCAAGTGGCTCTCCTGACTAAGAGAATAGAGAAAATCACCATACCAGGAGGAATTGTCAAAAATAAGAGATCCTAGTGTAAACATGAGGAAAGAACAACATTCCAGTTGTCTAAAGTTGTGAAACTCATTAGGTACAAACGTTAAAGCATACATTTAGGCAAGCCAGAAAGAGAACAGGGAAATCTGGATAATGAGACAGACACAGTTGTCCTTGATAAGCTCCCAAAGAGAGATCTATATTGCTTCAGAATTCTGAGCACAAGTGTAAAGCAGCACACACGTGCTCAGGAGAAATAAGAGAGGGCTCCAACTACCTCAAAGTCACTGAACATGGGGCCTTGCATGAACGGAAAGTAAAAGGACAGGCAGACTGCAAAGTGCCTGAACTCAAATGTATTCCTCAAAGCACCGACACAGCATTACCAAGAATGGAAGTCTTAACTGGCTCAACATGCTTAAGCACAACTTCCAACCAATCATTCACCAATCACTATATTGTGCTGTTCTAGGATTGACCCTTCAGAAGTCAAGTTTTAAAGTAAAAACAATAATTGAGAAAAAAAGATAAACATTAACATCACTGGCCACACACTGCAGGGAAGACACACTCTATTGAATTAGTCCATGAAAGCCACTGGAAAAATTAACAGTCAGACAAATAGCAGTGCCATCAACAACTTTCAGTGCCATTGTCATTCTGGATTGCTTCAATATGTTATCTAAAATGTCCAGTTTTCAACAATAACAACAAAATTATAAGATAGGCAAAGACATAGGCAAGTAACCCACACAGAGTGATAAAAATCAATCACTAAAATTGCTTCTTTAAGGCTAAGATGTTAAACTTACCAAAGACTTCAAAATAGCTACTATAAATATATTCATAGAGCTAAAAACCATGCTTAGAAAATCAAGCTATGACAACTGTAATCAACTAGTATAGAATATGAATGAAGAGACAGAGATTTTTAAAAGCACCAAATAGAAATTACGGTTTTTGAATTACAACTAAAAAAATGGGGAAAAAGTCACTGAAAGAGCCCAACACAAGATTTGAGCTGGCAGAAGAAATAGGCAACTAGCTTTATGACATATTAATAGAAATATTCAATCCGAAGAACAGAAAGGAAAAGACAGTAAAGAAAAATGAGTAATTAAAAAATGTCAAAAACCAACTAAATTTAATTTTTTTAAAAGAAGGGATAATTATTTTTAAGACCTCCCCTCCATATCTTCTATTTGATACTGTCAATTCTGGTGTGGTTCAGGGAACAACCTCAAATTTCAGAAAAGCATGCGATAAATAATTGAAGAATTTTTTAAATTCATACAAGCAGAAACCTGGGCAAATATTATATAAATGGACTCTGAAAATGTTAGTCCAAGAATAATTTACTATGTCATTAGAATGAGTCG
Source organism: Cacajao melanocephalus (assembly GCA_963573385.1). Taxonomy (NCBI): domain Eukaryota; kingdom Metazoa; phylum Chordata; class Mammalia; order Primates; family Pitheciidae; genus Cacajao; species Cacajao melanocephalus. Next base: position 61,477 of record CAUYLG010018102.1, read on the forward strand.
ACTTTATTTATCTGGATATATTTAAAAAGCTAGCTTACATAGTTGGCAGTGACTCTTAACAGTTGGAAACATTGATTGAAACTTGAACTTAAAGTGTGTTAGCTTAGATTCAATTAGGTTGAGATACTAAAAATGTCTTAGAATAATGGAGAGGAGAAAACCCAAAGGTTTAGGGAAGCAGGAGTGCTGGGGTGTATTTTTTATGTGCTGCTGGCACAACTACCTGCTTGATATACGCTCTTGCAGGTCAAGAGCATACTCACTTCTCTTAAGCTTAAGCTGTGTAAATGAGACAAGCAACATTATCCTCATAAACTCTGCTGTGGCTAGTGTGTAGACCATAAATTATGTTGGGAAGAGACATCACTGAAATGAATAATGTGATTTCCATGAGTGTGATTACATCCAGAGCGGCAGAAATAAAATATTATTACTCAGCAATTAGAGACAAAGTAAACTTAAATACAGTTATAGAAAGCAAGAATAAGGTAGTAATTGAAATGCTTTGATATGCAACATCTTTGCAGTGGTCAATGAATGATGGATTACTAGCAATAAAATATGAGGTCAATATACTAAATTACTATTCACATATATTTTAGAAAATACCTTAGGTTTAAGAAAACCTTATTTGTGTTGCCACATGGAGAGTAATGATGTTGCAATAAATTATGGACCTTAGTTTAATCAGAGCTCCATAATCCCTTGATTCAGTGAAAAGCTAGATTTCCTCATAGAAATACCCTTATCATTGACAAATATATGCTATAATGAGTCTCCTATGCTATTCCTAAAGGAACCAAGGTCATTTACAAAGGCGACAGAATGCTAGAAATGGGAACTATTCAAAACTTTTGAAGCTTAATAGGTATAACTTTGATTTAATGCTATTTTCCAAAGGTCAAAAACAATACTCTGCCTCTAGTTGTCTGAAGATGAATGGAGTTTTAGTACGAGTTCATCTCACAATAGTATAAGGGGCTTGCAAAGATACCCTGTAATTATTTTATAAATTCTTACATGAATAATTGAAATAAGCATAACCTATAGCTTTTGGAATCCTAACAAACATTAGCTCCTGAACCTACGGATTGAGAAATACTTGTATTTATATTTTTGCCAAACCCAGTTCACATCTTCTGTCCAAATAGAATTACTGCATTCCCTTTCCTTCAGAAAAGTATCTGAGTATGCATAATACATTAAATGTTCACCCTAGCCATTATAGTATGAAGAATACTGTAAATTACTCTTATCAGGACAATGAAAATATATGATAATAGCACATATCTTGAAGAAATGCAAAAATTAGTGCCACAATTAAGACTTGCACGATACAGAGATGAGGATTCTTATTCATGTCCTCATGTAACTTGGCTGTTTATCTTGTGCAAAGGTCAATGAATCCTAACAGCAATGTGTGGATTATAATAATCTTACTCAGATGGAAGATCCAATTGCAAATGCTTCTCCAGGAACGTTATCTCACCCACAGCAAATTCTACCTGACACGTGACTATTAATTTGACAAATGCCTCTTCTCTGTTACACTGAATTACATGTAACACCATGAGTTGTTTGCTATCATCTGGCTGGGACAATGGGACAATTTTATGGTCTTACCTCAGGGCTATGCCAGCTCTCATATTCTTATCCATAATCTCTCCAGTGTTATTTGACATCTAGTCTGTGGACTTATGTCAGTCTGTAACGAGAGAAGTGAAAGCTTACATTCAATGTGTACTTCTCTCATTGTAGGCCATTAAACTCACAGTTTTTAAATCAGTGACAGACCAAAGATCATACTTTGAGCACCACTGATCAAGTTCATCCAGATATTAATTGCTAGCCACAGACAATCACAGTGGGCAATTGAATTCATGACATCATGCTGATTGGGCTGAATAAGAAAAAAGTGTAGCAAGTATATGAGATGCATTGGTACGTTACCTGTATCCCAGATAATAGGAAACAAAGCTATTCGTCTTAGCAAAATTTCTGTTCAGTGGTCTTGACTTGGAAAAAATAGACCCTCCAAAGTCAAAGCAGTTTATTGCATCGTGCGATGACTGTGACTGAAAAAGTGGGACCACTTTTAATGGTACTTTTTTTTTTCCATTTTAGAGGGAATAAAAATCATATGTGTATGTTTCTGTGGCTCATTAATGAGTTAACCACAAAGTTGCTGTTTTAAGTTGGGCTCAGAGCAAGAGAAGGCCCTGCATCAATTTTAAGCTGCTATAAAAGCTATTGTGGTATTTGTGTTTCATATATATCTCTGTATCTAATATCTAAATATCTAGATCCAAATATCTCTGTATCCTTGACAAATATCTCACTACTGTATATAGCTACCATAATGCCTTAATTGGAGAATCACTGAACGAACTTCCAGAATATTGGAGAAAGGCCAGACTCTTTTTCTCTACTTTTGAGAAACAGTTTCTGCCTTATTACTAAAATTTGGCAGAAAATAAATATTGATCATAGAATTAGTAAACTGCTGTTTATAAATTGGTTTCCATTTGATTCAACATGTTCTAAAATTTGTCATGCACAAGTATAAATGATCATCAAATAGAAATAGCATAAAAATGACCAGGCTTGAATATGTCTTCCTGGTAAAAATAAATTACAGATGCATATGGCTCAGGCTCCCACTGCACCTGAATTTTCTACATTACCTCTTTTGCTTCATTTCACAGCAATGGACCTGTAGCACCAGTGGTTTGAAGAATAAGAGTAAAATTAAGTTTGGTGACAGATAAATTTGCTGACATCAATGAAAACATTTGGTGCAGCACTAGCATTCTAATTGAAAGTATTCCTGACACTCTGGTGTAAGGAAACATCTCTTTAAGTAGAACTTGGATTACTACATCTGGTCCCCTGTTTCAGCTGAAATAGCACAGAATCACAAGGGCAAAAATGGTCAAAAGATTGACCAGATGAGAAGAATCTTGGAAACAATGGAATTGGAAGATTTGTTTCTAAGAGGATCATAAAAAAGATGTGTGCATGAACTTCTCAGAAGGGGTGCAGGGATGAAGATACTTGTATTATGTTTTTACGTTTACAAAAGAATATCAACAGCAGGGTCAGCTCTTAGTAATCAGGCAGACAAGGTTATATGTTCTATGTATTCCACACATTCTTTTTACTTTCTTGCTTGCGCAATTGCTCATGAACAAAGTTGCCGTGACACCAAGGATGGAGGCTAAGCATAAGTTAAACAATGTGGATATTTCTCTGTAAAGTCTGGTGTGAAGACTATGATTTTAACAGACAAACTTGCCAAAACTGAGACCATTTCTGAGCCCCTGATGTATTATCTTTCTTCCACATGAAAAAGCCACTCACCTGTGATCCTGTGATAGCAGAATATAGCATTGGATCCTTTTTATTATTTATTTATTTATTTATTTATTTACTTACTTACTTATTTATTTATTTATTTTGAGATGGACTCTCACTCTGTTGCCAGGCTGGAGTGCAGTGGCAGGATCTCTGCTCACTGCAACCTCCACCTCCCAGGTTCAAGTGATTCTTCTGCCTCAGCCTCCCAAGTAATTGGGACTATAGGTGCACATCGCCATGCCCAGCTACTTTTTGTTTGTTTAGTAGAGATGGGGTTTCACCATGTTGGCCAGGATAATCTCGATCTCTTGACCTCATGATCTGCCTGCTTCAGCCCCGCAAAGTGCTGGAATTACAGGTGTGAGCCACCGCACCTGGCCTGGATCCTTTTCTTAAGAGGAAAATCATCTACTGTCACTGAAATTTACCTGTATTCTGGATATAGATTTCCCTTCCTTTCTTGAATGAGTCTGTTAACACTATCATTTGTAGATTTCTAGAATGCCTTATCCAGCATCACAGTATCCAAATCCAACATTTTTCTTGAAGGAACATTATTTTACAACAAAAGATATGCGGCATTGTTCTCATGCCCATGCATTACATTGGTTTCATCATACAGCCCATGGACTAGAAGCATTTGATCTTACAGTATGGTAGAACAACCTAATGTAAAGTTAAAGTGCTGTATTCTGAATAGATGTTTCAAATATTTATGGCAAACCAATAATGCTTGGACTAATAATCACATGGCATAATTCAGAGTAGTTTCTCTCACTATTAAACTATGGTTTTTCTGAAGAATGTTTACCTCCTGTCTTTGCAACTCTGGGCTCCGTTGATACAGAAGTCTTAATTCCCAATAGGAAGAATTCTTCTATCAGTTGATATCAAAATAATTACAGTAAAGAAGTTTTTTTGAAAAAAAAATCTTATTGTGGTATTTTACAAATACTATACTATAAAAAAGTTTAGCATTTAAGTCTTTTCTGTGAACCAGAACCTTGTATATACACATAGTATCAGATATATTTTACCAAAAATGTTTACATATATGTTCAGTTACCGAAGATGTAAGTTAATAACATACTAGTACCAGGGGTTCAGACTGATGTGTTTTCCAAAGTCAAAGTTAGTAACTATTTTGTAACACAAACTTCCAGGACATATGGTTCCTCTATGCTTTTTTTCTTTCGTCTTATCCAGAAGATGACAAGCCCTCTAAAGGAAATTAGAATTTATTTTTCGAATCCTCAATATGTTACACTTGTTACACATGATAAATTATACTTATTGAATCAGAACAATACATCTAGTTACTAAAAAAAGATTTAAGTTCTAATCTTATAGTTTTCACAACATAGTTGTGTTATCCTCTTACCTAATACTCACTTGTAGAGTCTATTTAGTTTCATTTCCTATGATTTTATATAATACTGATGACAACAAAAACTAACTCCAAAATGAAGAATATAGTGTGTATTTAAGAGAAAGCTAAAATGCAGCAAAAAATAAGTACAATGAAATATTGGTAGAAGTTCCAGGTGATATGTCAAAACAAGAATAAATTTCTAGAAAATGGGTATTAGAAATATCGGGTTTTTATTGTATACAACATGAATAATGTACACTATACAGAAAAATAAATCCCAAAAGAGATTAAAATATAAAATATTTAAAAATATCAATAACCACCCACATGCAGTGGGTCAAGCCTGTAATCTTAGCCCTTTAGGAAGCGGAGGTGGGCAGATCATCTGAGATCAGTTTGACACCAGACTGCCCAACATGGTTAAAACCCCATCTCTACTAAAAATACAAATATTCACTGGGCATGGTGGTGGGTGCCTGCAATCCCAGCTACTCGGGAAGCTGAGGCAGGAGAATTGCTTGAACCTGGGAGATGGAGATTGCAGTCAGTTGAGATCGCACCACTGCACTCTACACTGGGCAACACAGCAAGACTCCATTGCAAAAAAAAAAAAAGAAGGAAAAATATTTTAAAAAATATATCAAAGCTCTTGCAAACATTATGTATGACAATATCTTTATGACTTTGGGATGTGGAAATGAAAAGCATTCTTAAAGAACAAACACATGCATATATATCAAACTGTACAAACACATCATATGGACAGGCATACATACATGCACACAGTCACATCAAAATAAATAAACACATAAAATGAACAAAGTAACCAACTGTGGGATGACATGTGAATTATATATAGCAAGTTATGTCTTTCAGAATACAATTTCAAAAAGTCAGTAAGAACATGACAAAATATTCAATAAATCAAATCACACTTATTTTTAAAACTTCACAAAACAAGAAATACAAATGACCAATGAATATTTTTAAAAACACTGTCAATCTTCTTAATAATCAGAGTAATGCTAAATAAAACAAGATGTAATTACTTACTTGTAACCTTGGCAAAAATATAAAACAATCTAATAAAATCAACTATTGGTAAGAATGTGAGAAAATGTGAAAGTTTCTACCCTGCAGTGGAAATGTAAGTTAGTGTATGCATTTTCTATTGCTATCTGGTCAGTTTTTACAAACGTACTGACTTAAGACCACATACATTTATTGTCTCACAGTTTCAGTGGTTTTAGAGTCCAAGCATACCAACATTCAACTGAGTCTTTGGCTCAGGGTCTCACGTGGATGAAATCAAGATGGTAGCTGGGCTGTATTTTCAACTGCATACATAATTAGGGATAAGTTATTGGCAACATTTTTTTTTGTGTTTGGTGACTGTAGAATATATAGCAAGTTGCTTTCTCAAGGCTAGAAATGAACAGAGAGTCTCTGCTGGTTCAATGCTCTACCCTTCAGAATCTCTGATTAACTAAAGAAGTTAATGTTTAGCTCAGTTTCAGATAAGATGATCCTCTTTTTGATTAAATTAAAGTCAATTGTTTGGGTGCTTAATTACATTTACAAAATATCTTCATCTTTGCCAAATAACCTAATATCATAGCAGTGATATTCTGGCACATTTGTCATATTTTGCAAGTTAGAAGAAAGTTTCAGATTATGGTCACACCCAAATGAAGGGAAATAACACATAGCCTGGATAGCCAGAGGCAAGACTCTCTTGGGTCATCCTAGAATTCTGCTTATCTAAATGGGAAGGCATTCATGAGATAATTTTCAGTGCCTAATTAAAGGTATGTTTATGCTGCATTTCAGTAACATAATTTCACAGATACATAACCAAGAGTAACTTTCCCACATATGTGCAAGGAACTATGTCCAAGGATAAATGTTGCAGCATTCTATGTGATAGAGAAAAATAGAAATCAATTAATTCTGTTAGACTCAATGGCTGGAATACTGTATGCCAATTAAAGAGAATGATTCAGATCTAATTAGATTTAGATTAAAAATTATATTAATGAAAAAAACCTCCAAAGTAATTATTAGAGCAAATATTTCATGGCAATGAAAATATACCTACGCAAAGACAATACTACAGATTATTCATGCAGATATATATAACTGAGTGACTTGACATATAATTCAGACTCATGTTCATGGCTCATTTTTGGAGACAGCTGTAAGAAACTAAGAATATGGTTTATAAGTGACTAGTATTTTAATGTTTTGATTATTTTTGTGTATCAAAATATAAAACAAATAATTCAGAAAGGACTCTTTATATTATGGTTAGTACATAAACTTTGAAGCTGAACTGGTTAAAATGCTGACCCAGCCATTTACTAGCTTTGTAAATTTGAGCAAGTTCATTTGTAAAGACAGATACTAAAGGGGTAATCATACTGGAAATTGTAACAGCTATTACATAGATTAAACTTAACTTTTATTTTTTTGTAAAATAAAAAATGTGAAAACTGACTAGATACACGATAACATAAAGGAACTATGCTAATCGATTGGTAATAATTGTTTAAGTTGGTATTTGATAGAAAATAAGGTGGGGAAACTAAATAAAATAAAACCGACTTTTTTTGAATCTTGGCTCTAGATGGATCAAAGTCATATTATTTTTCTTCTAATTGTGAATATGTGTGAAATTTTTATAATGAAATATTTTATAAGAATAAAAAAATTAATTTTGTTGTTACCCAACCATGTATCAATCATTGTAGATGTTAATTGACATTTTATTTAACATTATAATTTGCCATTTTGTTTTAAATTAAAAAAAATAAAAAGGACAAAAAAGAAAATCAGAATTTTTTTTTTTTTTACTAACACTGGGTTATTTAACCCTATTAAATTTAGAACAAAAATAACTTACAAATGTACTTTGAAATTATTAAAGATTATTTTTAAAAACTTTTGGCAATGCATGCGGCTTTATGATATTTTTGGTCTTGCAGTTATGCTATTATTAACCATATATGCTACACTGTAAATGCAGCAGTTCAAAAATGTCCCCTTATTGTTTTTAATATTCCCATATCTTGCATCTTGCATGGATAGGGATAAATTTGCTAGCAGTGGGAAAAAATCTTGAAAGTGTCTCAAATCATGGCGTTTTTGTGACTGCCTACTCCATTGGTGCTAAGTGATTGAACTTAGAATCAAGAAAATATTTCTGACATTTATGTTATGATAACTGAATGATACCAGGTAGTAGATACTATCTACTTTCTTTTTCTTCTGGTGATTTTCAGATGTTGAAAATTTTAGGCAGAGTTGGTGGTACTCAACCTCTTTTCTCCTCTCTTTCCATCCGTGACAATGATATCTTTTCTATGGTGATTCGTAAGTATTCTGATAATATTCTGATTACCTGCTAATGTTGTGTGTGCAAGGGAAGGAACATCTATCTCCCTGGGAGACATCTAAAACTGTGGCATCCCTAAAACTATTTATTCTATCATCAAATGTAGCAAGGGGTAAAAAGAGATGTAGTGACAACCTACAACTTAAGAGACAATCTAATACAATGTAATGGACCTTATTTAAATCCTAATTCTAAATGTGAAAACTGACTAAATATATGACAATATAAAGGAACTATGCTAACAGAGTGGTAATAATATTTTAAGTTGGTATGTAACACAAAATAATAATAGGACAACTAAATAAAATAAATTGACATTAGTTGATGCTTAAGTCTAGAGGGATCAAAGTCATATTATGTTTTCTACTTTTGAATATGTTTGAAATTTTTCATAACAAAAAGTTTCTAAAGAACAAAAAATTAAGTTTCTTTGTTACCGAACTACCTTACACCAAAAATTTATCATTCTGAATTTCTGATTGTCCTTAGAAAAAAATATTTTCTGACATCCTTGTAAAACCCGTTATCAGTTTATATATGTTTTAGAATTATCAGAGGACATTGTTTCTTTAATATTTGGTCTCAACACTTAAGTTCAGACATATTTAAAATCAACTTTAGTGAAATAAGGCAGAAAAAATGATAGAAAGTACTAACAGTAATTCTGTCTGGACCGAAAAAACAGAAACCAGTATGTTTCCTGCTAACCCTTGAGGGCTTTGCTATCAGATACTCTAAGTAATAGTTATTGCATAGAAAAGGCCCACTCCTTTAGTGTTTAAACCAATTATGCTACATTGTTTATAGATTGTATCAGAATTACTGTAAAGGGTTATGAGTGGATTTTCCAGAATGGCACTTTAAATATAGCATGATTGATTCTTTGGTTCATTCTCCCAAACATTTTTATCATTGACAAAGGTTCTCGGAATATACTAAATGTTACAGTTAGAGCATGACATAAAATACATGTATGTATATGCTTACAGTTTTCTTAATGCATTATTGCATACAAAAACTTTATGAACCTCAGTGGGGTTATTGAAATGTTTGTTTTAAAATAATGACAATATTCTATATTTATATGTTTTTAAAGAAGAAATAGGATACTTTGTTACATCAAAATCTTGCTTTGTAATGACTTCCCTGATATCATTTAAAAAATGACTTTCTTAATTGACTTACTGTAAAAATGTTTACAAAATAATTTTCTTTTATCTTTATGAAAAGGAGAGAGTAGTCACCTTGTGTTTCTTCTTTACTTGGACATATTTCTCATTCTGGAAAATAAATACATAGCTTCTTTTTCTCTTCTTACATAGTGAATTACTTTGTTTTCATACTGCTGTCAAGAAATACCTGAGACTGTGTAATTTATAAAGAAAAGAGGTTTAATTGACTCACAGTTACACCTGGCTGGGGAGGCCTCAGGAAACTTACAATCATGACAGAAGGAGAAGCAAACTCGTCCTTCTTCACAAGGTGGCAGGAGAGAGAAGTGCAGAGTAAAGGGCGAAGAGCCCCTTATAAAATCATCAGATTGTGTAAGAACTCACCCACTATCACAAGAGCAACGTGGGGCTAACCACCCCCAAGATCCAATCACCTCCCATGAAGTTCCACCTCAGCAAGTGGGGATTAAAATTAGGATTATAATTCAAAATGAGATTTGGGTGGGAACACTGAGCCAGACAATACATGCCACATAATTTCTGAAATTCAGATGGCATTTGAAATTAAGAATGATACACTTTCAGCAGGGTAACTTTACATAGGCTATAGCTCTCCTTCTTTAAATTAATTTCTGTTGATTTCTGGTTTATGAGCTTTTTTTTTTCCTAATAATAAGCAAGATTCCTAGACCAGATTTAGTTGGTTTAAACATGCTAAGGAGACCACCCATGATTTGTGGATATGAATATTTGGCTCAATTTTTTATGAGATCACAGCTGTTAAAAAGACCCTGATAATTTTGTGATAGGAAAATTATTCCATTTTATCTGAACATAAAAATAAGTAAATAATCACCTTTGTCTTGAGCCTTCAAATGATTTTTATTTCCTTTACCAGTTTTCCTTTGGAACCAGTTGTACCTTTGATAATTCAGGAGCAGGTCTAAGAAAATATGACTGTGATAATAAAACATAACAATAAATAATTGGATTTGATTAAACAATAAGCATATTAACATAATAATTTTGTTTAATTCAAATCATGAAGTCAAAATGATTGCTCTGGCAGCCTCTTGCTCATGTACCCCATACATGACAACTGTTCTGCTTCTTATACAATGACTTTCTCCTTAGCAGGCATTGCTTCATCTGCTGGGAATCTCACCTCAAGTTTAATCAAATTCTTTTGTAGTTTTGATTCAATGTTGCCTTTTTAACATTCTGAGATAAACTGAAATGCTAAGCATTATTGAAAGTCAAAACTCTTTTAATGCATCACAGGGAGCTGATTTCTGAGCACTTTATTTAATACTGAGTTCTCTAGCATCTGCTCAACATACACCTTGAAATTTCTGACTGAGTTAAAGGAAATTGAAAAATGGTGCATGACCTCTATAAAAAAATGTTCCCAGTGGTCTCTTCCTTCTATTTCAAGTCATATCAGTTTTTATTTCCCCATCGAGTTAGCATACACTGAAATACTTTTAGTGTAAAACACAAAATATTAAATTAAAAGATATGCTCAATCAAATAAAATTCAGTTTACTCTAAGATCTTATAACAAATAGGTATAATTCTTCAGAATCGAAGGCCAAAGGTGCTGTTTTGCTCTGAGAAGCTACAAGATTATATCACATATGTTGTTTGTATCTTTCAGCTTCTACTGAGACTAATCAAAATGTATGTGAATAGCCCTGTCATAAATAATGTTTTCAGTACTTTTGTACATTCTGATTTATCAAAGCATTTGCACAACATTAATTTTAAAGCATGATCTCTTTGAGAAACTCTTTAAAACATAACTTTTTAGTGTCATTTAAGTCTTGTCAGTATTATGATGTACATTACACCTATAAACATAACATTAAAAAAGAGCAAAAACATAAAATAGGAAACATAGTAAAATTTTTAAGAAATATATAGTAAGAGTCCCTTTGGAAGTATTTTATTAATATGAAGAAAATATTGTCTTTAAATTGAAAGTTCTTTTAACAATAACAGATATGTTCACAATGTCAGGTTTATGAAAAATGAAACAAAAGAAATACAATAAAAGAAAAAGAAATTGTCTTTGCTGGATCATAAGTTGAGTGAAGAAATGAGATTTTTGTCATTTCTTGGGTGTTAATGGATAGGGAAAAATCAGTTGAGAACAAAAAAGCAATTCTGAGATGCAGAATGTAGGCTGCACAGTTGGGCTGAGCAATCAGCCAAATCATCTGCTTTAACTTACTTAGCATCTTTAACGGTACATAATATAAATTTACGACCAAGTAATAACAGGTCACTTTGTATCATGGGGTTCAAATCACTTGCAAAACTTTTAAACTAAGAATAGTAAACTTTTGGCCAGGCGTGTTGGCTCATGACTGTAATCCCAGCGCTTTGGGAGGTCGAGGAGGGAGAATTACCTGAGATCAGGAGTACGAGACTAGTTTGGCCAACATGGTGAAACCCTGTCTCTATCAAAAATAAAAAAAACTAGGCAAGCAAGGTGGCAGGAGCCTGTAATCCTGGCTACATGGAAGGCTGAGGCAGAATAATCATTTGAACCCAGCGGGCAGAGGTTGCAATGAGCCAAGATTACGCTGCTGCACTCCAGCCTGGGTGACAGAGTGAGACTTCATTTCCAACAACAAAAAAAAGTAAACTTTAAAATTTCCAAGCATTTGCTATGCTTTTGAACATCATGTTAATTTTTTAAATGGGTAAAACATGAGTTGTCTGATACTGTTTATTGTTTACAGTGGTATTACCAAATATATCAATAAATATAATCAGTAAAAATATCAATAAAAATAAATTTCTCAATGACTTAACATTGTAGAATATTTTTCCTCATCAGTTTAATCTGAAATGCTTTTCTCTATTTTGGAAGGAGATGATCCAGAGATTCTATCTCCTGACTGTGTAAAAAGGAAAGTTTATAGGGAAAACTGAGCAGGATGCGAAAGGGTACATAATACTTCCATCTACATCCTTTTACCTGATTATATGGCCACTTGCCTGTAAGTGAGGCTGGGGAATTTAATCCAACATTGTGACTGGGATGAAGGGCAAACCAATTTAACTGTCATCCAGCAGTCTCTCACACCCAACCTACAGAAATTACTATTTCCGTAAAAAGTCATGGTGGGCCTGTGCGGACTTGGAGGAGCAATTATATTGAACAGTAGTCTGAATTCAAAATTGCCTTTCCCTATGTAGAGATGAAGTCTAATGGACACATGAATGTTGACCTAACCTGGTTTGTATGCTTATAAAATCAAATGGCAATAAGATTTAATTAAAAACTTTAAAAACTTGACATTTAACATTTTCAAATGAATGATTCTAAATCAATAACATCTGCTCTTCTGGAATATATTTCCATCTAGTTTCTGTATCACATGTTGGAATCTCAAAGATAGGAATGTATAATAAAATTAGTTAGTGAGAAGAATATATATATATAATAAGCATAAAATGAAGGGTAATAGATCCTTTACCTCTTAGTCTGTTTTACATAAATAAAGGTTGTAGCTGTGCTTACAGTAGCGGTTTCTATTCTCTTCTTACTAAGTGTATATGGCATCTGTATTCCCCCTTGCTTTCATAGACAGAAACTTACATGTTTGGTTTATTGTTTATTGTAATGCAAGTTTTGGGCTACTCAAATTCTAATTTAAATAATCATTTCATTCTGTTTAGACTTAAATTACAAAATTGTGCTTATAGAAAAGATGACAAAATTGAAAAGGGTGAATATTTGTGAATCAGTATTAAATTAGGCTGTATATCTGACCGCCAGTCTTAGTTACAGTATCTGTGAAGCTAAGCAACTAATACCACCGAAGAATACATGTTGCAAATTTAAGTAATCTTTTAAAGCAAAGCCTTTTCTTTTGGGAGATATTAATTTCCTATCGGATGTAGCATATCAATTTTTCCAACTAAATCTGACCCATGTTTTTTACATAATTACTAAACAAAATTGTAAGAATTAATACTGAGGAATGGCTCTCCTAATTAGCTAGGTAGGACAGCTGAAGAAGAGCCTAACTTAATATTGTTTCTCATGTCATCTCGGTGCATGTGCAAAGCAGGAAAACAGCAAGGATACGTGGTCAGTAAGTCTTAACTAAAGTTACATACCACTAATGGCTAGGTATTTTAATTATTATTATTGTTTTATCCAGTTTCAGAGCAAAAATAAAAATAGAAAGCAGTCTAGATGTTTCCATCGAGGGTCCGGAAAAAGCACATCTGTTGCGAAATCATTAGAAAAAAATCTATAGGGCAGGGAAGGAAAGAAACTCTTGCAGGAGGCAGGGCCAAGAGGAATAGAAAGGAGATAACTGTGGTTATCCTTTCTAGAGCATGGAAGTCATCACCCACTATGCAGCTGAAGATAATGTTGGATTTAATTCTTTAGCTACCTAACAGGCACCACCTCGAGTTAGCCTAGAGTCACTGAAATCGTGCTCACTCTGCCCTACTCACTGGGAACCAGGAAAGAAAACTAATTCCTGCCATGACAGAAAGCAACAACTGTTGGAATCAGAGCCAGAAAAGTTTTGCAGGTCTGGACTCCCTCTCATTCTTTGGCTGACCTAGCAGTTCCAGCAACATTGTTACACATTTCCCACATAGACTTCCCTCTGTTTGAAATAAGGAGAATAGAGACTGTTTTCTTTTGCCTCAGGAGTGTGGTTATTCTCTGTCCATGTGTAAGTCTCGCAAAGGCATCTAGGATACTTGCTGCATCCAGATCACCAGTTCTAATTAACATGCCAGCAGTGAAGTGGACCAGTACGATACTCTATGGGATGTTGAGAAAAAGCAAGGTCTGTGAGTGATAATTATGGAAGACAGTCAGAGTATTGACTGACTTTGATTTAAGATACTGCACATGGACTACTGTTCTGAACATTTACCTACTTCTGGTGGTCTTTGCTTGTTGAGAGGAAAAAAAAGAAGGCACAAAGTATTTTCCAGCTCTCCACATCAGTAGTTGAATATTCAGTGCTTTGTTCTGTTAATTTGTTCCAACAGAGAGATCACAGCTTGAACAGCAGCTACAATTGGAGTCACTTCTCTATAATGGATCATTCTCTGTAATGGATGCCTGTGATGAGCACTCATATCAGATACTAATATCCTTATACTTCATGTCATAATATTTATCTTTCTCATTATATTTATCTTTCTCAACTTCCTTTTGAACAAGCTTCTAAACATGTTCTTTTTGATTATCCTACATAACTATTTCATTCTATTCTATTAAAGTATTCATGAATCAGTGTCAACCTCTTCCTCTTACTGTATCTCTATTGAGGCACTGTCAACAACCAAATGTAATTCTTGACGTTTTGCTTGCTGGCAGGATTTTTCCTTCCCACAATCTTTGGGTGGAACCCCTAATGGGGACTGTGATGTTTCAACAGTATACTTCTGGTTCATGAGAACCCACTGCAAAAACCATTTGAAACACTATGCTTTTTTTTATTATTATTTGGTGAACTGGTTCTAGGGAACATTAAATGTAATAACAGATATGAAAGAAAGCAAATAGAGCACGGTATCTGAAGTGCGTGTCTTGGGAACCTGAGTCACATATTAAGACGAGCCTGGGAAATATGCTGAGACTCTGTGTATTAGTCCATTTTCATGCTGCTGATAAAGACATACCTGAGACTGGGGGAAAAAAAAGAGGTTTAATTGGACTTACAGTTCCCCATGGCTGGGGAAGCCTCTGAATCATGGCAGGAGGCAAAAGGCACTTCTTAAATGGTGGCGGCAAGAGGAAATGAGGAAGAATATAAGCAGAAACCCCTGATAAACCCATCAGATCTTGTGATACTTATTCACTAACACGAGAATAGCAGGAGAAAGACCAGCCCCTGTGATTCAATTACCTCACCCAGGTACCTTCCATAACATGTAGGAATTCTGGGAGATACAATTCAAGTTGAGATTTGGGTGGGGACATAGCCAAACAGTATCACACTGTCTCTACAAAACATTTTCAAAAATTAGCTGGGTATGGTGGCATGAACCTATAGTCTCAGCTACTTAGGCGGCTTAAGCTGGAGAGTCCCTTGAGCCAGGAGTTATAGACTGCTATGAGCTATGATCATGCCACTATACTTCAGTCTGGACTCAAGGATTTCTCTTGCCCCAGCCTCCCCAGTAGCTGGGACAACAGGTATGTGTACCACTTTGGGCTATTTTTCTAGATTTCTTTTAGAAATGGGGTCTTGCTATGTTACTTCAGGCTGGTCTTGAACTCCTGGTCTCAAGCTATTCTCCTGTCTCAAATTTCCAAATAGCTGGGATTGTAAGTGTGAACCACAGGACCTGGTGTTTTTTTTAAAAATAAAAATCATCATAAAATGTTTAATTAATTTTTTTTGAAGTGTGCTTCTATAAGTCTGTCTTATGAACAATAAAGCAAACACAAATACCATTCAGTGAAAGAAATTGTTAATTACATATTGGATTATGTTTATTGAGTTAATTGGATCAGATGCATTTGTAAGTAATTATTTTTTATACTTTACTTAAGTATTTATGATATTATATACATATGGATTCCTAAATAATACTCTTTAATCTTAGGCTTTTAATAATCAATGTTTGAACTTTTGAAAGATATGTATTTACCCCAATCATTAAAACTATTGTAGACATACATAACTTTAAAAAGTAATTGCCCTAGGTGAAATATATGTGAACATAGGTAGGTATAAAAGTTTCTAACACCTTCCTTTTCAAAGCATTAAGGGATCCTCTGTGCTATAGAAATTGACATTAAATTATTGCTTATTCAAAAATAAATAAGACTAAGATTTTGGACACGTATTTCTTATGGTTCAAACATTCATCTATGATAATGTCTAACATTATAATAATAATTATAATTATAGTGATTTAAGATGTCTATCAATATATTGTTTATAACAATTTCCCTCCATGAATTTGATTGGAGCCCAATTAGATTTATCTGTTTTTAAATGTTGGTCTTTTTGGAAAAGCATATAATTTCTTTAGGAAAATCCTTAAGCATCTTAAACCTTTTTCTTGGAAAAATCTATGAATGAGAATGTGAAATTGGGCAAAATAAAAAAATGTAAATGTCTATTTAAAATATCTACTTATTGTGAGGTTACTATAACTTCAGAGGTTTTTAAAAATAGGCTACAATAATTAACAGGCTATCTTTAAAATGCAAATTTGAAAACAGACTGTTTCTCAAAGATGTTGATTTAAACAGTCACATTCAAATAATAATGTTTAGTAGTTTTCATATTAACTTAGTAGTTATACATAAAAGATTATTCTTAGATTCTGTTGCCATTTCTCTAGGTTGACATAAGATTGAACATTTGACCTTAAATAGAATCCTCCTTGCTATACTAGGTCAAAAATTGTATAGGTTTATACTACTAGATCCAAGAAAAGTGACATCCTGGCCATATTTCCATGTAGCAGAGCAAACAACTACTTCCTCTTGAGGTTGTTTATTGAATAATGAATAATCAGGTGCAGCTGCCCCAGAAAATGGGCATTACGCATGTAACCTTGAGGGTGCTTTTTAATTAGCAAGAGAGCACTCAGAAGAGAGTTGGAGGGTTTCCCTAAACTAGGGTGGCCTAAACCTACCCAGTTTTATCACTTGTGAAAACCCAAGATCCCAGTGCAGAGAAACAGTGAAGTTGCAACTTGTGCCTATGAGTCCAGTGATCTCTACTATATTATTGCATTCATGCTGTAACTTTGACTCATGTTTAACCATTCCTCTAGCTAAATAAACTTGGTATTGGATGAAGCCTATTTTGTCTCATAAATTGATTTTTCTTTTTTTTGGAGACAGAGTCTCTCTCTGTGGCCCAGGCTGGAGTGCAGTGGCACAATCTCAGCTCACTACAACCTCTGCCTCATGAGTTTAAGCGATTCTCCTGCCTCAACC
Organism: Cacajao melanocephalus; assembly: GCA_963573385.1. Taxonomy (NCBI): domain Eukaryota; kingdom Metazoa; phylum Chordata; class Mammalia; order Primates; family Pitheciidae; genus Cacajao; species Cacajao melanocephalus. Next base: position 78,723 of record CAUYLG010018102.1, read on the forward strand.
TCCTGAGTACCTGAGACTACAGGTGCATACCACCATGCGTGGCTAATTTTTTGTGTTTTAGTAGAGATGGGGTTTCACCATGTTGCCCAGGCTGGTCTCAAACTCCTGAGCTCAGGCAATCCTCCCGCCTCAGCTCTCCAAAGTGCTAGGATAACAGAGATGAGCCACTGTGCCTGGCCAATTGATTTTTAATTCAAACCTAAGGCCACTGCTACTGGTCAAGTAGAGTGGGTACTGTAGTTGTGAATGCAGCCAATCATCCATTAATCATAAAAGTAGCGAGTATTTTCTAAATGATGTGGGACAAGACTAGGCATAATAGAAACAATTAAGAAACTTGACTAATGTTTCAGATAATCACATTCCATCCATTTGATATGAGAAACAATGTAAGACATTTTATAAATTTAATTAGACAGATTATATATTAGAATTGGAAAGAGATGTTGAAGGAAAAATGATGAACCAAGGTATTATGAAAAATATAAAGTGCTGGAAAGCTGACAATGGTGAGCAAAATATGTGTCCTTTGCTTTCATGGAGCACAAGGCTAATATGGCTGAATATAGGATAAATGTGTGGGAATATTTGCAGTTTCTGAAGCTACAACTGCATCCAGGAGGAATCTCTTGACCATGCTAAGAGAGACAAATTTTATTTATTCTTTCAATGTTTTTGCTTAACTTCCATATTTTTATTTTTATATTTTTTTTAATTTAAAAAAAAGTATTTTGTAGAAATGAGGGTCTCATTATGTTGCCCAGGCTAGACTCAAACTCCTGGACTCAAGCAATCCTCTTGCCTCTGCCTCCCAAACTGCTGAGCTGCTGACATTCCAGATATGAGCCAACATGCTGGTCTTTCTTTTCTTTCTTTCCTTCTTTTTGTTTGTTTGTTTCTTTCTTTCTTTTTCCTTCTTTCTTTCTTTCCTTTTCTTTCTTTCTTTCTCCTTTCCCCTCTCCCTTCTGCTCCCCTCCCCTCCCCTCTGCTCCCCTCCCCTTCCCCCCTTTCCCCCATTCCCCTCCCCTTCTCTCCCCTCCCCTTCCCTTCCCTTCCCTCTCCTCCCCTCTTCTCCCCTTCCCTTCCCTTCCCTTCCCTCCCCACTCCTTTCCTTCCTTTTCTTTTGACAGAGTCTCCCTCTATCACTCAGGCTGGAGTGCAGTGGTGCAATCTTGTCTCACTGCAACCTCCACTTCCCGAGTTCTCAGCGATTCTCCTGCTTCACCCTCCAGAGTAGCTGGGATTACAGGCATGCGCCACCACATGTGACTAATTTTTTGTATCTTTAGTAGAAATGGGGTTTCGCCATGTTAGCCAGGCTGATCTCAAACTCCTGACCTCAGGTGATCCACCACCTCAGCCTCCCAAAGTGCTGCAACTGCAGGCATGAGCCACCGCATCTGGCCTTTTTAACTTTTGAAGTGTCACTTAACTGACTTCCCATACACTCATCTGTCTAGAATCTCTAATTACATTTTTGTATTATTTTGCTGAATGATAAATAGTGTCACTGATACATAAGTTTATATTCCTTTAGTTTTACAATTCAGAAAATAGTAAGTTGCTTTCACCAAACCCACTGCATCATAAATAATCTGATTTCTATATGGCAAAGACAGTGCTAAATATTAGGAAAATAAAGATTGCTGGGGAATATCTGCTGTTCTTAAATCATTCTACCCAGAATTCTAACAGAGTAAATAGGAATCCTGTCCCTTTTCTCTTCTATAATTATTACATTGTTTTATCCTACATAATTTAGAGTCGTTTTCCTCCAAATGGATCTGCAAATATTAAGTTGCACAATCTCTGACCTCAGTAATATCTAGCACTTAAGATATTAAATGCAGGCCGGGCCTGGTGGCTCACACCTGTAATCCCAGAACTTTGGGAGGCTGAGGCGGGTGGATCACCAAGTCAGGAGTTCAAGACCAGCCTGGCAATATGGTAAAACCCTGTCTCTACTAAAAATACAAAAATAAGCTGGGTGTGGTGGTGTGCACCTGTAGTCCCAGCTGCTCGGGAGGCTGAGGCAAGAGAATTGCTTGAATTTGGGAGGTGGAGGTTGCAGTGAGCTGAGATCATGCCACTACACTCCAGCCTGGGCGATAGAGTGAGACGTCATCTCAAAAAAAAAGAAAAGATACTAAATGCATTAAAACAAAGGTCAAAGCGTTATGTTAAATGCTACAGGCCCCATCAAATATCATAAAACAAAATCTTGTTATCACATATTTGTGTAAGTTATTTGGTTTTTTAAAATACAGAAAACTGTATATCATATATATCAAAAAATTATACATGTAAACAAGGACAGCAATGCAAAATTTCTCAAGCATAAAAACAGTATATAAAGTAATATCTCAATTTGTTTACATAATTATATACGGTTTTCTTAATGAAAGAAAGTTTATTTTCAAAAAGTAATCCTGAACCTCTGGCCCCTGTCTACTTCACTATTAGAGTTAATATTAATTTAACATGAAAAGCAATTAATTATAAATTTAAAAGTATATTAACATATGTAAGTTTATGAAACCATAGAGTGAATTTTGTAGATGCAAAGTTAATTACAGTATAGAGTAGTCTCAAATTTCATATATAGCTCAATCTATTTTATAAGAAAATCTATGTCATTGAAAGAACTAACTGTATCATATCATTTTAGAATTGTTTTTAAGCCTTCTATGAAGCCATCAACTTGCTGAGAAAGAAATAAAAGTCAAATGCAAAAGATACCCATAATATATTCATGTCCTTCAGCACTCAGTAGATAAATCATTTTTATTCAAATGAAATCCTTGACTTATTTTTTTTTCCTGCTCCTACATTCAAGAGATATGCTAAGGGTACATGATTTTTCAGAGAACACTCTGTCTCTCCATTTTTCTCCCTCTGAAGATGAAGAATGAAACTAATGGGAAGAATGCAACCTAAAATGAAGCCTCAAAGGATAACTCATTGAAAAATGATGCAGGACATGGACTGTTTGGCAAAGAATTTTCACGTCTTGTTATTTGTAGCCACAAAGTCCTGTGAGATTTTTCTCTTTATCATACAGAATGTTCACTGTACTAACTGTAAACTTAAAGAGAACTGAGACATGTTATAACTCTCCTGTTACTGCAGCAGTGTTATTTTCCTCCAAATTGGCTTAACCGTGATTGCTCAGGGACCAGTTTGAGGTATCCGAAAAAGATTTAACTAGGGCTGAGGTCACCTACAGTGTACAGCTAAGGCAGAATTATTCACTGTAAACATAGTGACAAATTAAATGGAAGTTGGGTGAAAGGAGTCACATGTGCCTTAGCATTATAATGTCAGTGCTATTATGTTTTTTAAAACAGTGGCAAGATCCTCAATAAGTAGAAGAATATGCTTTTTACGTGTATATGTATAACGTTAGAATAAATTATATCCAGAAACACAGTCATAAATGTAATTATAATAACAAATTAAGTTAATTCTCAGATTTGTAATGTGTAGTTGCTTTTTAAATTACTAGCATGCAAATCAATAAAGTTCTTCCTTCATTGGCGACTGCAATGAATGGCATTACAATATAAAAGATGAGCCAAAGCAAACACTTTCCCTTTCAGTCTAGAAACAGACACGAGAGGCTCCATTTGCACCTAGTAAATGTCTGAGAAAGTTGTCTTTACAAGACAAAGGTGCTAAAACATAGATATTTCTTCCCCTTTCTATGAGAAGTGGCAGAAATATCTAAAGAGAAGAAAAATCAGATTGAGGGTGTTCCAAAAGGAGATTGCAAGAGGAAAGGAAAAGTTTTAATGACAATAATACAATTGTTGACGTGTCTATTTTGTCTTTGCATTAAAGTCATAATTTTACCTTTTGAAAAATTATACTTCGACATTATGTAAATTATTCCCAAGTCATAAATGAGGACTCACCTGATAGAAGCGATCAACTGTGTGCTGGAGAAGTGTTCCTCATGAGCTGCTTAAATCATCCATGTCTTGGTTTCTTTTTTTCTTTTTGTGTATAAGGATGGTTCTCATACAGTCTGTTCTGACAAGGACACTATTATGGAATGCAAACAATTAATATGTTAAATCAATGCCCACAAAACTCTCTCAAGAAAACCGGCTTGGAATCCAGTTGGAAGGGATCCTACTCTCTGGACAGGCAGGCCAAGGACCTAAGCAAATTTTTGAAACCTCAGTAAGAAAGGTATTCACCCATATTTATAGAAACTGAAGGTAAAATTCGATGGAGGGAATGACTGGAGCTTCTTTTCTTTGTGTCAAGGTAGAAGTGATCATTGCAGACTTTTGAAAGTTCAATCTGAGTTCATGTGAAAATTTACAAATAGAAGTTAATTATCTGGTCTTAGTTTTCTCAGTAACATGTTTAAAAATAGTCTCCATAGTGATGAATACACTTGGTGAACCTATAGAAATAAATAGGCTGAACCTAATGAGAACAGCCCTTTTGTGATTATGAGTAAATTTTGGAGATTATTTATGATCATACACAGTTAAATTGTCAGGACGATTATCAGAATCTGGGAGTAGGCTAAAGAGACTGGTGATTTTCCTTGCAATGATGTACTGGGCTTGTCACTTTAATTGATTGTGTATGCAATGATCTAGCTTACTGCTCTGTAGAAACAAAGGTTAACAGGTAGATATTTGTCTGTTATAGAGATAGATAGTTTCTGTCTGGCAGAAAAGATAACCCCAAAGGTCATCATTTATTGCACTGCTGTTATTTAACCAGTTTTGCATCTAACCTAATATTCTTTTTCTAAGATATCTTTATTAAACAGCCTGTAAATACTTACCTCTTTAAATACACTTAAAACTAATTGTAATATCTTGCTGATTCTTTTACCTTTGAATCACAAAAAATACATTAGCATACACTGTATAATACATATTTGAATATATCAACATAATTTTGAAAAATATATGGTGAAAAGCATGTACTTTTAAACATAAATATACACTGCAGGCAGTATAGTTCTGAAATAAAAAACAAATGACTTGGAAAAATAGATTAAAATATCCTGCACAAAGTACATGAAGTTCTATTTTATTATCAATATGATTTTAGTTATAAAATAATACAGGCAGATTATTTTAATAAAGATGATTGATAGACAATATTATTACACATTATATGCAAATAAATACACAAGGTATAAATATTTAATGTTAGATAATTATATAAACCACTGATAAAATTAAGAAATTTAGATATTTAAATATCCCTATATTGAAAACAAAAAGGAAAAAATCAAATTAGATCAAATATTAAATTCACATGAGAGAAAATTATTTTCATTTTATGAGATTAACTATAATTCAAATCATTACAGATAAATAACCTACATGGAAAATTGTCTGAAAATAAAATTATGAAATCACACAAGTACATATTAACATATTTTTCAAAGTTTTAGGCTCTTGTTTAGCTAAATGAATACAAAGTTAAACAAACATTTTGTGAGATATTTAAAAATAGTTTCTTTCCAAATTGTTGGCAAAGGGATGGGTTAGATTGCAATAAATAGGCACTACTGTCTCAACCACTTCTTTTAGAAATGGAATGAGACCCAAAGCTTCTGCAGAACAATTTGAAAAACTTTGAAAAACTGTTTAAGTTATGGACCTACGACATTTCATTAAGAAAGGTATTTGGAGAAAACAGATATGCACATAGATATTAAAATATAAAAATGATTTGTCATAGCATTGGTTTCATAAAAAAGAATCAATGTAAAAAAGATTGATTAAACAAATTATGTGAATCCTTTAAAAGTTATATGAAGAACCTTGCAAAACATTTTATTGTAGAGAAATAGACAAATGCATACATTTAGAAAGAACAACCATTATTATTTAGCAAGTAAAGTATTTCTATGTGTATATATTTGTGTGTTGTATGTATTAGTTTATTCTATATCATACTAACAAATAATTTTACTGGATTGTAATTTTTATAGGTAGAAAGATAAAACTTTTCAAATATGTGTATATACATATAGATATAGGTATAGACATAGATATAGATATAGATGCAATTGTAAAAATAGCAAAGCTGGAAACCAACCCTTTGAAACACTGTTTTGTAGTTTCCTAATTCTGTAATTACCTAAGACACATTGTTTCACAATGAAATATAAGAACACCAGGGGAAAAATTCTTGGCATGTAACAACTTTTGGTTTTTAAAGAATTACGATTTTGTACTTCAATTTACTTCCATTTAAAAATTGAACTAATTTAAGGTTTATAATTCAGGGACTATAGTGGTATATAATAGTGGACATTACTATTGAGTGTTAAGAGTCATTTTACCTAATACTCTTAACATAGTGGCAATGTAGCTGTTAGTGTTTGATTCACCAGTATAATCAAATTATGGCCAAATATAAGCAAAAAGTATCATAAAAAAGTAGCTGAAAGTCTTGATGCTAATTACTCCCAACTTCCATTTCAGGTATGTGGAAACCTCAATCTCCCTCATCTCTCGCTTTTTTTCCTCTCTCTTTTTTTGTCTTCTAAAGCATTTAGCCTATTTTTTTTTTTTTTTGGCAGTCATCCTACAAACAAGAGATTATAAAACCTACAGAACTGATACAACTGGGTCTCAATGTGCAATCCACCATTGCACAGAAATACCTGTCTGCTTTGATGACATCATTAAACGGTTGGATCAACCTGAATACTCTTTCTATTATGGACTTTATGATAAGTGAGGATATACGTTCTCACCATTTGTGCCACTTTGATTTCAGTGTTACTTTGTTACTGATAAAGATTTTGAGACCGGGAAGTAATGGTATTGCTGTGAACATACAATGGAATGGATTTGTCAAAGCAAAAAAAAATTGCACACTACAAAGTTAAACAGGGAAGGGAAATTTTATTCAAGGAGATTGTAATGGGGAATTGAGGACAGAATTTAGCCTGAACTCAACTCCGCTGAGATAAAAGGCTGGAGAGTTTTAAGAGCTGGATGGGAGACTCATAGGCCATCTGTGTTTGCTAATTGGCTTTATCCAAAGGAAAAGTAAACTTTTTAATACTTTCGTGACAGGCAGTAAGTTTATAACTTGGAGCAAGGTGGCCACAGAAGTTAGGTTCTTATTCTTTCACAAAAAGTGATTCATAAAGGCGTTCTCTTTCTTGATGATTATAGGTTTAAGAAATGTCTCCCTGTCCTCGAGAAAGACTTTCCTGGATTGTAAAACTAGCAAAAAGACATTTTAAAGATTTATATCACAAAGGACAGGAGAAAGAATTTACAATGACAGTTGTTCCAAGAAAAGAGAGATGATGAGCCTAGATTGAGGCTAAGGGGAACAGCAAGGCCTCTTGCTCAGGCTGAATATAAAGAAAGGGCAGAGGGAGGATAGTGAAGAACTCACTGTTCCAAGCCTAGAAGATGTCAGCACTTGTGCTGCTGAGGAATTACTGTGTAATGTATGACCTGGTGTCTGTTTCTTATTTACTGACGGAGTGGCACTAAACCCTGGTGCCAGTAATCAACCAGCAAAGAAACAAAAAAAAAGAAAAACATTACATTTGGTATTTCTCAGGGCATTTAGTATGTCACTATATGGAAGGGCCTTAAAGACAGAGAATAAAGGAAGCGTAGTTATTTCTAAAAAGACTGTTTTTCAGACTACAATTAAAATGTGTTGTAAATACGATATCTGACACACTATGTGATTTAAAACTAGACACATTTTCTTACCCAATAATGAAGGTACCAGCATATATAGAGAAGTAAGAAAAATTTCAAAATTATTTTAAGAGAAAAAAAAACAAGCATCATGGATCACCTGGGTTTCTCCTGAGTCTCCTTTTTGCTCTCTTTACAGGAAATTTAGGGCAAACACACGTATTATTTAGATGCCCCTAAAAGGCTAATGGCAGCAGCTGCCTCCTAGTAGTTGAATATCTGAATTAAAATAATTTTGTTCAAATCAGCACAAAAACATTAATTAAGTTGGAGAAACAGGAATTTGAAGAGTTGAAAACTCATTTCTAGAACACTTCTCAGACTCTAGTTTTTAATTTCCTAGAAAGAATCTAAAAAGTAGTCTCCTGCAAATTTGGTTCACAAAATGGTGTGGTCTCATAAAATGTTTTTAATCAATTTGCTTGTACATAAGTACAGAAATGAGAATGACTAGAAGACTATCTATGCAATACCATTCAGTACATAGGCACAGGAAAATATTTCATAATGAAGATGCCAAATGCAATTGCAACAAAAGCAAAAATTGACAAATGGGATCTAATTAAACTAAAAAGCTTTCACTCAGTAAAAGAAATTATCAATAGAGTAAACAGACAACTTGCAGGATGGGAGAAAAAAATTGCAAATTATGCGTGTGACAAAGGTCTAATATCCAGTATCTGTAAGGAACTTAATAAAATTAACAAGAAAAAACAAACAATCCCATTAAAAAGTGGGTAAAGGATATGAACAGACATTTCTCAAGGGAAGAAATGCATGCAGACTTCAATCATATGGAGAAAAAAAGCTCAACATTACTGATCATTAGAGAAAAGAAAATCAGAACCACAGTGAAATACCATCTCACACTAGTCAGAATGGCTACTATTTAAAAAAAAATTACAGATGCTGGCAAGGTTGTGGAGAAAAAAGAACACTTATACACTATTGGGAGGAGTGTAAATTAGTTCAACCACTGGGAAAGACACAGTAACAATTCCTCATAGATCTAGAACCAAAAATACCATTTGAACCAGCAATCCCATTGCTGGGTATATACCCAAAGGATTATAAGTCATTCTATTATAATAACACATGCATGTATATGTTCACTGCATCACTATTCACAATAGCAAAGTCATGGAATCAACCTAAATGCCCATCAATGACAGACTGGCTAAAGAAAATGTAGTACATATACACTATTAAATACTATGCAGCTGTAAAAAAGAATGAGATCATGGCCTTTGCAGGGATACGGATAGAGCTGGAGGTCATTATCCCCAGCTAACTAACTCAGAAACAGCAAACCAAATACCACATGTTCTCACTTTTAAGTGAGGGCTAAACGATGAGAGCACATGGACGCATAGGGGGAACACCACACACTGGAATCTTTCAGAGGGTGGAGGGTGGAAGGAGGGAGAGGATCAGGAAAAATAACTAGTGGGTACTAGACTTAATACCTGGGTGATGAAATAATCTGTATAAATAAGCTCCCATGACACAAGTTTACCTGTGTAACAAACCTGCACTTGTACTCCTGATGTTAAAATGAAACTTAAAAAAGAAACTTTGGTAATATTGCCTCAGTATCCAACACTATGTGTTTTTCTTTTAATTTCATTTTATTAGCAATCCACTTTAAATTGAATTCTTCAAAATTGTTTTCTGTTTCGGTTTGTTTTTGATACAGGATCTCACTCTGTCACCCAGGCTGGAGTGCTGTGGTGCATCACAGCTTAACACAGCCTTGACCTCCAGGTATCAAGCAATCTTTCCACTTCAGCCTCCTACGTATGCCCACCATGCCCAGCTATTGATTGATTGATTGATTGATTGATATGGGGTCACAAGCAATCCTTCTGGCTTAGCCTCCCAAAGTAAAAATTAAATTTATATGAGAGACTGAAAAAAAAAAAGGAACTTTCACAGATACTTCTAGATGCCTGAATCTAAAACAACTAGGTCATATACCTACTAAATATTTAAGAAAACTATATGGTCAAGAAATTTCAAATTCCAAATTGGTAATGTTAAAAACTTGAGTCCATTCTCAGACTCCAGACTTACACCAACAGAAAGTGTTCTCATAAAGATGCACAAGAACAGTAGAACTGGAAAAATTCCATCCTAAATAAAGCAAGAGATGATAATGTTCAAGGCAGAGTAACCCAGAAATTGTCACAGGATCCTTGGGGTGTTGCTTTTCAGGCTGGAAACTTCTGTAATTGGTCTCACCTTTACCCAAGTTTTGCCTTGGACCACTGAGCTTGTTCTGTCCTCTTGGCCTAGAAGGCTGCACTTGGCCCATGCTCCCAGCCTGGATCCCATGCCTGGCAAGGGCAAGCCAGATGTGGAGCAGCAAGAGGAGTGTGAGAGTGTGAGCATGAGGTCCAGCCACTGCGCACAACCAGGCATGCCAGCTGTGGCAAGGCAGGCAGCTCCAGGTGCTAGCATTAGCACTGGCTCTCTGTGAAGCTGTGTCTGGACCAGGCATACCACAAGCAACTTTCATGGCTGGTATTGGGGAACCTGGTGGTACCTGGAAGCTTGGAGATACCAGTAACTGCAGAGCCCCAAAGAAGGAATCCCAGACCTGGCTCAGGGAGTTCCTAGGTCTAAGCTCTCCAAAGGGCTGTTGCTCTTCTTCCCTTCTCTCCTCTCTCCTTCTTGCCACCTGCAATGTGGTAAGCAAGAGACATATTTCAGTCCTGTTTGTGTTACAGCTCTTTCAGCCCTGCCATTTGGTAGTTCCTGTATCCAGGAAGAATGAGGTATGTGGATAAGTGGAATGTGAGCAAGGTGAAGAGGTGCTTTATTGAGCAACCGAACAGCTCAGAAGAGACACACAGTGGGTAGTCTTACCCTGAGGCAAGTCATTCACATGACTGTCCAGCTCTATGCAGAGAGGAGACCGACAGTGGGTAGTTCCTTTCCGCAGGTAGGGTGCCCCATTTGCTCAACTCTCAGCAGAGAGAAGACCCACAGTGCGTAGCTCCTCTCCATAGGCAACTTGTCACTTTGATTGAATCTGACTGAGTCTGGGGTTTTTATGGGCCTCAGATAGGAGGAAGTGTGTGCTGATTGGTCAGTGGGTGATCATGGGTGAACCTAGGAAAATCACTGTAAGTTCTCACTCCAGTCCACAAAACTGGCAGCCTGGGCCCCAGGCTTCAGGCTGTTCCTGGCCTGAAGGTGGGGTTTCACCATGGACCTGCTGCTTTCTGTCCAGGAACCTGTCTGCCTCCTTCCTATATTAACCTGCCATCCATGGTGCTCACAGCACTCAGGGTGTTCATGCCAAAGGATGCCTGCAGGCCCATGCTCAGCTGCCTTTAGCACCACCTCAGCCTCCCTCCTGTGCTTGTTGGCACCCACATTTTGGAGGGAACAAGCATGGAAGGGGGCTGGCATGTCAATGCTGCCCCAAGCATATGCATACCTGGTCTAGTCATGACAGCACCTGGGCGTGACCACAACTTTGCTACAAAATCAGAGTTGGTGCCAGGAGTCGGAAGAGGCCAGGTAGTAGAAGCAGGTACTTCTGAGCTTACAGGGGTAGGGTCCTTCCCAGGCCCCTGAGAATGCAGAGATGCCTGAGTTTGGTGGCTGCAGCTAATCCCAGTAGGACAGGGCTTCCACCCTCTAACTTGGAAGACAGTGGTGCTTATACCTGTTCCCAGGTCACACCAGCTCCATGGAGTGTGCAGCCCCACCCGCGCCACCTTCACAGCCTCTGGCCTCATGGCAGCAGCCACTCCAGATGAGCCACTGCTGCCATCAAAACCAGATCTTGGTTTATTAGTATGTTTTCGTGCTGCTGATAAAGGGAAGAGACTGGGAAGAAAAAGAGGTTTAATTGGACTTGCATTTCCACATGGCTGGGAGGCCCCAGAATCATGGTGGGGAGCAAAAGGCATATCTTACATAGTGGCAGCAAGAGAAAATGAGGAAGGTGAAAAAGCAGAAACCCTTGACAATACCATCAGATCTCATGAGACTTATTCACTACCACAAGAACAGTATGGGGGAACTATCCCCGTGATCCAAATTACTTCCCACCAGGTCCCTCCCATAACACATGGCAATTATTGGAGTACAATTCAAGATGAGATTTGGGTGGTGGACACAGAGCCAGACCACATCATTCTGCCCCTGGCCCCTCCAAATCTCATGTTCTCACATTTCAAAATCAATCATGCCTTCCCAACAGTTTGGGAACCTGTGCCTAGATTGCTGTTGGGAAGTTTGGGAGTTTGGGAACCTCCACCTAGATTTCAGAAGATGTTTGGGAAATGCCTGAATGTCCAGGCAGAAGTTTGCTACAGGGGCAGGTTTCTGGCAGGCTCAACATCATGTGGAAGCTGTCAAACCTTGGGGCTTGCATCCTCTGAAGCCACAGCCCAAGCTCTACATTGGCCCTTTTAAGCCACAGCTGGAGCAGCTGGGACACAGGGCACCAAGTTTCTAGGCTGCACACAACACAGGGCCCTGGGCATGGCCAATGAAACCACTTTCTCCTACACCTCCAGGCCTATGCTGGTAGGGGCTGATGTGAAGACCTCTGACATATCCTGGAGACATTTTTTCTTATTGTCTTGGGGATTAACATTCAGCGCCTTGTTACTTTGCAAATTTCTCCTCAGAAAATGAGTTTTTCTGTTCTATCACATTGTCAGGCTGTAAATTTTCCAAACTTTTATACTCTGCTTTTCTTATAAAACTGAATGCCTTTAACAGCACCCAAGTCAATTCTTCAATGCTTTACTGCTTTGTTGCTTTATTCTTCCATCAGATACCCTAAATCATCTCTTTCAAGTTCAAATTTCCACAAATTTCTAGGGCAGGGGCAAAATGCCACCAGTCTCTTTGCTAACACATAGCAAGAGTTACCTTTGCTCCAGTTCCCAACAAGTTCCTCATCTCCATCTGAGACCACCTCAGCCTGGACTTTATCGTCCATATAGCTATTAGGCTTTTAGTCAAAGCCACTCAACATGTCTCTAGGAAGTTCCAAACTTTCCCACGTTTTCTTTTCTTCTTCTGAACTCTTGAAACAGCTCCAATCTCTGCCTGTTAGTTCCAAAAGCGCTTCCACATTTTTGGGTATCTTTTCAGCAACACCCAACTCTACTGGTACCAATTAACTATATTGGTCTGTTTTCATGCTGCTGATAAATACATACCCATGACTGTGAAGAAAACAAAGTTTAATTGGACTTATGATTCCACATGGATGGGGAGGCCTCAGAATCATGGTGAGAGGTGAAAGGCCCTTCTTACATGGCAGTGGCAAGAGAAGATAAAGGAGATACTAAAGTGGAAACCCCTGATAAAATCATCAGATCTCATGAGACTTATTTACTACTGTAAGAACAGTATAGGGGAAACTGCCCCCATGATTCAAATAATTCCCCATCAGGTCCCTCCCACAACATGTGGGAATTAAGGGAGTACAATTCAAGATGAGATTTGGGTGGGAACACAGAGCCATATCATTTGGGAATATCAAATTGTTTGACTGTGTTAACCCTGAACCTCTAAGAGGCAGATGTATCAAATGTCCAAAGACTTTATTAAGGGACATACCTACCTCAAAGAAAATGGGGATGGATCTGGAAAGGGTTAAGATATCCAAGGATAGTAACACAAGTTTGACCACAAGTGAAAGACAAAGGAAGAGAAGTTTGGGTGGAAGCATGTAGTCTAAGGAGGGTTTGACAAAAGCTCCAGCAGTCATTGAGCCTAGAGAGGAATGTTAAAGGACTCCCCAGTTTCCCAGGAATAAACCTTCCTTAGGTTTTCTCTGTGGTCTGTCACTGGTAGGCAGGAGAAAAGCAAAACTTGAAGATCCAGGTGTGACTGGATCCCTCTAATTTATCGAACCATCTTCAGGTGCTCATCTTGTCTTTGTGTGTCTGTGGCTTAATTTCCTCCTTCCTATAAAGGCACCATATGTATCAGATTTATAGCCTATTCTCATCTAGCATGACCTTGTCTTAACTTGATTACCTCTACTAAAATCCTATTTATAAATAATGTCTCATTCACAGGATCTAGGTGGACATAAATGTTGGGGAGACTATTCAACCATGAAAAATGGTATGTGTAAATACTTTTGAACAGTCAAGAACTACAATGAAGATCTAAGATTACCAAAATGTCCTCAATATTTCTGAGAAAATCATATAGCCAAATTCTTGACAAGGAATTTTTCTTTTCATTTTAACTGTTTTGAATATTATCTAGTTAACTTTATATTAGAATCTTGAGCGCATGAAAAGATATTTTAAGTATATGAGAAATGTGGGATAAATATTCACTGTGAAGTTGTTTGATAAAATATTTTCACTTGGTACTCCTAGCAAGTAGGCAAAACAACCACCACTCTATCCCTTCTTGGCTCACTTTACCTGAAATTATATTTTTGTTATATTTATTTGCTTATATTTTTACATTTTAAAGATTTTGTATCTGCTTGTCTATTTTTCCCACTAGCATATCAGTTCCATTAAGGTAGGGACTTTGCCTTATTGTACAAAGACAAATAAATTAGGGAGTAAATTAGAAGATCCTTAAAAAGTCATTATCATCTATTTTGAAAGAAAACTACTGAAAGACAAGCAAATGCTAATCAATTGCTCAAGAAGATTTCAATGTTATAGAGCAATAAATCTCTTATGAACAAATTAAGTAAATTAAATAAAAATGTATATTAACTCCATATTTTATTATCAACTCTTCCTAATAAAATTTGAAAATCATACTTCCTTTCACTCTTTCAATTTACTTTTAATAAATTGATTTATAAGTTATTTAAATAAATTAAGAAGTTAAGGAAACCTTTTAAATCTACTGAAGTCTGGCTAAAAGAAAACTAGTCACAGATATTAAATATAATTTCTTATTGCAATATACCATGTATAGCATCCAGATTTGACACCTTAATCCTCACATTCATTTATATTTATTTATCAAATCAATTTTTAAAGACATTTTGAATTTCTGTATACAATATTGTAATGATACCACAATCTTTTTAAGATTTGTTTAACTTTTATATATTTTATGTTGAGCAGAACTTCTTGTTTAGTGTTAATCATTGAGCCTATATTTTATCTCTTTTTATACCTCTCAACACTGTGCTAAGTTCATAATACTTAGTATAAAATAGTATAATATTTTTGGCCGGGTGCACCAGCTCATGCCTGTAATTCCAGCACTTTTGGAGGTGGAGGCAGGAAGATCCCTTGAGGCCAGGAGTTCAAGATCAGCCTGAGCGACATAATAAGAACTTGTCTCTATGAAAAATAAAATAGCCATGTATGGTGGTGCATGCCTATAGGGTCAGATACTTGGAAGGCTGAGGCAGGAGGATTGCTTGAGCCCAGGAAGTTGAGGCTGTATTAAACTGTAATTATGCCACTGCACTCTAGCAGGTGACGAGGTAAGACATTGCCTCTGAAAAAAGAAAAAAAAATCAAATTCTTACAGTGTTGACTTATTTTCCACTTATAGAAGATTTTTTTTTTCTTGCTAGATCCTGTAGTGGTAATCAACCCTATTGCAATTCTAAAATTAAAAATAATACAGTCATACAATCTCAAAATAAATTTACAAATTAGGATTAAACTCAATGTTAATTTATTAATATTTTCAAAGATATTTTAAAACCTCAAATTGTTATACATCTTGGAACACTACAGAGTATTAAAATTATTTATGATATTCACACATTAAAATATTTATGTAAATTCAAACATACAATAAAATCATATTTAACAAAACTCTAGTACCTGCAATTTCATCCACACATTTTTCTTTTTACCATTGTCAGAATGGAGGAAGTATCTCTCCTAATTTCTAAAGCTAATCATCTGTTCTGAAATCCATCTTATCTTCCCTCCCCTGACCTCGTTTTGTGCTGCTCCTTCACGTGCTATTGTATACCCTTGGGTCAGTGTTTTCTGGTCACTGTTATTTGTGATCCGATCACTGAGTTCCTTTGTCATGTGCCCACTGCATCATCATCTGCTTTGCTAAATGTATGTCCTTCACTCTAATACAAGTAACCAGTTTTGGTGAATCAAACTCTCTGTATCCTCAAGGAACGCTTCTGCATGAGGCTCTGTTAAAAAGGCAACCATACATGGATCATGTGTACAAACTAGTCAGGAAGAATCCCTGCCCTTCCATGAATAAACTTGCTACCAGTTGGATGGCTTATTTTCTCAAGGTATGGTGTAATATGTAAGTGATGGACTTGTGGACTTACTGTGCCAATTCTGACAAAGGTTTGTTGACATCAACTTTTTGAGTTATTTTGTCTACCTTGTTAATGGTGACTGCTTTCTGTTTGGTATTCATATGGGATTCAAAGATGTTCACACTAATGTACACTCCTAAAGTTTCTATTCAATGCCTCTACACTAAACCTCTTTCTCTCTATCTACTAATCATTTTCTTTCCAGCTAACAATCCATCAAAACTAATGACTTCAAATCTTCATATTTAGAGTTGTTTTTCTTTCTGGAAGAAAAAAAAGGAGGAATGACAACAGTACTAACCAAATTTCTGCCCATCGGCAGGTTTTCTTCTTCATATCTTATCTGTATTTTAGGATCACACCTAGATGGACTATAGGGGTCACAACTGTTTGTTTTTAGTTGGTACTTACATACTGAGCACACAGAGACTGAGAGAAAGCAGAGATAATAGATTTACAAATGCATCGAGGCTGATGTTCCCACTGCCTTATCTTAAGGTTTCACACTTTCCAAATCAGAAATACGTGTGTGGAAGACTGCTCTTTCTGCCTTAACAACATTCTATATTTACTTTTATACAGGTCTACTTTTAACAAATTATCTGTTTTTTTTTTCTAAAATGACTTAGTCTTCTTCATTAAATGATATTTTAATTGGATATAGGCTTTTAGGATGGCACTTGTTAGCTTTTAGCATTTGAAAGATAAATACCTTTTGGATTCCATCATTTCTGTTACAAAGTCAATTATCAGTATTATTTTGATTCCATTGAAGGAGGTATGTGTTGGTTTTTTTTTTTTTTCTTTTTGTAAACCCTCAGGCTAATTTTTAAAATTCTCACTTTATCATTCACTAGTTTTTATATGATGGGCCCAAGTATAGTTTTATTTGAACTTATCCTGGTTAGGATCTTTAGATCTTCAATTCTTGTCTTTAGTTTTGGAAAATTCTCAGTTATTAACATTTTAACTGTTTCTTCTATCTTTTGATCTCTTTCTTATTTAACTGGGTTTTGAACTACACATATTATAGAACTCTTTTCACATCCTGTGTTTTTTTATGCTTATGTTACTTAAGAAAGGATTTAGTTCTGTTGGACAACTAGTAGATAACATGAATCCAATAAGATATTGAGGTAATTCACAGCTGGTCTTTTCTCAGTTACCCTTTATTCCCAGGGTTTTGCCTTTGAAAGTAATGGCCTCCAGTTTTTCTCTCAATCCAATGTCTGGCAACAGTTTTCTGCAACCTCTCACTGCCATAGTTTTGAGTCTGCGTACACCTCAAACATTGAAGAGCCCAAAGTCCTTGGATCTTTTGACTTTTCTTCTCTCCTGATTTCTGCCCTATAATTTCCTGCTACCTTAGTAACATCCTAAAACATCTGAATAGATTTTAAAAATCATACTTTCTAGTGGAAGTGTTGGTCAAAATCAATCTAGTCCCCATTACAGGAAGCAGTTAGCAAAAAAGTCAGCCCTTCCTATTGGCATGTTCTGCCTCTGTAGATTCAACCCATCTTCCTGCTTCAGCCTCCCATGTAGCTGAGACTACAGGTGTGTGCCACCACACCCAGCTAACTTTTATTTTTTTGTAGAGATGAGGTCTGCCTATGTTGCCCAGGCTGGTCTAGAACTCCTGGGTTCAAGCAGTCCTTCTGCCTCAGCCTGAACAAGTTTCCTAATGTAACTCTGCCTCATACCTTCATATATAATAAGGGAATGCTGTTAATTCCTACCTCTTCTATTATTGTAGGGATTGATATGTTTAAGCAATTATAACAACATCTGGCATTAAGTAAACAATTGGTTAACATTAGGTTATTATTGCCCCATGTGCTCATTGGTAAAAAGGTGATAATAATGACTTGCTAATAAGTTTGCTTTAAGGAATGGAGGTTTAAAATTAGGTGCAGTATGAATCTCTAGTCCCAGACACGAGGGAGAATGAGGCAGGAGGATCCCTTGAGCCTAAGAATTTTAGTCCAGACTGGGCAACATAGTAATAACCCATCTCAAAAAAAAAATAAAGGCTTCAATATAAAAAATTATATTTTTCTGATGCTTGGTAAACAGTATATACTATTATATAATATTACAGAGCATATGATAAATTAATGATGTCAGAAATTGTTTTCCCTTTTGTAGTATGCCTGAACTCCTTTATGTTTTAGTAGATTACGCTGTCAAGTTGGGAGTTAAAGAAGGGCTGATTGATGCACTGGTCCTTGTTTTTAAGATGATTAGATGTCATTAAAGTCAGATTAGAAATGATAAGAAATTGAATAGTCTCTCTCATTGGAAAGCACCTTTTCATAACTGCATGATTGATCATGAACAAGCTAAAGAAAAATTATATTTACTTTTCAAGTCAAAGGTTAGAGACCTGTAGGCAGTGGTAATATTTTAAAAGTAACTTTAAACATTTTATGCATTGGTATATTTATTATTTTATTAATAGTTGTAAATGATCTTTGTAAGTAAATGTAGCAAAGTTTTTCATAATAATGATTAGAGATATTTTGATAAGAATTAGATTATGCCTCATAATTATACTAACTGTAGAATACTAAATTATGAATCAGTGTTAACATGAAAAAATAATCTTTACTTGACACTATGTTTTGCAAGAATTTTATCAGTCTTTGCAGCAAGTCATCAAATGTGCAATTTCCCCCTGAGAGGATGATAACAGATTTTGGATAGAAAAAATAATAACAAAAATAACAACAACAACAAAATGTGTAATGATGTAACTGTAACTTCTACATTTAAAGTCAGAGAAAAAAAGCACAATAAGTTAAATATATTGTCTGAGAAATAAAAATGCAAAACATAAACCAGAACAGTTGAATTCAGGATGTTTAACAGAAATTAGAAGACAGGTGTTAGAAAACTATATATAGATCTTGTGATCCTGATTTTATTTGATCTTCAATGTAACCTACAAATGGAAGACACAAAAGCGGTGGTTAACAAATGATAATTTATTGTAAAATTTCAGAAACATAAAAAGGAAGAGAGCAATATAACATCCACCATATGCCATTACTTAGCTTAAGTAAGCTACAAATATATGGATTAAGTATCCTTGTGTGCACCTAAACAAGCTCATTCCCCACTCAAACACTTACCTTCACAAGAGCTGGCCAATCTCCTAAATTTGGCATTTTTCATTTACATGTATGTCTTTAAACATCAACATCACATGATTACATAAAAACTACATAGTGTTCTTGCATACAATTTAATTACATATTTTTAATTTAATTTATTTTTTAAGTTCTGGGAAATAATATTCTTTGCATTATACAACTAACCTATTTTAGTCAATAACCAAATGCCTTATCCATGTTGGTATATGTAGTTTGAGGTAGTTTACTTTCACTGCTATATATTTCACTTTGTAAATGCATCATAATTTATTTTCTTGTTGATAGGATTGGCTTCCAATATTTTGCTTCCAAAACAGTAGACACCGGCTATGTGTGGTACTGGGTTTTTAAACTGTAACTCCTGT
Source organism: Cacajao melanocephalus (assembly GCA_963573385.1). Taxonomy (NCBI): domain Eukaryota; kingdom Metazoa; phylum Chordata; class Mammalia; order Primates; family Pitheciidae; genus Cacajao; species Cacajao melanocephalus. The sequence continues at coordinate 98,227 of CAUYLG010018102.1, forward strand.
GGGTGAAGCACTGAATATTTACCTTTATTTAATTTTAATAAATATAAATATCAACTTAAATAGTCACACATAGCTAGTCATTATGACATAGTGCTAAGTACTACCCTACACAGGTACTATAGTACTAGAAGTGGTACCACTGCATCATAGGTGTCTGTCACTAGGGCTGCTAAACAAATAACCATAGGAGGAGATTTAACATTAATTCATTTTTCACAGTTCTGGAGGCTGGAAATCAGAGATCATGGTACCAGCATGTTGGGTTCTGGTGAGAGCCCTCTTAAAGGTTGCAGACTGCTGACTTTTTGTATTCTCATGTGGTAGAAGGAGAGTGAACTAGCTCTACAGTTTCTTCTTATAAGGGCACTGATCCCATTCATGAGGGCTTAACCCTCTTGACCTCATTTCACAAAAATGCTGTACCTGTAAATATTATTACATTGGGGATTAGGGATTCATTATATGGATTTGGAGGGGACACAATCATTCAGTCCATGATAATAGGTATATTTATCTTCAACTTTACTATTTTAAATTGCTTGAAAAGTGTTCAATTTAAATTTTCTGCAGCATATATAAGAATAGCTGTTTTATTTTCTTATCTTCACCAACTCTTGGTATCACCAAAATGATGAGTCCAATATGTTCACCTTTTAAAAAAATTTTTGTTTCGAGGAGAAGATGTGCCTTCTTTCTGACTACCAATATAGTTATTTCTTATGATTATTAGCTGTTTGATTTTCTTTCCTATAAATTCTCTATTTATATTATTTGCTAATTTTCTTCTTGCTTTATTTTTCTGATTGATTTATGAGTTTTAAAATACATTATTAAAATTAATCTTTCTTTGGTTATATTTCAAAACACTTTTTCACCTTTTTAGCTTGTTATTTTTACTACTTATTTATACATTTAGGCTCAGAAGACTACAAAAAAATCATGTAGTTTAATTAATCATTATGTCATAAGCTTTTTCTTTAAGGATCTTTTTTAAGAAATATTTTTCTAATTCAAGGTCTTCAAAATCTGTTCTCTTATATTTTCTGCTAAAATAATTATGTGTTATATTTTCAATTTCATGATTTAATTCAATTGGAATTGACTTATGCATACATTATGAAAGATAAATCTAATTTGATTTCAATTTATATGGAAAACATTTGTTTCAACACTTTTTAATTGAAATTCTATTGTGTTCCCACTGATTTTGCAAAGCCGTCTTTCTCATATATCAAATTTTCAGATATTCATTGATTTGCTTCTCATGCTCAGGTCTATTTTTCTCTTCTTGCACAAATATTGAATGATATTACTTGTCCTACTTTTACAATTATCAATAACAGCCAGCAAAAAAAAAATAATACCATTCCTTTTTTAAAAAATTGTTTTGGCAAATAGGGTAGGACAGTCTTGGGATTTATTTAAATATTTTATATATTCCCTTACCTGTGGTGTGCTCTTGGTTCCAAGCATCCTAATCCTACTGGAACTCAGCTTTGTCTATGAACAGGAAGCCAGCAGCAGCCCCTAAACAATGATTGTGGGAGGATAGAATCCTTGTTTTTCAGGCTTCATCTGAAGAACGGTATTAAAACAGCAGCTGTTAACCACTTGTTCTTTTATGTATCTATATTCTGCTTGTTAATTTCTCACTCACATGCAAATATGAACAACACACACACACATGCACAAATACTAGTACACACACACAGATACTTGAGATTTTTTATGAAAAAAAACACTGAACTTACCAAATACTTAATCATATTGCATCTTTTTCTCCAGGAACCTATATCTCCACTTTTACTCAGTTCAATTTTAATCATTAAGTTAAAAATACTTTTTTATAATAACACTCATGCATGTTTTCTGAGATTTATTTGTAGGTACCTTGCAGTTTTGTTGCAATTACTGGTGACATTTTGTTACTAATTTAAAAGTACTGAATTTGTGCTAAACTAATATTTACTATCATTGCTAAACTCTTTTACTTCATAGTTTTCTTTAGATTTTCTTTGTATTTCTAAGTAAACTATTATATAATTTGAGAATGATCATTTATTTTCTCTTAAATTATTGTATTCCCATAACTTTTCTTACAGTAATAACATATTAATAAAATTATTGAATAGATTCTGTGATACACGGCTGACCATTATTTATAGGTTTGTGATTTTTAAACATTTATTATCGATACTAATCTTTTGTTAAATGTGATTTGTAATTTAACTTGTATGTCACCACTTTGTTTTAGAGTCTAATTTTAAATTTAATAGCATTTGTTTCTGTCATATATGTTCCATCTGTTTAAAAAATCCTCCCATACCCTGATGTAGTAAGCATAGTTTCTATATTTTCCTAATATGTTAAAGTTCTACAAAGTGAGGTATTAAAAAACATTATTATTACACTTGTAAACATCTATTTCTAATTTTGTTTTATATAATGCAAGTCATAATAGGTAAAAATAATTTTGAATTCTTATAGTTTCCCAGTAGATTAAAATATATATTATAGTTTCCTGGTAGATTAAAATATATTTTCATATTACACACATTTTATTCCTAATATTAATTTTTACTCTAATTTTATTTTTTGTCACATTTATATGACTATGTAGGATTCCTCTGTTTAATATTTGAGTGAAATTTATTTTATAATTTGGCCTTATGTAAATAAATTATAGTCATTTAAAAAATATTTAGTCTTTCAAGTTTGGTCTTTGTATTAGTTTGTTTTCCCACTGCTATAAAGAAATACCACCCAAGACTGGGTAATTTATAAAGAAAAGAAGTTTAATTGACTCACTGTTCCATATTGCTGGGGAGACATCAGGAAACTTACAATAATGGTAGAAGGGGAGGCAGGCACATCTTACATGGCATCAGGTGACAGAGAGAGAGCAAGAGAGAGAGAGACAGAGAGTGAGAAAGAAAGGAAAAGAGAAGAGGGAAGAGCCCCTTATAAAACCATCAGATCTCATGAGAACTGACTTACTATCACAAGAACAGCATGGGGAAAACCATCCCTATGATCCAATTACCTCCAACCAGTGCCCTCCCTCAACATATAAGCATAATGGGGATTACAAATTGAGATTAAATTTGAGTGGGGACACAGAGTCAAACCATATCAGTCTTTTACCTGTAGAGTCTTTTAAAACCAATTAGATTATTAAAGTATTATCTTAATATTGAAAGCATTTATAAGGTTATTATGTATCCTCTATTTATTTGATTTCTTTCCATGAGTTTTTCTCTCATCTTTGGTGCCAGTTAATTTTTATACATCCTTTTTCTGCATTACAGTTTTAGACATACATTCAACTTTTATTTTATTTATTGCCCTTCAAAGGCTATACTTATTTAAAAGAATAAAAGTTATTTGTATCTTTACACTACTTATAGATATTTCAGATATTTTTGGAGTCATCAACGTCACTTGTCCATTTGAATTTTAAATGTAATTGATATCCAATTGTTTAGTTACACCATTTCCTGCTAAATTAATCATTAATATTATTCTCTGTGTAGTTGATGAATATTTACATTTTCCACTCTTATTCCTATACTTCCCATTGTCTTTCACACCTTAGATTTTAAGTCTAGGCCTATTTTCCTTATTTTAACAAACGTTATTTGAAAGGACTTTGGATTTGAATGTTTTTCCTAGTTTACCATTTCAGTGAAGTTGAAACTCTTTAAAAGCTTTGCATTTAGAAAGCATCCCCGATTGTGATTTCCAGAAAATGTGGTCACAGACCTTTTTTTCCATCCCTGTTTTAACTATTTACTAAAGCCTATTTATTTTATAGAAAAGAAAAGCCTACTAACAACATATTCTTTCCCTCCTTCCTTGTATCCTCCTTCCCTCCCTCCATCCCTCCCTTCCTTCCTTCCTTCTCTCCTCCCTCCTTCCCTTCCTTCCTTCCTTCCCTCTTTCTTTCCTTCCATGTTTCTTTTCTTCCTTCCTTCCTCCCTCCCTTCCTTACTTCCATGTTTCCTTCCTTCCTTCCTTTCCTTCCTTCCTTCCCTCTTTCCTTCTTTCTTTCCTTCCTTCCTTCCCTTCTTCCTTCCTTCCCTATTTCTTTCTCTCTTTCAATACCTGACTGTGTCTTACTTTCTTCTGAGTATTTTAAGCAAAATTTAAATCTATTTTATCAATATTTGGGAGGGCATTTTTTTTTGCAGGGTTTTCAGTATATTTAGTTCATCATCTTATTAGAAACAACAGGCTTTGCCTAATCTATTAGAATTATGTACCACACATCTCTGATTATTCATATGTAAGTAAATACCTATTCAATTTCATAATCTGAATGAAAGGTGAATGCTGGTGTAGATTTTTCTTTAATATTTGAGGTATTCCAACCATAAACTTTTTTGTCACCTTCCTAGTAATTCAGCTTCAACATATTTTCGTTCTTTGCATTTGTCAAAAAATGAAATATTCTTCTTATAAAACTACATTGTTTCCATTTAGAGTATTTGTGTTTAGATAACATTACCCAAAGCCTCAAATCAGAATTATAGCAAGTACAATGCTAGTCAAATGGCTGAGGCTAATTGTTGATAATAACAATATTTCTTCCTATTGCATTTCTTTTTAAAACTGCATTTATTACTGGACATCAAGATAAAACTGACAACTGTAATAAAGAGGCACTAACAGAGATGTACTGAGAATGCCATTCTGTATCTCTCTGTGTATGCATAATTCAATTCTAAAAATTGAATTGGAGTCTTCCTCTACCTTTTTCTGAAGCAGAAAACCATACATAAACCCTGATAATGTCCTTAAATTATAACATATTTTATAGTAGTTTGAAGTTAAACTAGCACTTTTACTTCAATGATTTCATGTGATTTGATTCTGATTATCTTTGTAATGTAGATAAATGAAGGCATTATCGTTATTTGTATGATTGAGAGATCTGGACTTCAGAAACGAGGATCAAATCTTCAGAGATTCTTCTTTCTGTAAGTGCAATAAGAAAGAGGTTTTGGGGTCTCTGTCTGCTGTATATTATAAACAGCAAATTATTCAAGTGTACTGTGCTTTCAGGCACATTCTGCAAGGGTCTAATAAGGAGATCAAAATAGAGCGATTCTAAGAAGCAGAATGCATATTCTTTTAGCATAACTCTGCAACTAGTAAATGTACTGTTACACTATCAATTTGAATTTAGTAAGCAAATTCAGGATGAGAAATCATGTTGAAGGCCATAATACTTTCCGTATGATCAGAGTTAAATGTACCAACTAACACAACTGGATTTTTGAAATACTTTTGCTTTTATTATGCATTTGAATAAACACTTTCCACTAAAAGTATCAGACCATGTGGCTATTTTATATATAAAGGGTAGCACTACCATTTTTAAAAACTTTCCTCCAATCTTGATCCCTTTCCATTTTTAAATTTTTAAAAAATCAAACCACATGGCAACAGCAATGAAAATGACTAAATTTGAAATACAATAACACTCTAAAGGCAGTATCAAATTTTGTGAAAAATTTCAGATATTTGAGAAAATGACAAAAGTGTGTGTGAAATATTGTTTTGTTTTTTTGTCTGAAGAAGTAGTAAAACCATTTAAAATATTAACAAAGAGAAGAAAAGAACCAGTGAAAATGTGAAGTTAAAAAAAGAAACAGGGCCAGGTACGGTGGCTCCTGACTATAATCCCATCACTTTGGGAGACCAAGGTGGGAGGGTGGATTGAGTCCGGGAGTTCAGGAGCAGCCTAGGCAATAGAATGAGACACTGCCTCCACAAAAATAAAAAATAATAATAACAAAAAAAAAAAAAAACTAGCCAGGAGTGGTGACATACACCTGTAGCTGCAGCAATTCAGAAGGCTGAGTTGGGAGGACTGCTTGAGCCTGGGAGGCAGACGTTGCAGTGAGCCATGTTCGCACTGCTGAACTCCAGCCTAGGTGACAGAGTGAGATCCTATCTCAAAACAAACAAACAAAAAAGATTCTTTTTTGAGAATGTGAAATATAGCACCCGGTCTTACATTTTAAAACAAATAGAACCAACCAATTATAGTTTCCTAGACTTTCCCTTATTTACAAATATCTTCCCATCTTGCTTCCAGCAAATTATGTTTTCCTTCATTGAAGCCATGTTCTGTTGAGAGGACCTGAATAGGTATATTAATAAGGTGAACATAGTGACATTATATTCCTTATTTTCACACACCTTCGTACACTAAGCCATAGGTTATTGTTATTTTTAAATGTGTATTAAATATCTGAAACTCAAATGATAAGTAAACTATATGGTATATAAAACAGCACAAATACTTTATCTTCCAATGCTTAATGAGACTACACAATGAAAAATTCTGAAAGTGGATAATTTTCTCTTTGTTGACATGAAAACATAAATAAACTGTATGCCAATTTAGCAAAATCCATGTAAAATGTTATATAGTATAAAACATATATATGTATGTGTAGTATGCATGTATATGGCACATAGATGGAAAATATGTCAGATTAGTATTAGTTAGATTTCATTTTTTATATTTGTAAAAGTAAAACATTTTAGTGGGAATGTAAAATCTATAGACGGTGAGTTGAAATGCAGATATTTGCTATATGATCCAGTCATTCCACTGCAACATAATTACCCAAGATAAATGAATATACATACAAAGACTTTTACATGATTCATAGCAGTGTTGTTTATAATAGACCTAAAATAGAAACTACCCAAATGGCTGTCAACGAGTGAATAAATAAACTCAGTATACTAAATCCATATGATGGACTGCTACTTACCAAAAAAGTGCATAAACTATGGATATCAGCAACAGTGGGATAAATTTCAAAATAATTATGGCAAGTGAAAGAAACAGAGAAAAAAAGAGCAGGTAATAGATATTTCTAAATATCTCAAACTCTGGAAATGTCAATCTAATCTATAATGACAGAAAGCAGATCAGTTGTTACTGGCACTAAGGAAGAAAGGGAGTAAGGCAGAGAAGACATGAGAAAGAAATTCCAAAGGACTGTGAGATAGCTTTCGTGCAGCTTGGATATATTCATCATTTTTATCCTAGTGATGGTTTCAGTGTGCATCCTTATACAAAAATTTACTGAAGTGTATACTTTATGCATATGCAGTTTACTATGTCAACAAAACTTTAATAAAGTTCATATTTTAAAAAATATATAGAACAAAGCCAAAATGTCACAATCTCCACCCACCTCTCAGCTTCTCCGATGGGATTCAAGAGAGCTTATTCAAGAAAGACAACACCTTTATTTAACTGATGTGAAGTCACCTAACAGTGTAGTCTCCTAACAGATGTTCGTGGAAATCTATTTGAGCTATCTCATAGGAGCTCAAAGAGTAAATCTTGTCAGCTACCCACACAGGCTTCTGCTGTTGTCTTGAGTATTTTTGTTCCACTCCATGAGGACAGCTGCCCTAGTGGGTACTGTGCTGCTTTTGCTTGGTCCTGCCCTTCCTGTTCCTAAAACTCTCTTCCCCTGGTGACATCTATCACAGATGGGCTGTCTCAGGCAGGATGGAGCTGCAGGATGGAGCTGCAGGATGGAGAAACCACTTCAGCTGTTTGAAGCAGAAAGAAATTTACTACTGAAAGATTTGATTGAAACAATTTATTAGAAGAGTTAAAGAAGTAGATTTCAGAGTGAATCTCCAAGAAATTAACCTTCAGGGGAGTTGCCGGACTAGGAAGTTGGAAATTGGAAGGCTATCACTGGCACTCCTGAAATCAATTTCATATCGTCGTTAAGTACGATCTAGGGATCAAGAAGATGCTGCCTCTGTAACCTGAAATGACTCTCAGCATTGTCAAAGCCAGTGATTGTGGACTGGGAAGCTTCTGCAAATTCCTCAATATCTTTATTCCTGCAAATGAGCAGGAAAAATATGAAATTGTAGCAAGATTGGCTGTGTCATCTTTTGCCTTTCAGATCTGATTGGGGATATTTTTATTTGGTGGAACTTGATTTACTTTACAATCTCTTAATATTTTCCAAAGTCTAGAGGTGTAGACATATATAGATACAGATATAGATATAGATGATATAGATATAGATATATTAGACAATCTTAATGATAAACCCCATGCTGTGCTCTGAATTTTACCTCTAACAATACAGGCTTTGTCAGTAAGTCATGTTTGTCTCCCTAGCACTCAGCTATTCTAGGGTGAATTCTCATGTTCCATAAAAGTTGACTTGAAAGAGTTTGGCAGATCATGTTTCCTAAAATGGCACAACAATAACTCCTATTTCACATGCCCTATTTCAGTGTGACCTTGACATTCCCCAAATTTTATTAAGAGATGAAGTCTATTTCATCTCTTTTTGAAAATGCGCTGTCCTTGTGATTATTATGACACACAGAACTAAATAAAAAAAATGGCATTCTGGGACTTCTAAAGCCAAGCATTAAGAAAGCTTAATAGTATCCAACTTTGTGCTTTGGGGTAATATGGCAGCATTTAAGAAGTTGCAAAACCACCATGCTATAAGAAAGCCAAAGGTAGTCACATGGAGAGGCCATGCAGAGGGGGAGAGAGAGAGAGAAAGAGAGAGAGAGAGAGGACGCCCAATCAGTTCTGAGCTATTCTAGTCATTTCAACTGAGGCAGAGACATACGAGCAAAGAAGCCATCTTAAAAACTCTAGCCCCAGTGTCAGCCCATACATGAGGGAAGCCATTCCTAATGTACACCACCAAAATTTCAGAAATAGGAGCAAATAAGTGATTGTTGTTTTAAGCACCTTCAATTTTGATTACAATTTTTAGTTTAATAAAATGTATGTAAGGACTAAGCTCTGATGTTTCATCTTGCCCAAATTCCTACCTAGGGTCTAGGGAGTCATGCCCTACAAACCATAAATTCTCATCAGATGGGTTTTATTTGGCCCTATATATCATGACTTTTCAATCTGACTCTTACATAACATTATGAGACAGGGAAAAAATATTTAACACCAAAATATATTTCCTTGCCATACCTTGAAATTACCCTGCAAAATCTATTGTGGGAAAAATCTATATCCTATAGAAAATCCTTTTTCCCTTTTGTTTTCCTTCCTTTCTTTCCAGATCCAGGAGATAATCAATTAAGAGTCAGGCTCCCTTTCAGGTCTGATAAGAAACATTGTACAACCTGCTCTCTCTCTGAAGTCTTCTGTCTGAGAGATTCCTCTGTACAATAAAACCTGGTTTCCACAATCCTTTACCTTAACCTGAACGTTCCTTTCCATTGATCCCAGGTCTTCAGATAAACTCAATCAATTTTCAACCAGAAAATGTTTAAATGTACCTATAACCTGGAAGCCCCCATCTTCAGTTGTCCCACCTTTCTGAACCAAACCAATTCATTTCTTAAATGTATCTGATTGATGTCTCATGCCTCACTAAAATATATAAAACCAAGCTGTACCCCAACCACCTTGGACACATTTTCTCAGGACCTCCTGAGGGCTGTGTCATGGGCCATTGTCACTCATATTTGGCTCAGAATAAATCTCTTAAAATATTTTACCAAGTTTGACTCTTTTCATTCACATATGATACTAACATAGTAAATAAAAAATTGATAATATTTTAAAAACAGTGACTACATTTTTAGGTATTTCAAAAGGTTAGATTAAAATATATTCTATAAGCATTCTATTATGAATTAAAGTGTTCAGACTTTTTTTAGTGTTCCAGCCTATTATTGAAACTGATATTTCTTGTCTGAACTATTGATTCTCAAAAGTTCTTAATTTTATAAGATCGGCATCAAATTATATAATTAGGAGTAAAATTTTGTTTACAACTTCCATTACTACCACTACATACAGTTAAGAAAATAGATTCTATTTCACCTCAGCTGTATTTTAAGATGAATAAAATTTGCAGTTGATAAGTAGTGTTGACTACAGTCGCCTAAATTAAAAGAAGATCTTCAAAAGCTTGATCAATACTCGCTTTCCTTCAACTTGCAGTCCTGAGCAAATGGAAAGTTATAGTCACATGCTTAAAATACAGTTTATGTCAGTGAAGATTCTTTTAGTTCTTTGGAAGTCTAATATATACTAGGAACAACTTTTTTTTACAGTTAGAAATTCTGTGCATATTTAAGTATTTTAAAGTCAATAGAGTAAAACGAATCAATTTTAAATAAATTTAACTGCAGTCCTTTACTAGTAAGAGGTCTGTTGTGTCAAAGAAGATGACTGGATCAGTGTAATGACTTTGGTTCTCTTGATGCTAATGCAAAAGCTTGAGCTTTCTCTTTTCTTGGGATCATTTAGTAAGAAAGCCTGCTTGAGCACAAACTGACTTGTGTTAGCAGCGAATTTCTGAATCCTGACACCACAGGAATGAATATCTTCTTTTAAATCTTCTTTCATCTGGCATGTCTGAAAAATCCAGCATTAGCCTGAGGAATAAAGTCACCAAACATTACTGTATTCCCAATAGAAAGAAGCTGTTCTGGGGGAAGTCGGTACCATTTAATTGGAGCAAATTTGACAAGACTCTCTTCCTCTTGTCACAGGCTAATACTATCACCATGTTCTGAGTGATCTTTGAAAAACTTATTAGTGCTCCAGGCCACTCCCTGCCCCTCCCTATAGATAAGACTGGCTAGTTTGGAAGTTATCTTTGAAGGACTGAGCTGACAGCTTCAGATAAAAGTGCTTCTAATTCATAGGGAGATAGACTGACTGTGAGGCTAGAAAAAGAAAGCAAAGGTTGAGGGAAATTAGCCAGAAGTTCTGCAGGGGAATTCTCCATTACACCTTTCTTATCTGGTTTATTAAAAGTTTGTGTACCATAGCTAGCAGAATCTAAAAGAAATATGTTGTTAATGTAGCATTTAGAAAGCAACAGTAGTGAATACCTGTGAAAAAGACCCTGTAGATCACAAATTCCGGGAAAATCAAGAAAATAGCTAATGATTGCTGTGACAAAGATTGCCTTTCCCAGTATCGCTAATTCTGCTGCAATGCAGTTAGGCAAATGCTCTATCTCCTTAATTCTAAAACAACTCTCACTTTAAGAGACACTTCATAATGGCTTTATGGGGGATTTAGGAAATCTAGAATTTTGTCTAAAAAGCTTAATATGCGTTTTTCATCTTATTTAAGTTCTGCAGTTTTAAAAGGCATGCTATTGGAAATGCATCGTAGTTCCACTGTGAGAGATATATTAAGGTTTTGGATCATTCATTTAATTGAGCTTAAAAGCCATTTCTTTCTGTGGAGAACATCAGCTGAATTACTATACTTGCTCTACTTTCTTCTTCAGTATGTTTCTACCTCTCTTCCTAGCCAGTGAAGACTGTTCTTTACTCCATGGTTTTAATTAATTTTTCATGATGTATGCTTATTGATTTTTACTGATAGAGTCTATGTTCACTATATGTGAGTAAAATTTAACACTAAGATATTGTGTGCATTATTTATTTAAATCATTTGAACCAATTTCTTAATTCAACACAGAATTTGTACAGGATAGAGTTATGTATACAGAAGCATAACACTAGCAAGAAAATAATGATAAGTGTTGAGAAAGATCTAAAATTTCTGGATAATGTATAAAACACAGATTATATATTTATGTTTAAAATAAGCAATACACTCCATAGTTGCATGTGACCTACATATTACTGAATAAGCAGGTGTCATTTAATTAGACCCGTGTGTTTACACTGAGTGGCAAATACAATTTTTAAGTAGGATATATTAAACATGCTACTTCTGCAATTAAAAATGGAAATTATTTTAACGACAAAAACAGCAAAGATTGAAAGAAGCAACTATTTCAAGTGCTAATAAAACAAAATCACCAGAACTTTTTAACAATATAAGTGACAAAATATGAGAGGAAAAGAGGTATAATATAGATTAAATTATAATTTGACTGGTTTTCCAAATTTGACTCCCTTCAAGATTCAGCCTGCTTTTTATTATTTCACCAATGCAGTTTGAACCATTAAAGAGTTTACTCACCTATGAGCTTGACAAAATGTCTTATAAAAAACATGAACACATCCAAAGACCAGACTTTTTCATTAGGTAACACTTAAAGTCTGAATTAGCAGAGATTTAACGACTTATTTTTCTCAAAAGAAACTTATGAAGAAACCTACTCACACACGTTTACATTTGTTTTCAAAAAGTATATAATTACGTTGATATGAGGAATTTTAAGTAGTACATTAAAAATTTTGTGTTATTGACACTACTCTTTAGATAAGTTAATGTCATACTGACTCTTTTAATACATAGCTTTACATGCTTAATTGAAAGCTGCCTTATGTTTTTAATACACATCCAATGTAGAAACAAGTAAAATAATAGTTAATTAGTTGCAAAAAACGTTAAATTGTTAATCTTGTTAAATTGTTAAACTTGTTAATCTCAACAGGTAATCTGAGTGGTACACTGATGAATATTTAATAACCACACTCAAGATGTTTTTTTAAGTATAAATAAATCTTGATTTTTTTCAACATTTGTCAATTTTTATGGTGTAAATCCTCACATGATGGTCATTTCCAAGCTGCCAAGCTGACATTCTTGAACATGGAGTATGGAAAAGATGAATACTGAGATGGACTGAGTAGGCTTTAAGACAATGCTGGGTAAATCCTTAATCACAGACTTTGCAAGCAATTACAATAGTTCCATACCTGACATGTCTGCTTCTACTGTTAAAACTTTCTATAACTATTTATAATTTTATGGTGTTTGTATTAATAAGCTTTTAAGAGACCATATGTGATTAATATGACATATAAACTAACCAAATAAACTAACCATATAATTAACAAACAAAGTATCAAATCAAATAGCATCATATTTTTAGGTTGTTCTTTATCTTTGCATCTATTTCTCTGCATTTTACTCTCACAAAAATATTTTTTCTGCTACTTAGTTAGTGTCTACAGAAATTAAAATATAACATGTTTTAATAACTTCATAATGTATCTTGAGGTCATTGAAGATTTCTTGATGTGTCAAAAGTACCAGATAGGGGTTATTATTCAATATGTAAAGGATTAGCACAAGAACTTCAGTGAGTGACAATAATATTCCATTGGTAGAAAATTACATTTTTGAAAAATGTAATAGTGGAAAAATCACCTTGACAAATAAATGTTCATCATTTTCATAGTTTTACTCATATGATCTTACAAAAATGTCACTTGAGAGGAACAGAACAAAGTCTATTAACCTAATTTCATCGTATCTAAAGAGTAATACAAATGTAAGTCCAAAAATAGATTAATGACATTCTTATTTTACTTTAATACAACCACTTTTTATATATTTAAATTAAAATGAAGCCAAAAAATAAGCCTTTCAAAATTTCACATTAAATAATATTTACTCCACATTAGATAGGCATATGTTTGTTTCTTTTGAGTACTGTATCCCTCTGGCCTGAGAATAATTTGTGAATTATGCTTTCTTCCAACTTCACCTCCTTATACCTTTAAATCCACAGTCTGGACTTCATTATAGCACCATCTCATACATTGTTTTGTAACTCTCCTGGTCCAGACCATTTTGGAGAGGGCTTGTCCTGGCCTTAAGTTTTAAAGGATTAAAATTCAATCTCATCCCAAATGCCTCAACTTATTCTCTATGTTGCAATTCCTTCTGGAGCTAATTCCACTAACTCCAAGTTGTGTCCAATTCTCTTTGCCCCAGTTCTGTTTACGGGCATTATCATCATTGTTAAATATATTTAACAAATTGAGTAACCTAGATGAAATGGACATATTACTAGACACAAACAACCTACTGCGATGTACTTATGAAGAAAGAGAAAATATTAACAGACCAATAGAGGATAATGAAATTGAATAATTAATAAAAAGTTTTACATTAAAGAAAAGCCCAGGACCTGATGGCTTTACTGCTGAGTTCTACCTGACATTTTAAAGAGAACTAATGGCAATATTTCCCAAACTCTTATAAAAAATAAAGAGGTGGGAATTCTTCCAAACACATTTTATGAAGCCAGCATTATCTTGATGTGAAAGAAAAATAAGGACACAGTAAAAAAGAGAACCACAGGCTAGTTTCTCTGGTGACATCCTTGATGAAGCTAGATTCAGAAATTCTCAACAAAATGCTAGCATCCTGAGTTCAACAGCACACTAAAAATATCATTCACCATGATCAAGTAGAATTCATTCTATTGTTGCAAGAATGGTTTAACATAAATCCATCAATAAATATAATATGCCACATTAACAAAATGAAGGAAAAAAACATGTAATCTACTCAGTAGATGCAGAAAAAACATTTGGCAAAATTAAACATTCTTTAATGATTTAAAAACTCAATAAATTAGGTACAGAAGGGATAAACTCAACACAATAAGGGATATGCATGACAAACCCACAGTTAACATAATATTCAATAGGAAAATGTTAAAAACTTTCTCTAAGACACTGAAAAGACATTGATGTCTACTCTTGTCACTTCAAAAATTGTTTTAGTTTAGATTCAGGCAGTACATGTGCAGGTCATTTACATGGATCTATTGTGTAATGGTGGAGATTGGACTTTTAGTGAACCCATCATCCAAATAGGGAACATTGTACCAATAGGCAATTTTTCAATCCTCATTTGCTTTCCACCCTCCCCTGTTTTAAAGGTCCTGGTGTCTATTATTTCCGTCTTTATGTCCCTGTGTACCGTTTGTTTAGGTCTCACTTATAAGTGAGAACATTACTCTTGCCACTTCCATTCAACATAGTACTAGAAGTCCTAGCATGAGCAATTACACAAGTAAAAGAAGTAGAAGGCATTCAGGTTGGAAAACAAGAAATTAAATTTTTCCTGTTTTGCAAACAGCAATATCATATATATAAAAAAAACCTTAAAGATACCCCTGAAAATTTCTAGATCTAATAAACAAATTCAGTACAGTTACAAGATACAAAACCAACTTAAAAATATCAGTAGTATTTCCATACACTAAGAGCAAACTACCTAAAACATAAAGCAAGAAAATAATATCATTTACAGTATCAACAAAAATGAAATACTTAGACATAAATTTAAATAAGGAGGTGAAATATCCCTACAATAAAAATTATAAAATATTTTTGAAAAGTTAAAGACAAAAATAGATGGAAAGATATCCTGTGTTCATGAGTTGGAATAGTTAATATTATTAAAATATTTATACTACCTAAAATGATCTACAGATGTAATTTTATCACTACCAAGTTACCAACAACAGTCTTCACAAAACTAGAAAAAAAATCTTAAAATTCATATGGAACCACAAAAACTCCAAACAGCCAAAGCAATCTTGAGAAAAAAACAATAAAAACTAAAACTAAGTTGCAGGCATCACACTATCTGACTTATAAATATACTACAATATTACAGTAGTCAAAAGAGCAAGGAACTGATGAAAAAAAAATAGACTAACGAACAGAAGAGAAAGCCCCAAAATAAATTCATGTATTTTTACCCAACGAATTCTTTGAAAGGGTCTTAAGATCACACAATTGGAGAGAACAAAAATAAATGGATGAACATCTTATGATCATAGATCTGAAGAGTTAATATTGTGAAAATGACCATACTACCCCAACAAATCTACAAATTCAATGCAATTCAAAATACTGATGTCATTTTTCACAGGTATAGGGGAAACAAACAAAAAAAGTTTCCATCAATGAAGGAATAGACTAAAAAATTGTGGTATATATGGTATGTATATGTGTGTGTATATTTCATATATATATAATGGGATACTACTTAGCTATAAAAAACAAATGAAATGCTATCTTTTGCAGCAGCATGGATGGAACTATAGGTCATTATATTAAGTGAAATATGCCAGGCACAGAAAGACAAATATGTTTTTACTCATATGTGGGAGCTAAAATAATTGGTCTCATGGAAGTAGAGAGCAGGATGAGAATTACCAGAGGCTGGGAAGGGTGTGTCTGTGTGCAGGATTTGAAGAGGATTTGGTTAAAGTAAACAAACATGCCGTTAGACAGAAAGAACAAGTTCCAATCTTTGATTGCACAGTTAACAACAACAAACTGTTTAAGTAAAAAAAAAAAAAGAAAAAGAAAATATGGAGACCCCCACAAATTTTATCCAAAGGTAAAACTTAAGCCTGGGAATTGAATTATGCAACACTGTCATTCTTATTCCCAATCAGATAGCTGTAATTTCACAACCCTCTGTATAGCATTATACACATGCAAGATTTCCACAACAACAAAACCCATATATCTCCCCAGATGGCCTCCCTCACAAATTGGTCACAAGGAAATTCCTTGCTTGCCCCTAAATCTTCCAGGATATATATCCCCCTACAAAAGAAGCATCTACCTGTTGTAATCTTGGGTCTGCAACCTAAGTTTGACTCCTAAAACTAAGTTCTTTTAAATATCACACTGACATTGCCAATAACAGGATTGTCTTCCAAGATACACAACAAGGATAAGATAAGATCAATCACTTTTCTGCACATCCTTAGAGGGCTGCATGATTGACTCTTTCCTCTATTTCCTCTTAAATTTTTACTCTGTTATATAAATAGTACATTTTCTAAATGCTAATTAGAGTCTCACAACAATGTAATCTTTTGCCTCATTACCTTACCCCCCCTCACATTTTTCTCTCCTGTGCCATGTTTCCGCTTAAATACTGAGTTCTCAAAACCCTCTTTGGAAAACACAGGTCACAGATGCTACTCTGACTTATGTTTTTGCTGAGCAAATTTTCAAACTTGGGCTCAATAAACCTCTACTGATTGAGACACTTGCCTCAGTCACTTTTTCTTTTTTTTTGTTAACATGTATTTTAAAATGACTAGTAGAGAGGACTTGAAGTATTCCTA
The DNA here is from genome assembly GCA_963573385.1 of Cacajao melanocephalus. Classification (NCBI taxonomy): domain Eukaryota; kingdom Metazoa; phylum Chordata; class Mammalia; order Primates; family Pitheciidae; genus Cacajao; species Cacajao melanocephalus. The sequence continues at coordinate 115,104 of CAUYLG010018102.1, forward strand.
ACACATTGAAATGATAACTACTCAGGGTGATGGATACCCTGATTCAATCATCACACATTCTGTGCATATAACTAATACTCAAAAGTACCCCGTAAATACATAGAAATATTATATATTAACACAACATGTTTAAAAAGAGCACACAATGGAAAAGGATCATCTCTTCAATAAATGATGTGGAGAAAAAATTAGTATCTATGTGTAGAAGAATGAAAATAGACATTTACCTCAAACCATATACAAAAATAAACTCAAAATGATTGCAAGATACAAACTATAAAACTGTTAGAGGAAAACATTAGGAGAAAAGTTCCATAACATTGGTCATGGAAATAATTTTTGATATGACATTAAAGGCACAAGCACCAAATGCAAAAAAATAGACAAATGAGATTCTATCCAAATTAAATGCTCTGCACAGCAGAGAAAATAATCAAGAGTGAAGAGACAACTTACAGAATGGGAGAAAGTGTTTACACACTATTTTATGATAAGGAATAGTATCTAAAATATGTAAATAATTCCAACAGCTCAATAGCAAGAAAACAAATAAACTGATTTAAAAATAAGCTAAGAATATAAATAGATATTTATCAAAAGAAGACATATAAATAGCTAACGGGTATGTATGTATACATACTAATCATCAATTTCATGAATTGACAGGGAAATGTAAATTAAAACCACAATGAGATACCACTTCACACCTGTTAAAATGGCTATCATCAAAAAGACAAAAATAACACATGGTATCACAGATGTGAAGAAACAAGAAACCTCATACATCATTGATGAGAATGTAAATTAGCACAGCCATTATGGAAAACAGTATGGTGATTCTTCAAAAAACTGATAGCAAAACTATCATATAATTCAGCAATCCCATGATGGGGTATATATCCAAAGGCAACAAAATTACTATGTCAAAGAGATGTTTGCACTTCCATGTTTATTGCAGCATTATTCACAGTAGCCGAGATAATTAATCAGCCTAAATGTCCATCAATGTATAAACTAATAAAGAAACTGTTGCATATTTATAAAATAAAATACTATTCAGTCACAAAAAAGAAGGATGTTCTGCCATTTATGACATCATGGATGAACCCATAAGACAATATATTAGGTAAAATAAGGCCAGCAGAGAAGGTAAATAATACATGCTCTCACTCGTGTGAAATATAAAAAGTTGATTAAATAGAGCTAGAGAGCAGAATGGTGGGTACCAACAGCTGAGGTATTTGGTGTAGGGGGACATATTGGAGTGATATTGGATAAAGGATACAAAATTTTAGTTAAATTGGAGAAATAAATTTAAGAGATATATTTTACAACATAGTGACTATACTTAATAACAATATATCATATTCTTTAAAAATAAGAAGAGGGGATGTTAAGTGTTCTCACCCCAACTCACTGACAATAATATCAAGTAACATGTTAATTAGCTAGATTCATTTATTCATAATGTATATATATTTCAAAATATGTTATACAGAAATACATACTATTTTATCTGTCAATTAAAAAATAATTTTCAAAAGAAAAAATATAAAATACCATAGTTTGTTTTCTATTGCTATAACACCTGAGACTGGGTAAATTTTAGAGGGAAGAAGATTATTTAGCTCACCATTCTGAAGACAGAGAAGTACAAGATCAAGTGGTTGCATCTGGTCAGCTTCTGGTAAGAATCTCAAGGTCATTGTATTAGGTTGGTGCAAAAGTAATTGCAGTTTTTTACCACTGAAAGTAATAGCATGGCAGAAAAGTAGAATGGGAGGTGGGCCCATGCCAAGACAGCAAACATGAAGGGCAGTCCAACCATATTTAAGTCACAGCAATGCTGTGATTTATGTCGCCATTAACAGGAGAAAAAAATAGTGCTCATTTCCAAAGATATAAAATATAAAAACGATAAAAGATAGGATTATAAAAAACAATTATTGTGTAAAAGGTTTCTGGCCATTGGAATTGTAATAGATGGAGACATAGTTTGAAAGATAGTAAGTGACATAAGTAAATAAATAAATCTGTAGATAAATAAGTAGATCAATGATAGATGATTAATAGTTATATAAAAAGAATAGAATTAACATGTTATTTCAAAGAATAAACTTAGGAAATAAGATGAAATAATTTAAAACTCACACAAATAAAGGATATTAAAAAGGTGAACTCTCTTGCTCACTCTCTCTCTCTTCATCTCTAACCCATAAAGTAGGACAAACAATGAATTTTCTATAACTAAATTATTAAAATTTATATAGCTATTTCTTAAATTTGTGTTACATATAAGAAATTTCTAAAATATGGAACAATTTGTACTACATAATCTTTAAAGTTCTTTGTAAGTCCAAAAAGACTGTCAATTGCAACATGGTTACCACATGGGTATAAACATCAAAACACTACACATTATTTCTTAATTATTCAAGTCTTTGAAACCTTGAACAAATGATTGTTCAAGAGGTTAATATTAGACAATAATAAAGAGCAAACCAGGACTTCAAGTTAGTGTTAGAAAAAATCTTCAAATTTGAAGAGTCAGGCTGGGCACAGTGGCTGATGCCTATAATCTGATCACTTTGGGAGGCCGAGGCAGGTAGATCACTTGAGATCAGGAGTTCAGGACAATCCTGTCTAACATGTTGAAACTCCATCTCTACAGAAAACGCAAAAATTAGCTGGGTGTGGTGGCAGATGTCTGTAATCCCAGCTACTATGGAGGCTGAGGCAGGAGTCTCATTTGAACCCAGGAGGTAGAGTGAAGTAGGGCGAGATCATGCCATTGTACTACTCCCTCCAGGCTGGCCGACAGAGCAAGACTCTGTCACAAAAAAAAATTCAACGTCTGTCAAGTGAAGATGAATTTTTTTTCAGCAATGTATGTAAACAAAGCTAATATATGGTGCATTGGTATAAATTATATAAAATATGTATTCGATCTTGGAATTTTTAGTTTGAATAAGAAAGAAAATTTATTCAAATAACAGATGAACTAAATTAGAAGACTGTAATCATAGTCACTGATTTCCTTTTTCCCTCATGAATGCCAGTAATTATCTAACATACTTCTTAGTGTGGCAGTTTTTGTTTTATATTTTTTAATGTAATACATTTTGTGGTACAACTTCAGAAATTTTGTATTAATTTTGGTCTCTGGCTGATTTTACTCATATATTTTCTTTTTCTTTGCCTCCAAAATGTTCATCCAAAATAGAGCCCTCATTTCAGGTATTAGCCATCACATTCATATCAAGAACAGATATATTACAGAATAAAGCCTAATGGTTTATTTTTTATTTTCTTTAAATGTCATCGTTTTTTTCATTCTCTGCATTCTAAAATAATTTGCTTATCACTGGACAGTTAAACAATTGAAACTCATGAACATTTATAATGATGGCTTCAAGATTAAAAAGTTTGGACATCTTCAACGATCCTTTAGAACGGGAATCTGCATGGGACAAACCTGGCCAAGACGGTTTGTTTATTTTCAGCCTAAGGCTGTTTTCCATGCTACAGTGCTTCATGTGAGTAGTTGCAAAATAAACTGTATGACCCACGAAGCTGAAAATACATATTGAAATGGTTTGCTGACTCTAATTTAGAGGGTAGCATTCAGAGAAGTCTTTTAGACAATGATGTCTGCAGGACTATTCTATGAACTTGCTAGATAGACTAGGGTGGACATAGCCATACTTCCTGTTAACTAAGAATAACCACACTATTGGCACTAGGTCCATCATATTTGGATCTACATGTTAGTTTATAGATGAATATTGGGGCTCCTCAACCTATATTTACATACCTTAGAAAGTGGGTCTTGTAGAAATTCACACATAATTTCAATTTAGATTTTTTAAGGATTTCACTGAATTACAAAAACTTCAAAATCATTCTCCTGAGATACTTGCTCTAGGATGCACAACTCTCCCTCCTACCTCTTCTCTCCCTCAATAGACACTCAATGTGCAAAATTAAATAGATGTTCACCAATGTCTAACAACCCTGTGCTGTATTTCATGTTTCTATTTGTTAAAGTTCAATTAAGGAAATAGAGCTCTATGAGTTTCTTGAAATAGTAAATGGCATAAGATTTTATAAGTTGAAATTGGACCTCCTGCAATTGAGAAAAGTGCTAGGGAGGTAAAGCTAAGACAGGAAATGAGGAAAGCCCTTATAAGCATGAAGCTTACAAGAGCCTATAGCTGCTGGAATAGTAATAGAAGAAGGACATGGTCAAAGTTGTTGACTCTCTGTTGTTACTCCCTCTGCGAGCTGCTGCAAAACACTTGTTGGTGGGCTTGAATCATCATTGGTCAGCAAGCCAGCAATTGAGAATTAGAACAAGATGGAAAGAAGCTGAAAACAAGAATGAGCTGGAGTTGCCAGACTACACTGCACTGGTTCCTCACGGAGCAAGAGTTAGCAGAGCTTCCTGGCTGCTGCTTTATCACGCAGATGTTTCTCCTAAGCATACCTAACCACCTAACCTGAAATCCTACATGGAAGAGGATGCTGGGAAAGAGTTAAAATACAACTAAATTGACACAGTCTTAAATCATTACACTGACTGTGTTTGAAAGAGAAATACAATTTACAAATATTTTTAGTTATATTTGTCTGTATGTATAATAATTCAATCAAATACATGTTTCAGATTGATTTAGAAAATCTACTGGCAGCAAGAGGTTTTTATAATATCAAATCAACCAAGAAGATATTTAATAAATAGATATTAGATATTTACCTAAATGCCTGTATTAATCACAAAAGAGTCAAGATAGAGTAATATATAGTTCTAAAGTTCTGATTGCATGTTTTCAAGTCTTCAAAAAAATAAAAGTACTATCATTGGCTTTCAAGGAGAGAGAAAATATAACCAATCATTAGTAACAAAAATGGTATTTCTACTCAGTGGTAAAATTTCTTATACAGTCTAGACCTTTACTTAAAAGAAGTGTTTCTCTTCTCCTCAGTAAATGACCAATATAGTTAATCAACTATATTCCTATTCAATATTTGTGTTTTAGAGTAATCATGTTTTTTCTTAATTTGAAAATAAAGATAATTGAAAGTAAGAGAGAAAGTTGTAGGCATTCTAACTTCTGCTTACATTATAAGTTCAACACAATTATGAGGATTTTGGAAACAAAACATATTCTTGTACACATGGGCAGACCTCACCTCTTAATAGAGTGGTTATTTATGCATTTGATTTAAGGAATATGGGGAAGGCAGAAGACTGTTGTTTCTATTCTAATTCTTCACTGTATCTGATTACTGATATGCACAATTAGCTATTTATTTATTAAGCTTAATATTTTTTGCCCTATTGAAATTTAAACATACTCAGAAATAGAATCGAATAGTATTCATGTTCTCAAATGTATTATTCATTCCTTCCATTCATTCATTCATGCAGAAATTTATCAAATATGAAAATGTCTTAAAAGTGTGGGGGCCAGTTTATGAGAAGGCATAGGGAAAAGTAAGAGTCAGAAAAAAATAAATGAAGATAAATTATGAACATTTTACTTTTTATAGCATGCTTTACCCACAGTGGCTATCTATCAAACACATCTATGTAGAAGAAAATCTGTATGGTAAAAACTACAATTAAGATGCCTTTATAGAAAACATCTACTTTTTCTGGACATTTTTATGTGTGGAACTTGGCTAAAGAACGTAGAGTTCTACTAAATATCTTTCAAACGCTCCACGTTGAAACTATTCAAGCCAGAACTAATGTGTTGCTATATTTTAAATGCTAGAGTTATATAATAATTCTAAAATATTGATTCTATATCTAGCCTGCAAATACTTGCAAAGTAAATTTACTCAAGGACACTCATTGAACAGAGTATTTGTGGATTTCAATTTTCTGTAACTGGATGTTATTCATTGATCTTTTTACCAGCTTTTTTCCCACTATGCTGCAATGTTGATTAAAGAGAATTGTGATTTGAGATGCGGTATTGCTATTTTCTATTTCTAAGAAACAGAAAATATCATTGCTATTTATTTTGTAAAGGGCCTGAAATGTGTGGGGTGACAAGGAATCCGACCAACTTTCTATTATGGTCAGCAGCTGCACATAAACATTATGTTAACGGACTCTAACTATAATCAATTGTAATGTTATTTCCAAAACAATTTCTAGTGTAGTACATTGCACTACATATCCCTCCCTTATTACTACTACGAACAGAGATGGACTAGGTAAAATAATATTTAAAAAGCAAAGTGATAATATGTTAAGTAGAAACACACAAATATATAAAATGAAAATGCAAAAATAAATCCTATGAATTGTGGACTAACTTTCTACAAATAAATTGTTCAATGAAAAACATCATTTCACAAATAAAATTGATTTTAATTAGTCTTGACAAAAATGCTTTCTTTACAATAGTCTATTTTAAAATTTATGTATACTATTTAATGTAATCTTCTGTTTATTAATCTTATTTTAAAATTCACCTTTTATAGTATATACTGTGTTTCTATACTGATTCCTTATTAATGATCAACACACTTATGCAATATCTGCTAGGAAAATTTTTTCTTTTCTTTTTTTATATTTGCTTCTGTATCCATCATTGATAATTGTCTTTGACTGTAGATAAAGCTATCTCACTCAAAGTTACCAAGGGGCAGCCTGTAGCAAATGACTAATGGATAAAAGGATTTAAAAATCCAGCCTCTTTGCTTCAGTTTGAGAGACCTCTATGGGGCTTCCCAACTATAAGATTTGCAGTTGCTGGAATTGTAACCATATTTCTGGTCAGCTTCTTCTGCCCAATCCTGCCTACCTTACTCCCTTACAGATTTATCTCCAGAGTTCTTTCTGCAATAAACTTTCTGAACAGAGTTCTGTTACAAGTGTGATGGCTAATTTTATGTGTCAATGTGACTATGCTATAGTGCTCAGTGTTGTATGGTTAAGTATCAGTCTAGATATTGTTGTTGAGGTATTTTTAGATATGATTAATATTTAATCAGTGAACTTTAAGTAAAGCCAACTAACTTCTGTAATGATGGTGGGCTTCATTCAATCAGTTGTAAACCTTAGAGAAAAGACTGGGGTCACCTGGAAGGAATTCTGCCTCTGGACTACCTTTGGATTCAAAACTGCAACATTAACTCTTGCAGAAATAATCTGATAGCCAGTCTGCCTTACAGATTTTGGATTTGCTAATTTGCACAATTGCCTGAGCAAATTCGAAATCTCTCTCTCTCACACACACACACATGCACACACGCATGTGCGCACACATACACACATACACACTATTGATTTTGCTTCTGGGGAGAACCTTGACTGACATAAATTTTGGTATCAAGAAAGTTCCCACAGAACAGAATGTTAAGGATGAGGTTTTAGGAATTCATTTTGGGGTTTCTAGAGTTGGTTTAATATTACTAATAATTATATTGTTAAATTAGAGTGAAAGTTATTAATACTTCTTTCAAGTAGTAACGAGAGCACTTAAAATCTATGGCATGACATGGCAATGGAGATGCCCCCACTGGATGTCACCGCTGGAGATGCACTAAATGTCACCATTGGACATCACCACTGGAGATACACTAAATGTCACCACTGGATGTCACCGCTGCAGATGCACTAAATGTCACCATTGGACGTCACCATTGGAGACGCACTAAATGTCACCATTGGATGTCACCACTCCAGATGCACTAAATGTCACCACTGGATGTCACCACTGGATACTCCTAATCAAACACTTTTAAGAAGCACAGTTCAGGTAACTATGTGTTTGATACCTTTTAACATTTCTGTCAAATTAACAAGTATAATGAAATTGGCAGTTTGTACCTAATTGCACTAGACAAAGTGAGGAAGAAAAGAATGAGCTCAGGGATTTAAATTCTCAATTCAAACACTACACAAATGACTTGAAAATTTCTATATCTTCCACGTAAAAAAAAAAAACTTTTTTTATCTCCTATAGCAAGCTGAGATTGCTGAAGACCAAACCCAGAGTTTTATCCTGCAAATGGTGGAATAACAGCATCAGTTGTATTTCTAAACTTGCAAAGTGTCTACTGTTAAAGTGAAGGCATTGAGTGGGAAAAATGCGTTTTTTAAATTGTACTTTAGGTTCTGGGGTACATGTACAAATCATGCAGGATTTTTGCATAGGTACATGCATGGGCAAGGTGGTTTGCTGCCTCCATCCCCCCGTCACCTAAATGGTTTTCTAAAAATGCTTTTCTCCAAAGCCTGAGTGGAGACTCTCCACATACGAACCTCTACGTTCCACTATATCTTCCCAGTAGAAGCAACTGTACCTCCTCAGTCTCAGGATAAATCATACTTTGTCCAAGGAATCTATAACGGCCTTTTTAGTTGTAGCTGCCTTGAAACACAGTACTAATTCTCCTCAGGAACCACCCCGACAACTTCTGTTTCCTTGTAGTCACAAAACTGGATGTAAATACCGGTAGGTCCTTCAGGAGGGGTATAAAATGTGGCCCATGAAGAGTCATACTAAAATTTAAAATAACTACATAATTTAACAATTTATACAGAATGAAATATGGAGCACGTGTCTGGGAATGGATATTAAGGATGGAGGATAATTGTGAAAGGGATATAAATTTGGCCACATGTATTTCTATTTTCTCACTTAGAATAAATTCTGAACTTAGTGTTATAGTTCAACACAAACAGCATAGTGAGTTACAAAGGACTTTAGCAATACTTTTAGTGGATTGGCTAAAACATGGGCCAAAATGTGGCCTACATAAAATGAAGTTTAAATTCCAGAACTGCCTGGGCATACTACAGAAGAGAAAACCAAAATGCTTAGGGAGAAGGGAATTTTAGGGTAGCCTTATCACACAAGACCTGCTTACTGGTACCAGGAGGGTACAAAGGACACAACTTTCAGTATGACTGTAAGAAATATATTTGTGACAGTCACACTAGCATTGTCGAAGATTTCTGTAGTTGTTCTTGTAGATCATAAATTACAATGATAACTTCTAATACTGAAGTAAAACACCTAAATGCAATGGAAATAACTGAATCCCTGGGTAGGAGAGGGCAAATGGTGGCACATAATCACCAAAGGTAAGGCTTATTACTGTAATAGCAAAGTTAATACAGTAATCAGAATAGTATGACTAAAAGAGACCTTTGGTATTGCTTGTTGATGATCCTAGAAGTGAAATAAGTGGGCATTCACTGAATTCTTATTAGTTTATATATGCAAAGAAATCTAGGTCAACTTAAACTCTAACTTATATCATATAAACAGTGATTCATGCCCCCTTCAATCATTTCTCAGACTTGAGCCAGTTTACAGATCCAAAACCACATGAATGAAGAAAGACCAGGTTTCCTTGAAGAAACATGCTACTACACTGCCAAAAATGTATGCTGCTAATATTTCTTCCAGTTCTTCCCCAAAGGAACTTACAACTTTTTGCCAGGTGATTGGGTGTTAGGAAAAAAAAAGTAATCAGACTTTGGAGGAACTACTTGACACTGTCTATGAAATGATGTTGATTCAAAAGACTCAAAAATCTCTATAGTCCACTGGTCAGAGTAGGAGCTTCTGGAGGTGAGATAATGAAGTTTTAACAGACCTATCATCTGGAAGGTTCAGTGGGTCACTGAACACATCTTGTGGTTATTTTGTCAGTTGTGGAAATCGCAGTTAGAATAGGTATACTATAAACTGGTAGAATGTCCACCTTAGTTCCCTGACCAGTGATGTGAGGACTATCATGGTGAGAAAGGTCAAGTGAAAGCTTCTAGAACTGCCTCTACATAAGAAAATAAACCAAAAGCAATACTACATTTTGTGGAGTACTTTCAGGAATGAATTTTTGAAAAGTGTAACAAAATAAAGATTCATTGGCTACACTAACATCATATAAAATGGACTTTAAGACAAAAGTGGTTACGTAGTCAAACAAGGATAATGTATAATGAAACAGGGTAAAATCATCAAGAAGATACAACAATATATGCAACTAATAATAGAGCCGCAAAGTAAATTAAGCAGAGTGACAGTATTAAAAGAAGAAATATCCACACAGCAATTACACCTGGTGGTTTCAATACTCCACTTGGAATAATAGTTTTAACAACTAGACAGAAGATCCAAACATTGTTCAAGAACGCTTGAACAACAATATATCACCAAATAGATCTAACAGATATATGTCAAACATTCAACCCCCACAAAACAGCAGAACACACATTTTTCTAAAGGGAACATGATACATTCTTCAGGATAGACTATATGTTAGGCTATAAAACAATTAACAGTAACAGTAAAACAATTTAAATCATACAGAATATGTTTTTAGACCATGATAAAGTAAAATCTATAAATCATTAACAGAAAGATTAGAAAATTTACAGTTATGTGTATGTTCAACAGCACACTCCAAAATAATCAATGAGTCACATAAGAAATTGGAAGAGGGCCAGGTGCAGTGGCTCATATCTGTAATCCCAACACTTTGGGAGGCTGAGGTGAGTGGATTACTTGAGGTTGGGAGTTCAAGACCAGCCTGACCAATGTGGAGAAACCCTGCCTCTACTAAAAACACAAAATTAGCCAGGCATGGTGATGCATGCCTATAATCCCAGCTACTCAGGAGGCTGAGGCAGAAGAATCGCTTGAACCTGGGAGAGAGAAGATGTGATGAGCCAACATCATGCCATTGCACTCCAGCCTTGGCAACAAGAATAAAACTGTCTCAAAAAAATCCCAAAAAACAAAAATCAAAAGCAATATTTAAAAATTAGAAAATACTCTAAGATGTCAAAAATAAAAATGCAACATAACAAAATTAATGGGAATTTCTGACCAACAGTACTAAGAAGATTTATAGCTCTTATTGTCTGCATAAAAAAAAGAATACTCAAATCAAAATAATAAGTTTTCACTTTAATTACTAAAAAAAATGCAAACAAGCAATGCAAGCAGAAAAAAAGAAATAATAATGACTAGATATAAACAAAATATTTAATAATAAATAAAATCAACAAAACCAAAACTTAGTTCTTTAAACATTTCAACAGAATTGACTGTTACCTAGAATTATCAAGAATAAAAAAGAAAATGTCAAATGACTAAAATATTAAATAAAAGAAAGACATTAATGAAGACTTAATGTTATTAAACTACTTTTAAAGGGTAACTATAAACAATTATACAACAAATTATATAATCTACTTGAAATGTACCAATTTGTAGAAAGACTAACTCCCAAAACTGACTCGAAAGGAAACAAAAAATCTAAATAAAACTGCAAGCAAAGAGACTTAATAGTCAAACAAATCAGCAATTTAGAAAACTAGAGTCCCAGAAAAAGGCTCACTTGCATCCACAAATGGTTTGCTCTAACTAGTAAACTTATTGTTGAATTTTATGAAATCTTTCAAAAAGAATGAAAAGCAACACTTCTTAAGCTCCACCAAAACATATCAAAAAAGAGAACACTTACTACTTTATAATTTTATAAAGCCAAAATTACCCTGATTTCAAGGATAAACAAAGACTTCATGAAACAAAATAAAACAGAAAACAAGACCAATATCCATTATAAATACAAACAGAGAACTTTTCAACAAAATTCAAGTAAACTAAGTCCAATAGCTTATCAATAGAATTACACATCATCCCCAAGTAAAATTTCTTCCAGGAATGCAAGCCTTGTTTCACATATGAAACTCTGTTAATAAAATACAACCTGACAGTAGAATCAAGAAAAATAAGATAATCACAAATGCAGAAAAAAACTGATAAAATCTAACACGATATTTTCATTATAAAAACTCACAACAAATTAAGAGAGAAAAAATTCCCTAAACATGCTAAAAAGCATGAATGAAAAAATCAGAGGTTGTATCATATTAAAAAAGGAAATACTGAAAGTTTTTCCCCAAAGGTCAGGGAGAAGACAAATATGCTGACTTTTGCCACCACTATTCAACATTGCAGAAGTTCTAGCCAGGAAATCTAGGTAGGAAAAAGAAATAAAAGCCATCCAAATTGAAAAGGAGGAAGTAAAACCTTTTCTATCTGAAGAGAACATGATTGTGGTATGGAAACTACCCTAAATAATCCACCTACAAATCTAACAGGGCTAATAAACAAGTTTACAAAAATTGCAAGATATAAGACAAGTATACAAACATTACTTTTACTTTTATAAACTAACACTAAAAATTTCAAAAATTAATGCAACAAAAACTTTAATTTATTATAGCATCAAATATAAAAAAATTCTCAGAAAGAAACAGATAAATAAAAGCCTTATACACAAAAACTACAAAATAGCTGAAAATTTTTGTTCTCCCAAAATTCATTCACATAATCAATAATGTGAATATATTAGAAGGTGTAGCCTTTGGCACTTAATTAGGTCACAGGGCAGAGCTCTCACAAATGAGCTTGAGGCCCTTGTAAAAGGAAACCAAAACGGTTGCCTTGCCCCTTTTACCATGTGAGGACACAGGTAGAAGGAACTGATATGGTTTGGCTGTGTCCCCACCCAAATATCAGCTTGAATTGTATCTCCCAGAATTCCCATGTGTTGTGGGAGGGACAGAGGAAGGTAATCCAATCATGGGGGTAAGTCTTACCCATGCTACTCTCATGATAGTGAATAAGTTTCAGGATATCTGATGGTTTTATCAGGGGTTTCTGCTTTTGCTTCTTCCTCATTTTTCTCTTGTTGTTGCCACATAAGAAGTGTCTTTTGTCTCTGGCTGTGATTCTGAGGCCTCCCAAGCCATGTAGAACTGGAAGTTTAATTAAACCTCTTTTTTATCCACAGTCCTGGGTATGTCTTTATCAGCAGCATGAAAATGGACTAGAATAGTAAATTGGTACCAGGAGAAGGGTGTATCTGAAGAGATACCCAAAAATATTGAGGTGACTTTGGAACTGAAAACAAAAAGAGATTGGAACAGTTTGGAGGGCTCAGAAAAAGACAAGAAAATGTGGGAAAGTTTGGAACTTCCTAGAGACTTGTTGAACGGCTTTGCACAAAATGCTGATGGCAATGTGGACAATAAGGTCCAGGCTGAGGTGGTCTCATATGGAGATGAAGAACTTGTTGGGAACTGCAGTAAAGGTGACTCTCGTTACGTTTTAGCAAAAAGACTAGTGGCATTTTACCCCTGCTCTAGAGATTCGTGGAACTTTGAAATTGAGGAAGATGATTTAGCAGAATAAATTTCTAAGCAGCAAATCATTCAAGAGGTGACTTCAGTGTAGTTAAAGGCATTCAGTTTTATAAAGGAAGTAGAGCACAAAAATTTGAAAAATTTGTACGCTGACTATGTGATAGAAAAGAAAAACTCATTTTCTGGGGAGAAATTCATCCAGCTGTAGAAATTTGTATAAGTAGCAAGGAGTCTAATGTTAATCCCCAAAACCACGGGGAAAATGTTTCCAGGCCATGTTGGAGACCTTTATGGCAGGCCCTTTCATCACAGGCTCAGAGGCCCAGGAAGAAAAAAAATAGTTTCATTGGGCAGGCCAGGTTTCCTGTGCTGTGTACAGCCTAGGAACTCGGTGCCCTGTGTTCCAGCCACTGCAGTCATGACTGAAAGGGGCAAATGTATAGCTTGGGCTATGGCCGCAGATGGTGGAAGCCTTAAGCCTTGGCAGCTTCCATGTGGTGTTGAGCCTGTGAGTTCACAGGAGACAAAAGTTGAGATTTGGGAACCTTGGCCTAGATTTCAGAAGATGCATGGAAATGCCTGGATGTGAGGCCAAAGTTTGCTGCAGAGGCGGGACCCTCATGGAGAACCTCTGCTAGGGCAGTGCAGAAGTGAAATGTGGGGTCAGAGCCCCCACACAGAGTCCCTACTGGAACACTGCCTAGTGGAGCTCTGAGAAGAGGGCCACTGTCCTCCAGACCCAGAGTAGTGGATCCACTGACAGCTTGCATTGTGAGCCTGGAAAAAGCCACAGACATGCAATGCCAGCTAGTGAAACAGCCAGGAGAAAGTCTCTACCCTGCAAAGCTATAGGAGTGGAGCTGCCCAAGACCATGGGGGTCCACCACTTGCATCAGCATGACCTGGATGTGAGACCTGGAGTCAAAGGAGATGATTTTGGAAGTTTAAGATTTTACTGCCCTGCTGGATTTTGGACTTGCATGGGCCCTGTAATCCCTTTGTTTTGGCCAATTTCTCCCATTTGGAAAGGCTATCTTTACCCAATGCCTGTACCCCCATTGTATCTAGGAAGTGACTAACTTATTTTTCATTTTGAAGGCTCATAGGTGGAAGGGACTTGCCTTGTCTCAGATGAGACTATGGGCTGTGGACTTTGGCTTAATGCCGAAATGAGTTAAGACTTTGGGGGACTGTTGGGAAGGCATGATTGGTTTTGAAATGTGAGGACATGAGATTTGAAGAAGGCAGGTTTGGAATGACATGATTAGACTGTGTCCCCACCCAAATCTCCACTTGAATTGTATCTCCCAGAATTCCCATGTGTTGTGCCAGGGACGCAGAGGGAGTTAACTGAATCACAGGTCAGTCTTTTCTGTACTATTCTGGTGATAGTGAATACGTTTTCACAAGATCTGATGGTTTTATCAGGGGTTTTCACTTTTGCTTCTTCCTCATTTTGCTCTTACCAACATCATGTAAGAAGTGCCTTTTACCCCCTCCCATGATTCTGAGGCTTTCCCAGTCATGTGAAACTGTAAGTCCAATTTAACATCTTTTTCTTCCCAGTCTTGGATATGTCTTTATCAGCAGCGTGAAAACAGACTAATACAGGAACTGCCTATAAACTAAAAAGCAGACCTCCAGAACTGTGAGAAATACATTTTGTTGTTTATACACCACCCAGTTTATGGCATTTTGTTGTAACAGCCCACATAGACTAAGACAGAAACTAAAGAATTGCTGGTGTCTTGGCTTTAGGTAGACAAAGAACAAAAAAAGCATTCTCCTCATCTTTTACCAAACTGGTAACACAAACTGCCTTCCTATGTAAATCTAAATTCAGAATTTATCATAACTCATAATCCTTAGAGCCATAGAGAGACAGTTTAGCCTAACCTCACCCAGGGATGCTCTTGTTTTCAGGGACCTAGTAAAAATAATGCATAATCCCTCAGGAGAAATTCATATAAAGCTTAACTATGAACATTATTATTATTATTATCATTATTATTTATAATTTCTATTTTTATAGAGAGACAGGGTCTTGCTATGTTACCAAAACTGGTCTCAAACTCCTGGACTCAAGCAATCCTCTCACCGCAGTCTCCCAATTTACTGGGATTACAGTCATGAGCTACTCCGCTACATCCATCCTTCAGACATTTTTTTGAGGTCATATTTATACATAAAAAAAAATACAAGAAGTATGCAATACATGTTATGTTTACTGAATGATAAATAAATTAAGCAAGAAGAATCTGACTGCCTACAAATGAGATGTTAAAGGTATTGCTAAGAGAAAATAAGTTTTAAAAAATGTTTTAGATAGGTTAAACTGTAAGAGCAGGCTAGAAAAAAAAGTTAATTGCTCTGAACTTTATGTGTGTGTGTGTGTGTGTGTGTAAATATATACATTAAATAATAATTTCAGTTTTGCATAAAACAACAATGCTAATTTACATGTTCTGGAAATGACACTTTAGACAAAGGAGTTTTTCTCTTACTGGGTTATGAACAATGATTAATACCTGAGCACATCTAATAAAAGAGAGCCAATAATTCTATGAAAAAAAAATGGTTTGATTAATTTTCTTAGAGACAGTCTGGATTCCAGGAAATTATTGAAAAGAACCCTCTGAAAGCTTTTGAAATGTAATTCATAATAACAATCCATAATAAGACCATTTAAAAACAGCTATACTAGATGATTACAGGAAAAAAAAGAGGAAGACTAATTGAAGATGACAATACCAGGAAACTGTATAGACAATATTTCTAGCATTATTGCATCAGTCACGAGGTGTCACAGTTACTGTTGGATGTAGATGTACTTATTTTCATTGTCCTCAAAGATCCCACGTAAAATATGTTACAGAATTATAGGAAGTAAACAAAACACTAAAGTATAGAACAGAGAACAAAAATAGGTTAAATCCTAGCCTGATAGAATAGGAAATGTACATTGTTAATTAAAAGGAGAAAAACAAATCTCTAGACTAAGAAATAATGTGAAGGAATGATTTATACAGGTACTACATTTTAATCCAACAAACGAGGCAGAATGAAAATGTGACTAGTTTAAAAGAAAATACAGATTTTTAAAACTCAGTTATGCCTGTCTACAAGGAGTAGAGGAACGTGGATGAAAATAGAATACAGAAAGTTTGTGCCACAGCCACAGGAAAAAAAAAATATGAGGCAGAAAGAAATCTTTCTACTCTTTCTGGATTATCAAAGATTTCTAGGCCTGAAATGGTGAAAACCTATGGAAAGTCAAAGCAGAAGGGAAGAGCTTTGGCAGATACAATGATTCCCACTAGGTTCTTGGAAACCCATGTTGTGTAGGCATCAGTTTTGACAGCAGCTTCATTTTGAGTGCACTAAGAATAAACCTCATGCTGAATCAAATGAGGATTATCAAGGAAGAAATTCTCTATCACAAGTATATTATATACCTGAGAAACTCCACTCAAAAAATACAAGGGAAAAGATATTGTAGCATAGTTAAAAATGCATGGTCTCCAAAGAAGAAGAAAAACAGCGTAACAGGCAGGATTTGGGATATGGTATAAAGGCACTCGGTGAACAGACACTTGGCTTCTACAAATGCAATTGACTGTGTATGGTGGCGTGAGAAAAGAATATGTCACCTGACAGAGTTAACACTCAATTTAGCATCAAAGTGACTGAAACAAAAGGCTAAGATTTCTGGAAATTTGGAAGTCCTAAATATGGTGATTAGAGAATATGGGAGCTGGGCCGTGCGGTGGCTCACACCTGTAATCCCAACATTTTGGGAGGCTGAGGCAGGTGGATCACCTGAGGTCAGGAGTTTGAGACCAGCCTGAGCAACATGGAGAAACCCCGTCTCTAATAAAAATATAAAAATTAGCCAGTCCTGGTGGCAGACACCTGTATTCCCAGCTACTCAAGAGGCTGAGGCAGGAGAATCGCTTGAACCTGGGAGACAGAGGTTACAGTGTGCCGAGATTGCACAACTGTACTCCAGCCTGGCTACAGAGCAAGACTCCGTCTCCAAAAAAATAAATAATAATAATATAATAGAGAATATGGGAGCAACTAGTACCACCAGAGATTACCACTGCACGTTACACACGTACACACACACACACACACACACACACACACCAAATAGCAAGGAATGCTATTCACAGGAGTCTTATCTTACCAAATGTGATTAAGTTACCTTCCACACTTTCCATATTGATTACATACTACTCCTAATAGTATTAAATTTCTCATATCATGGTCTCTAATAAATTGTCATAGACTCTTGAGGCTAAAATTGGTATTTTTTAGATTTTTCCCGTTTGCTTTATCTATTGCTTATGCCAGATTTTATTGAGTCTCTGCACCAAACTTTAAAACGTAACATCTTTTTGTATTATTCTATGTCTTGGTCTGAAAACATTTATTAGTGAGAATGACATTCTTTCCTGAGTTTTCTGAATACTGTAGTTGTGATGTGAGGCAATATTTGAGTGTCCTATAAACTCTTTGGAATATAAAATGTGGGCCTGTTAAGAGTCGGTATTTAAGAACTCTAATTTTGGGTGTTCAATAAAGTTCTTCATTCTCTTGGTAAACAGTTCAGAATGCAACGACCGTGGACACAAAGCTAATTGAGGATTAAGGCCTTTGGATTTAATTCCTATTTACTTTATTTTACAAGCAGAGGAAGCTATAGTCTTTGAACTTAATAAGGGGGGATATGCTTTATGTTTAAATTTGTATCAATTTGGTCTCTTGCCTGCATATAAAATAAACTAATGCTGTTAAACACAAGAAGAATGACCTATTAAAAAATATCAGGGATACATGGAATCATGGTAGCAGGAGTCTGGAATTGGACAGGAATCAGAAAAGAAGAATGAAATAAACCCAACTATCATTTTTAAAACAGGTATCTAGGCTGAATGATGCTCTCACTACTAGTGGAAAACATTACAGCTGGAAACACTGAATGCTGTAAACTATTGCACCCGGCTCTCAATACTATTTTAGTGGCTTTGAATTAATTCTAATAATATATTTCTACTTGCAGTCTCCTCTAGATTGAATTTTATATGCTCTAGAAGCATTCAACCCTCTAAACTAGGTTCTATATTAGTGCCTTGTCTGTTGAGAGTTGGATGGGAATAGAGAACGATGACCTCTTCTCTTTTGATGCTAGTTTTATAGAGGTTTTTCCCTTCATCCTATGAATATTAAATACAATGAATATTTTTATTTTCACCAAAATAGTTTGGGGCTTTGATTTTTATCTCTCTATTCATAATACACACACATACACACACATATATATTTTTAGTTTCTTTAGCTGTCCAGTAATCATACATACTCTCCTTCCAAATCTCAGACTTAAATAAATAATTGTGCCAAATATATTCTTAGGTAAGTAGTTGCTGAAATTGAGTAGGAAAGGCAAAGTATAAGAGAATAGCATTTGTCAGAAGCACTCATTCTCATGACTTTAATGAAAACAGACCAAAGAGCAGGACTGGACAGGTGGATGTGTTAGATTATGATATCAACCTGAGAAACTCTGCCAGTGTGCTTGGGATCTCTAGAATAAATATTTCAAAGAGTACCTCACTGAACAGACATGGCTAAGACCTTGTTCAGCCTCCTTGTTAGTAACGACTAGGAGCTGCCTGGATCACTTTAAAGGAAACAGGGCCCTAGGCGTGGTGGCTCACACCTGTAATCTTAGCACTTTGAGAGGCTGAGGTGGGTGGATCACCTGAGGTCAGGAGTTTGAGACCAGCCTGGCCAACATGGCGAAACCCCGTCTCTACTAAAAATACAAAAATTAGCCAGGCATGGTGGCGTGTGCTAATCCCAGCTGTAATCCCAGCTACTCGGGAGGCTGAGGCAGGAGAATCACTTGAACCCGGGAGGCAGAGGTTGTAGTGAGCTGGGATGGCACCATTGCACTCCAGCCTGTGTGACAGAGCGAAACTTCATCTCCAGGGAAAAAAAAAAGAAAACAAAAAGAAAACAGGCAAGAGAGGGGGACCTGGTTTGAAAGCTGGAGCAGGACTTGAAAAATCTAATATCCGGAGTGTATTATTAAATTCATATTCAAATACAAATGAAGAATAGTTATGGTGGTTCCAAGTTACTTGTTAAAAACACACACTAAGAAGCCATTATTCTTTAAAAGTATTAGAGTGAAAATAAAAATAATAAATTTATGAAAAATAATAGTAAACTAAGACATCCTGAATTTATATTTTGAAATAAATATTAATATATAAAATATTAAATATTTACATTAATATCTGGCAGTTTTTTTTTCAAACAACAGAATTGTCATGTTCATTTTTAAAATTTAGCACTGCTGGGTTTTAGAAGTACATGAAGTCAGATACACATATCAAATTCCAGGTGGAAAAAAAAATCAAATGTAAAAAACAATGTAAAATGAATAATTGATCATTATGTACATATTCTGAAAGTAGGGAATATTTTTCTTATACGTAGTGAATGTCAAGAATCTATTAAAGTAAAAATATGTATTTAAGCATATAAAATTCTCAATATTATCAGCCAGACACAAAATTATTTTAAAGAATTGGTAAAAGATTTAGGGAGAAAATGTTTTATGATTGACACAAAATGGTTAACATTGTTAGTAATGATAATGCCATTATGAATGATCAGAAAGTCAATTTTTTACAGTATTTTATGTATTTCTTTACCATTTCAACTTTTATTTTAGATTCAAGGGATACATCTGCAGAGTTGTTCTACAGATACATTGCGTGATGCTGAGGTGTGAGGTATAAATTATCCCACAACTTAGGTAGGGAGCACAGTATCCAACAGGCAGTTTTTCAGCCCTTGCTAACCATCCTTTCTCCCCACTCTAGTCTCCATTGCCTATTAATTCCATCTTTATGATCATGTGTACCCAATGCTCAGCTTCCACTTATAAGTGAGACCATGCAGTATTTGGTTTTCTGCTTCCGTGTTAGTTTGCAGAAGGAGGATAATGCCTCCACCTGCAACCATGTTGCACAAAGTACATGATTTTATTCTTTTTCATGGCTGCGTAGTATTCTCTGGTGTATATGTACCACATTTTCTTCATTCAATCCACATATTTCTTAAAGATACATTTACACAAGAATAAATTCGAGTGACTACAAACCCTTTTAAAAGTGTTTACCTTTTTAAACTAAGATTTTAAAGGAAATGTAACTTAAATTAAAAATAAATATGTTTATAATCAGCTCTTTGGCAAAAATTTTAAATTGCTTGCTTAATTCTAGTCATTGGTTAATAATTTTATAAAACCTATCTATAGTAATTGTATGGATAGCCATGGCATGGTTCACACTAAAAGTAAGTTGCAGAGTGATTCCAGTCCAATAAAAAAACATTAAAATGCATATGTTTGTGTGTATTCTTGCTTATGTTTTCATGAGTCAGTCATGACTTGCTTCTAATACATTGAATGTGGTAGAATAATATAACTTGATTTCTGAGGCTAGGTTAGAAAGGTAATGCTACTTCCACTTTGCTTTCCCTTTTGAGATACTCTTAGGATGTAGCCAGCCCCTTGAGAAAGCTCAGGTCACATGGAGAGACCACATGTAGGTGCTCTAGCCTACAGCTGTAGATAGTTTCTAAGTGGATACTCAACAACAACTGACAGCCATGTGAGAGAGTAAGGCTTCAGGTTATTCCCATCCCCAGCCTTTGAGCTATTCCAGGTAATTTTGAGTACTTGGAATCCTTCAGAATTGTCCACTGTTGTCACTGCTTTACATTTTTTAATTCTAGGACATTTATTTATTTATTTATTTATTTATTTATTTATTTATTTATTTTGAGACATAGCTAACTAGAAAACATATATCCCATAAATAGAATACTACATCATAAAACATAGACATTTAACTATCCTAAACACTACTATCTTGCGATTCTGAATATTTGAATACATTTCCAGACAAATAGTAGTGCAAAATATGTCATTTCCTTACGTTTACATCAATACTTTCAGAAACAACATAATTGTTTTAGTTTGCATTTCTCTGATTTCAAATGAAGCTAACCATTTCTTTTTGCATATGTTAGCTGTTCAGTTTTGTAATGTTTTCATGCATAACATTTTTATCATTTTCATTCTATTGATTTTCTTGTTTGTTTACAAACTTTTGTTTGTTTGTTTCTTTGAGATAGAGTCTCACCCTTGTCACCCAGGTGGGAGTGCAGTGGCATGATCTTGGCTCACTGCAACCTCCACCTCCTGGGTTCAAGTGATTCTCCTCCCTCAGCCTTGCGTATAGCTAGGACTACAGGCACGTGACACCATACCAGGCTAATTTTTTATACTTTTAGTTGAGATGGGTTTTCACTGTGTTAGCCAAGATGGTCTAGATCTCCTGACCTCGTGATCTGCCTTCCTTGACCTACCAAAGTGCTGGGATTACAGGCGTGAGCCACTGTGCCTGACCCATTCTTGGCTTCTCTAGTTAACCATCCTGTGTCACGTTTAGCTACTACAATTATCTTCCCCAGGTCCCTATTTGATGGTTATTTTTGTAATGATCTCTTCAATAAGTAAAAATGCATTTTTATATTTTAATATTTCTCTCTTTGGTTCTCTCTCTCTACATTTTGCTTTTGCATTGTGAGTACGTTAAATATTTCTTTCTACTTCAAGTTCATACATTGTTATTCCCCACATTTTCCATTTGCTTTATCTTTTGTATTTATGTTTTCATTTTATCTGATTTCACATTTGTATATTTCATGGTTTTCAATAAATACATATATTACTTTAAAATAAATAAGTATTTAACATCAATAAATTACAAAAATTAATAATGTACCTCCTGTCTTCTCTCCTTTTGATGTAGTTAGAATCATCAAACTCTTTATTTGAGACATACATATGAGTCTCAAATGATTTCAGAGTACATTTATGATGTTCACAAACGTTTTATGGCTATGGCTTATTTATAGCAGATAAAAAGTTCTAGTGGTATAGCTTGAAAGAATATATTTATTTTACTTTTTCACATATTTTAAACATAACTTGGTTTAATTTTTGAAGAGAGGCAGAGAATGTGTTCATTTGAACACAGATTTTTATCTTTTTTGTATTTAATCTTGAAGACTTTGATAAAAAGTCTTAGAATTACTAACAAATTCAAGTCTTGCTTATTTCTATACCTACAAAATTCAAAAATACAAAAAGTTTCTATATCAACAAAATTCAGGCTTTTACCAGTAAAATCTTCTCATTCACTAGTTTATGACTTCATTTTGGAATGGGTATGTTTAATAACAAAGCCAAATTTTCAACAGTGCAGGAAACATATTTATTCTTCTGTGGCAATAGAATAATCCAAAATACACATTCAAATTTGAGAACTGTCAAAATCCATTAAGGTATTTATCTTTATTTCACAGATATGGACATCCGTGAATTAGATGGACATATCACTTTAGATACCAAAATGTCTACTAACATACAAATATTTTCAATATGTGACACTACATTATGACATTACTATCTATTCACTATTTGGAGTACCCTGTTGCTGTGATCTTGTGTGATTTAATGACAAATCAGTGTTGCCATCTATAAACAACTAGTTGGAATAAACTATTTGTGACTCTCAGGTATTGATTTAGCAAGATCAAGTAAGTTCCAGAAGCTGAACAGCGTAAAGCCCCAGCAGTTTTAGAGATACAGAATGCAAAGTGCTCACCGTCAAGTATTGGCTAATTTTCTTAGAACCTCAACTTCATTAATTGCCTTTGAAAAATCTTGAAACATAAAACCAATTACTTTACTTTTTCTAATTCAAGAAGCTAAAACTTTTCATGCTATGGGTAATATATTCATTCTTGAGGCAACAGAACTTTGATTTTGGCTAATTTATTACATTAAAACTGCTGTCATTATGATAGCACATGATTCCTACATTTTGATGAAGTGACAACACTTGAATTCCATGGCATTTTGTTTTCTTAATATATTAATTTACCCAGTATTGTTTTTATTTATTTTTTTACTGTTAGTCCCCTTTAGTTTCTGTGATGTACCAGTAACATGACTAGTCTGTTTCAACCAGAATGTGAGTTTCCTTTTCTCTCTTTATCGTCTGCATTTTGATCTTCCTAGGCATTTTTTCCTAGGCCTTCTATGTTTCTTACTTTCCAATAATGACTGTAAGTTCTATGAGACTCAAAGTCTTTTCTAAAATATGTATATTTTAATACTTCTATACTCTCCTGAAATAAAAGATGAAATGTTCAGAATGAGCCAACCCCTAGAAACAGAAAGTAGATCAGTGGTTGCTGCAGAATTAAGTGAGGAGGGATCTGGAAGCCATGGAGATTATTTTTGAGTGACTGAAATATTCTGGAATTGATTGTGTTGATTCACAGGCTTGACGACATCTAAAAACCACTGAATTGCACACTTTCAAATGATTAAAATTAAAAAGAGTTTATGGTAATTTCATCTAAAAATCCAAAAATTTTATCTAAACAACTCTCTGTCTATATTTAGATAGATAGATAAATAGATACATAGATAATAGATAGACACATAGATAATAGATAACAGATATATCTATTTATCTATCTATGTAAATATATAGACAGAGGAAGAGTGAGAGAGAGAAGTGGGCAATGTACTGAGGCCTGACGGTTTTTGAGAATACGACCAACTGAAGGCAGAAAGTACAACAAAAGAACTGTTATTAAAATTTTTGGGAAAAGTAACCTATAATTTTTGGAGGCAGAAGCTTCATAACACTGTTGTTGGCAGCAAAATGGATGACAAAATGTGAGTATAATGAACTTGTCATTGAAACTAAAGATTTTCAGAGAACACTATTTGGGATTTTCTAGTGTTCTAAGGTAATATATGAGAAAAAAAAGACATAAAATCATTAGAAATTGTTGTTAGAAGAGTTTATAAATATTTAGGAAAACTGTACTCCCATCCAAAAAATGTTTTTTTAAAAAAGAAGTATCTAAGAAAAAGATGAAAATGAGAGTGCTGTCAGTTAAAAAGTGGTCTAAGTTTTAGGATGCCATGACCTCTTTTTTAAAAAAAATCTCTTCAAGATTTAAGGCATTACTTTATAGATACTTTTGGTCAAAACAAAACAAAAAGAATCTTAGGGCATGCCTTTTTAATCTTCTTATTAGACATAAAATCTTGTAGAAATTTTGGAGGAATTTCCTATATAAATTTGACTCTCCACTTTTTTATAGAAGGTTGAGCCTATCCTGAAGAGTTATATGGGTCCAGGTTTTGTCAAATTGAATAGATAATAATTTGAATTATTCAACATTTATACATTGTTTAAATAAATTATATCTGCTAAGAAACAGAGGCAATTAAAATGAAATGGGACTTCTCAATAACTAATTTCTCACAGGCAACTAGTTGGGTCAGGAAAGACACTCAATGGCAAAAATGGAGCATTCTCATGGAAAAGGAAGAATGACTCAGAGGGCAGAGACAAAGTGAGAAAAACCACTATCAGGAAGCAGGAACATTGGTGAAATATCTATCTGAATATTATAATTGTTATGAAACGGTTTATCACCCACTCCTAACCCTTTGAATGCAGGTATTTGTTGCAATTGTTCTGTTTCTTTCTTAAAAAAATGCTTCATATCCTTGAGTTGAAGAAAATGGACCTGAAATGCTAAGCCCAATGAGCTCATCTATACCTTAAGCTGGGTTAAATGATGGAATTTTGAACTTCTAAATGATGGCATGGTGCACTGCAGTGTTATTTTTTAAATAATTAGTTCCCCCAAATTCCTCCCTTCTTGATCATCCCCCTAGATTCTGAATCTTCCTGTGATGATTTGATAAAGAGAGAGTGGCAGAAGTGATATTCAGAGACTTCTGATCCTAGACCTCCTTAAGGTGTTAGGAAGTATCTTTTCAATTTCATTTGGAAAACATTCTGTTGATATGCTCTGACCACAGCCTAGTCAGGCAGAAGACTCAGCTCAGGTGAGTCTCTGCAGAGATTGTAAAAGATAATAAAATAGGTGTTGTTTTAAAGCACTAAGCTTTGGGTGGTTGTTGTACAGCAGTAAATCACTTAAATATCTACCATAGTACAACATATGAATAAACCCTTAGTCGTTTAGTAAAATATGAGTGCGAATAAATACAACCACGTGCAGCAATATGGAAGAGACTCACAAACATGATGTTCAACAAAAGAAGCTATGGACAAAAAATGTACAGGTTGTTTGTTTCAATAATATATCATTCTGAAGTAGGCAAAACTAAGATGATATTAGAGGTTAAAGTATCAGTTTCTTTTGGAAAGAGACATGACTAAAAAGATAAATAAAGGGACTTCTGGGAACCAAGTAATGTAGCAATGTTCTGTATTTAATTGGGATGTTGGCTACAAGTCTGTGTTTTTAATGAAAATACATCAAGCTGTGCACTATACTGTGTATGCTTTTATGCATATTTGATGTACTTGAGTAAACTTTATAATTGATTAAAAAATTTTGTGGTGTACAATTTGATTTCTTACTAGAAATATTAAAAAATCAATAATGCAAAATCTTAACAAATATTGCAAAAATAGGATTTTTTTGCATTGCTAGAATACATGCAAATTGTCACAATCATTTTATAGAGAAATTTTACAGTAGATAACATTTGAAAATGTACAAGGTTTAGAACTTCACAATGCTACTTCTATGTATATGCCTTAGTAAAGTCTGTGCATACGTGTATCAGGAAATATGTACAATAACATTTACTGAAACGTTTTTTAATGGAAGACATTTAGAAAAATAAAACAAGTAAGTATTCATCCATAAATAAAAGAATGATGAAATAAGTTGAGTTATAGTTGTAAAATAAATACTCTATAAATATTAAAATGAAATTAGAATGAAATGTATCAACAGGAACATATCACAAAAGCAGTTTAAAAGAGGGGAATATAGACTGATATAATTTCCAAAAATAGTTAAAAATACAATACTTTTTACAGTTGTTTATAGATTCAGATACATTTAGCATTACATAAAAATACTTTTGAGGGGTACTATAAAGAAAACCCCACATAGTCATTGTTTGGGGGAAATGAACAAGAGAAATAGAATTAAAGAGGGGAATATGTGGGTTTGAATGACATCTGCAATATTTATTTTCTTAAAGGTATTCTAAAGAAAACAGATACATATTAACAAGTGATTTAATTTATGTTCTAATAAATACATAAAACTAAGTTTATAAGCTATAGATTTTAATATATAGGCTTTCTCCTTGATAAACATAAATACTTAATGTAGGTATGTCATTATACATGTATTAATTTAGGAATATCATTATACATTTATTAAATTATAATTTTTGTCTATCTGCAATATTTGGCAATTATAACTCTACCTGATAAAAATGAACTTGTTTTAAGCTCTCACCTTAAGAATATGTGGGTTTAAAGTGTTTACAGTCCACTTAAGTATTTTATTTGACACTACTCTTACTGATTATATTTTACAAATATTTTGAGGGCATGCCTTTATGCTGTCTGTACTGAAAAGTGTTTTGTTCAAATGAAATTGATTCTCTTTGGAGAATGCCACAGGAGATATTTAAAAGCTCACCAATAATAATGAAAATGCCATTTTGATTACCAAAGAGTACATAACCCCTTTAGGATTGTTATCATGTCCAAAAGATTGTGTTTGAAATTCAGACAGAACATTGAACCTAGACGACACCAAAGACCTTGTGCATTATTCCTAGTTGTGCTTAAATGCCAAAGGAGATCAATGAGTTTTGTGATCTGAATGACTTCCCTGTAGTTTCTATGTTCAGGCAATTACTTGTGACAGTCAGTATTATTAATTTTCTGCTGTGGTATACATGCTTCAGTCTATATTCAGTTATGGTTTTAATGCTCTACAATTGCTTTGACTACACCTAGGACTGCCATTTGCCACCAATATTCGGTTGCAAACTAAAAATACATTTAAAAAATCAGAATCACGATATGTTAAAACATAACTAGTTTGTTACAATACGATTTCTACATCCTTCTGCTTAAAATCTACATTAACATTAGTTTCTTTATAAACCTTTGGAGGAACTCTGCCACTAGGAGTTGGAAAACAGGAATTTGAATATTCACAGTTTATTGAGCTCCTCTGATATGCCAGGTTTTGAAGTGCTGTCCTTAAGAAGCTTATGGTCTAGTGAAGCATGCAATCGAGTAACAGGTGTGTTACTCTGAAGTTAGTGAAGCATAGAATTAGGTAATAAGTGTATTACAGTACGGTATAATAAGTACTTCCACACTGATAAGCAAGAGGTCAATAAGCAGTCATACGTAGAGACATTCACAGAAGGCTTTAAAGGCTAGAGCTTCCCCCCAAAAAAGTAACTGCTCTTTAATTGGATATTTGAAAGAGGCATTTTGTGTTATCAAGTTTGAGTTAAGAATTGAAGAAGTGTCCTAGGAAGATAGCATAGTGTCATCAAACGATAATACGCAACATAGCAGAGTGGGAAGCAGCATGGCGTTCAGCACCGAATGAACAGTAGGTGAATGTATGAGAAGAACTGATGGGAAGAGAGGAAAAAATAAGAACTAGACCATCACAGGATCTCTATGAGGGGTCAGAAATGAGTCAGCAGAATTTAGAAATAGAATCAATAGGTCTTGATGATTGACTGGGTTTACCAAATTACCCACCAACAAGTTTTTCAACAACTCCTCACCTTATGCCCAGATTCTTCAACGTGTCGTTTTGAAGATGATTGTAGGTGCCTGTCACCATCTGAAAAATAATTAGAGGCTGGGTGCCATGACACACACCTGCCTGTAATCTCATCACTTTGGGAGTCTGAAGCAGGAGGATCACTTGAGCCCAAGTGTTGGAGAACAGCCTGGGAAATATAGAAAAAGCCTATCTTTAGGAAAAACAAAACAAAACAAAACAAACAAAACAAAAACCAGAAAAATTAGCCAGGCATGGAGGTGCACACGTGTAGTCCCAGTGACTTAGACAGCTGAGGAGGGAAGATCACTTAAGCCTGGGAGGTCAAGGCTGCATGAGCCATGTTCGTACACTGCACTCCAGCCTGGGTGACAGAGTGAGATGCTGTCTCTAAATAAATAAGAATCAATAAAAGTCTTAAAAATACTTTGTAACAGAGACAGAAGTCTTTATATAAGAGAAATACACGGGTGTAATTTCCATGGAAGGGTGCATAAAGCAGTTTTGTTAAAGAGTTTAATCACTGAAAAAGGAGATATTTTAGAAAACATTGTTGTATTCTACCTTATTCATTAGAAATGCTAATTGCCTATAGTGGTTGACTGATGTAGAGTGCCAGGGATGTTAGAGTGATCTGCAATGTACAAATCACTCAAACGAATGGAGTGTTTTCCCTAACCTGGAAGAACACTGAAATATTCTGCTGCATGTACAAGTAGATAAAAAATGCTTATATTTTTCTAAGCAACATTTAAATCTCTATAGTAAAATTATTTTTGCAGGAGTTTAATATTTACAGCAAATTCTACAACTGTAACTGTCATGTGAATTGAAGGAATATGATAGTTTGTTTCATTAAAAATTAGACTAATTTTTTTTATCACGCCAAGCAAACATGTTCTCACAATGATGCTGCTTGTGAGGTTGAAATATATCATTTACCATTGCAATGACTTTTCCAGTTATTCCACCTGTAGATGTAAGCACAGAGTGACTTTGTTATATCTTCTAAATTAGGCAGGATACAAATGTAAATAGTAGAATCCATATTATGTAACTATTGATTGCTTTCCTTCTATTTTGATTTTGTGATCTATTTTGAAAACTGGAGGGACTATTTAAAATTATTCTACTGTGGTTTTAATTAGCATTTTCTAAATAACCAATACTATTGATCATCTTTTCATGTGCTAATTTGCCATTTGTACATCATCTTTGGTGAAACCTATTATTTTGTCCATTTTCAATTGGGTTATTTGCCATTCTATTGTTCAATTATATGAGTTATATATATGTTCTAGATACTAGTTTTTTTTAAATCATATATACAATTTGCAAACATTTTCTTCCATTTTGTTAGTTACATTTTCTCTTTTTATTGTTATTTGATTCACAAAAGTTTGCTGTAACATCATATGAAATCTGTTTTCACATACAAAATTAGATTAAGTGCCTTTTCAAAGTGAACAATATGGCAAAACTTTATTGATTTTAAATTATCTGAAAATAAATCAACTTTCTCAAATCATAGCTATATTTGACTTTATAGGAAAAACATGTATTGGACTAATTTTCTCCTTTAAAAGAAATAAATGTGTTCCCTTTAACAAATTAATCATTTTAGTTTTACCATATATATTTTATATAAAGACTATCTTTATTTTATAAAAATGACTTAACAAGTTCTTTTATATTAAAATAAATATATGTTTTAAGACAGAAGAAAATTCTTTAATGGAAGGTAAGATCAATAAAAACACATCTTAATACTTACAGGCCAGATTTGCAATTGTGAACATGTGATTCTATCCAGGGGCAGGAAGAAGGAAGAGAAGAAAACAAATACTAAACACCATCCTCCCCATCAAAAGACCATGATAATTCTCAAAATAAGGCAATGGGAGGACAAAATATTCCTATAGCTATTTCATCTAATCTTGTATACTGCCATACTGGCAAGCCTACTTTATACCTACACTTCATATGGGCCAAGCATTGTGTGAAATTATTTTTCCAACTCATAATATCAGAAAAAAAAACTCTCCCTGCTTTTTTTCCTCTTTTTACATTTGAAGGCTCTGTGTACTTCATTTTGCAATAACAAAAAAAGGAATTTGAAGGTACACATATTACTCCCAATATTATATAAATGTGGTATGCATTAAAACAGCCATCAGCCACATTTGGTTATTTAAGTTTATATTTTAGTTAATTAAAACATCATGAAATAAAAATGTTCTCCCTCAGTCACAGTAGCCACATTTCAAACATTTAATAGCCACATGTGGCAGATGAATACTGTAACAGACAGTGCAGTTATTAAATGTTACCATACTTGAAGAAAATTCTCCTATATAGCATAGTCAAGGTCATAACAGTTTTTATATGCATTAGTTTAGTGGACTAAATTTTGCCTTTCTTTATGAGGAATTATTGAAAAATTTCTAAGAAATGAAACATCTATTTATGGTATTTACATAGGAAACATTTGAAAACATTAGAAAATATATCAGTTTAATTTTTTGACACACACCTATCCTCATGGACTCTGTAGCTCAATATTTTTAAAAGAATTGCAGATGCAAGGGTGCTTTTTATATTCAATAAGATTAGATAAAATTAATAATATTTAAAATTATATTTTACTACTTACCCAAAATTCTACACACTCATGCACAAGCACACACCCACTATATATGTATATATATGTGTATATATATAATTTCTCAAAATAAGTTAACTTACATATCATTTAGTAATTCTGAAAAATGAAGTATAAATCTGAGTTCAGGCATGATTTGGTGAAACAATCCACAATATCTAAAATTGCTTGTCTCTCCCCAGCTGTTGCTTTTCAGATGTATCAGGGTTCAAACTGAAAGAGAAATAAAATCAAATAGAAAACAGAATATTAACGTTTCTTATTTTTATAGCACAAACCACTCAATGCATTTTAAAAATAGAAGATCTCATGTGGGTATCTTTCAGGATCCAGATCTTGAATGTATAACCAACTAATCATGAGAGTATTTGTTAAATTTGCGTTAAATTGTTTAAGCCAGTAGGGTGCACACATTTTGCATTCTAAAAGTATCTAAATATACTTTTCAATAATGGTTAATTAGTGCATTAATCATTTAATCTTATATAAAATGTATAGGCTATATTTAGCTCTAAAGAATGTACCTAACTTAACACAGACACAGATACACACATACATTTAGTATTTTCTGAATATATCCTTTGTTTACTAGTAAGAGGATTTCCATTTCATTTTCTAGAATTACTCATAGTAAGAAAAGTTATTTTTCCTCTTATTACTTTATTTTATTTATCTATATTTATGATTAGTTTTGCTCATAATAAGCCTTGCAGAAAAATAGTCATCAATCTATATGCAGTGGCTTAAGGACTGTCAGTTTGAGAACTTTGTGACCTAATTGCTCTCTGGAGTTGACTTTGCTGATTTGAGTGACTGATTGGATTCTCCATTTTCTCTACTGGCTTATATCAGACAGACCCACAGGTGCATTTATTGTACAAGTTTGAGGAGCTCCTTAATATACCTGAAGAATGTCTCACATTCTGCCTGTAAGGTATATGTTTTTCAACTCCACTCCAGGATGAAATAGTTAGTGAGCTCTTTCCAACAAAACTAGGTTGCTGGGAGCAATTATAGTTTCAAGAGTAGACTAGAGAGATTAGTCTGAAACATGGAATATTGCCTTAGGAGGACATGTCAGAAAAGGATCAGAAAATAGGGAGCTCTGAGTAGTGAGATAGTAAATGGTAAAGAAAGTAGAGGCAAAAGAAAAGTAAGACAAGGTAAGTGAAAAAGAAAAGTTGGCATTTTCTAACAAGTAGTATCACTAACTTTAGGCTTTACTTTTTAGAATTGGATTACACATTTTTATGATCTCATTTTGTATTTTAAATATATGAAATTTAATAAAGTATCTTTCATGACAATTTTTAGTGCATACATCTGTCAGTTAGTAAGTTATATTAAATAAGACTTAATGAAAGTTATAGGTAATTTGGATTATTTATGATTCACTTTTTCCTCATATGTACAATATCATTAATATGTTACTTATTGTATTTATCACGGTATAAGAAATCCTGTAACATCCTGTTTCAACTATAGCAATTAAATCTGCAATGTGTTTTAATAATTATTGCTTCTTTCATCATTGATTATAAACTGTACATTTCCTAATTCTTTGTAGAGTGTATATTCTCTCAAAGTGATTATTCTTTTATTAATATTCAATAAGTATTTATTGAATGCTTAGGATAAGTTAAGATGGGTATTATCTCTAACCTCCAATGTTTCACATTCCTTTTGATTTTAACCAAAAGGAAATGTTCTAAATAATTTTACTTTTTGCACTATGATTTTGTAGTAAAGAATCTCATTGGTCTTAGAAAAATGACATCAATTTTTACATTTTCTGTTTTAAATAATCAAACTTAATTCAATTCCCATATAGCTAACAGGACTTCATGGATAATACTGCACTCATCTTATACTCACTGGAATGCTTTCGGATGCACATAATATAAACACGTGACTCAAAGAAACTTCGAAAGTAAGAAAAGTATTTTATTTCACACAAGAAGTACCAAGGTAGGTGTTTCCAGGGCTCTTAACTCACCTACTCAATGATGGCATCAAAGCTTCACTTTCTTTCCATCTGTTCTGTCAACAGCTTTGCTGCTGTGATATTCTAAAGATGGTTACTGTGGCTTCAGGCAAATGTTCATATGGAATAAAAAGGGAAAATAATCTTCCAAAGTGCTTGCATCTTGTTTTCAGTGAGGAGAAGCTTTTTGAAGTTTGCCAATAATGTTTTTCCTCTATTACACTGGAGATTTATGTCATAGTTCCATTCCTAAATCAATTTATGATGCTAGAAATGGATGATCATTCTTGGCTTAAATGAAAAACTTTTTATTTCAAGGACTGAGTTCCAGTTCCCTGGAGGGTTGTAGCCACATAGAAGAGGTTCAATTCTTCAGAAACAAACAAAAACAATTACAAATAAACAAAGACTCTGGCTTGCCTAAGGTGACGAAAGATGAGAGGAGTTACTTGCCAATGTAGACAGGCAACAGCAGGGTCTTGTACCCTCTTATCTCTCACACTTTCTTTATTTGGCAGGTGCTACTAAACCATTTATTTTGTACTTTTAAAATGGTAAGAGGTCTACTTACCTTGCCTAAAATTGTAGACAAAATATCTACTCATTCTGTCACAAATAAAATTATTTTTCTACGTACTAGCACTTCAATTATCAGAGTCTTTTTAAAAGTCTGTGGTCCTAAAATACCTCTCCTAATCTCTCCCAAATATAGAGGAAAGATAAACATAGCCCCATCCAATATGCACAGATCATAACAGAAATTACTGCTATTTTGCAATCTACTTTAATGTTATAAAGTTAAAATTTTAATCCTGTTTCATTGGTGAAGACTTTTGAGACTCAGGGATTATAATTTATCTAACTGATTTATTCCTCTATTAAAATATTTCTTTGGTTTTGCTGTTGGCATGACAAGGAAATATTTTCAGACAAATGATCTAGTTAAATAACAAAAGCTGCAGTTACTGTGTTAAAGAAGGTTGAAATCAAATCTGATTCTGTGTTAAAGATGGCTAAAATTATATCAGGATTGTTATCAAATTCTATGCTCCCCCAGAACATTATAGAGGGAAATCATAACTTGAGATTCACTGGCTGATTTTCTTTTCCATCATTATCTTGAGTTAATCAGGAAATTTTTAGAGTTAAGATATAGAAATCATAGGTTATAGACAGCTACAAGTGTCCACTCTTTGCATCCTAAGTTTGATAAGCTACAAAATCATTGCTTTTTCTTTTTTACTAGTAAGAAAGCTGAGGATGTAAAAGAAGTCTAAAAGAACTAATTACCGTATAAGTGAGAATCTCCATATGAGAAAAGAGACAGATGACTTCTCTTACCTTACAAGAGTAGTGATAGAATCAATGAACAGAGTGTAATAAGAAACCAGAGAATGTTCTGTTACACTTTTAATGGTTGCGTGTGGTTCCAAAAAATACTAAGGTTCTCCAGCCAAAGACTGAGTTGAAACTTGGCAATAATTTCCTAGAATCTTCACTAAAGTAATTGGGGACAGTATGCCAAGAGATGGGGCTCAAGAGAAAAAAATCTCAATGAGGTATTCTCTGAGGCAATTGCAGCTTCTTTAAGTGTGAAGTAGTTTCCCAGGGATGCAAGAGAGAAAGCCTGAGATAAATCAATGCTAAGCCCTACAGAATTACAGAAGATAAAACTGAGGGAAGCACAAGAAAGCAGAATGTTCATTTTCATACTGCTATGAAGAAATACCTGAGACTGGGTAATTTATGAAGAAAAGAATGTTTAATGGACTCACAGTTCCACATGGCTGGGGAGACCTCATAACCATGGTAGAAGGTGAATGAGGAGCAAAGGCACATTTTTCATGGTGTCAGGCAAGAGAGCATGTACAGGGGAACTGCCTTTTATAAAGCCATCAATCTTATGACTTATTCACTATCACCAAAACAGCATGGGAAAACCCACTCCCATAAATCAATTACCTCCCACAGGGTCACTCCCATGACACATGGAGATTGTGGGAGATACAATTCAAGGTAAGATGTGGGTGGGAACATAGCCAAACCATATTATTGTGACCCTGGGCCTCACAAATCTCATGTCCTCACATTTCAAAACCAATCATTGCCTTCCCAAGAGTTTCCCAAAGTCTTAACTCATTTCAGCATGAACTTACAGTCTGCTGTCCAAAGTCTCATATGAGACAAGGCAAGTCCCTTCTGTTTATGAGACTGTAAAATCAAAAGCAAGCTAATTACTTCATGGATACAATGGGGGTGCAGACATGGGGTAAATACGCCTGTTCCAAATGGGAGAAATTGGCCAAAATGAAGGGACTATAGGGCCCACACAAGTCCAAAATCCAACAGGAGAGTCAAATCTTCATGTTCCAAAATAATCTCCTTTGACTTCATGTCTCAAATCCAGGTCATGTTGATGCATGAGGTGGAGTCCCATAGTCTTTGGGCAGCTCCACTCTAGTGGCTTTTCAGGGTACATCTGCCCTCCCAGTTGCTTTCATGGGCTGTCATTGAGTGTCTGCAATTTCTCCAGGTGCATGGTGCAAGCTGTCAGTGGATCTACCATTGTACGGTCTGGAGAATACTGGCCTTCTTCTCAAATCTCCACTAGGAAGTGGGGACTCTGTGTGGGGGCTGTCATCCCACATTTCCATTCTGTGCTTCCCATGAGGGCTCCACTGCTGCATTAGACTTCTGTCTGGACATCCAGGAATTCCATACATCCTCTGAAATCTAGGTGGAGGTTGCCAAACCTCAATTTTTTGACCTCTGTGCCTCTGCAGACCCGAAACCACCTTGCAAGCTGCCTTGAGGCTTGCATCCTCTGAAGCAATGGCTTGAGCTGTACATTGGCTCCTTTTAGCCACAGCTGGGATGCAGGGTACTAATTCTCAAGACTGCAAAAGCAGCCAGGCCCTGGGCCCAGCCCATGAAACCATTCTTTCCTCCTATACCTCCTGGCTTGTGATGGAAGAGACTGCTGTAAAGACCTCCAACATGCTCAGGAGACATTTTTTCCCCATTGTTTCGGTGATTAACATTTGGCTCCTCATTACTTATGCAAATTTCTACAACTAGCTTAAATTTCTTCACAGAAAATGAACCTTTCTTTTTTATTGTATCATCAGGCTACAAATTTTCTAACGTTTATGCTCTGCTTCCATTTTATACCTAAATTGCAATTTCAAACCATATATTTGTGAATACATAAAACTGACTGCTTTCAACAACCAGCCCCCATATCACATCTTGAATGCTTTGCTGCTTAGAAACTTTTTCTGCCAGATACCCTAAATCATCTCTTTCAAGTTCAAAGTTTCACAGATCTCTAGGGCAGGGGCAAAATGCCACCCATTTCTTTGCTAAAATATAGCAAGAGTCATCTATTTTCTAGCTCCCAACAAGTTTCTCTGAGACCACCTCAGTTTGGATGTCATTATCCATGCCACTATCAGCATTTTAGCCAAAGCCATTCAACAAGTCTCTAGGAAGTTCTAAACTTTCCCCCATCTTTCTGTCTTCTCAGCCCTCTAAGTCTCTATGATGTTCCCAACTTTCCCAAACGTTCTTGTCTTCTTCTGAGCCCTACCAACTGTTCCAACTTCTGTCTGTTACCTGGCTCCAAAGTCACTTCCAGATTTTGAGGTATCCTTATAGCAGTATCCCACTCTACAGGTACCAATATATTGTATTCATTTATTTTCATACTGCTATGAAGAAATACCTGAAACTGGGTAATTTGTGAAGAAAAAGAGGTTTAATGGACTGACAGTTCTACATGGCTGGGGAGGCCTCATAATTATGGTAGAAGGTCAAGCAGGAGCAAAGGCAATACTTACATGGCAGAAGGTAAGAAAGCATGTGCAAAGGAACAGCCCCTTTAGAAAACCATCAGATCTCATGAGACTTTTTCACTGCCACAAGAACAGCATAGGATAACTGGCCCCCAAGATTCAATTACCTTCCACTGGGTCCCTCCCAAAAGATCCAGGCATTATGAAAACTACAATTCACAATGAGATTTGGTGGAATGCAGCCAAACATTATCACAGAGATAAAGTCCTTCAATGCATTCAAACCTGATGAAGTGTTTCTAGGTGCAGAAATTTGGATGTTAGACTGGAAAGCAAAGATAACTGCAGTCAAATTTGCAGAGAGAGAGAGAGATTTCCCAAGTTCAGAAAACTGGCATTGGCTCTTATATTAGTCATGGTTCTCAAGAGAAACAGAAACAAAAAGGAATGTACATGAGTGCACACACACAAACACACATTTTAGGTAGATATAGAGGGGGGATGAATTATGATAGGTTTACAGGAGTATGAAGACTGACATGTCAAAAATCTCTGCAAATTTGTAGGTCCAGGAATGCTAGTGATGCAGTTCCAGTCCACATCCAAAGGTTTGAGAATCAAGGGAGTCAGTGGTGTAACTCTTGGTCCAGGACTGGAAGCCTGAGAACCAACAGTGCTTATGTTGGAGGACAGGAGAAGATAAATGTTCCAGTTCAAGCAGAGAACAAATCCACCTGATCTCCATCTTTTCTTCTTATGTTCTTCTGCTGCTTGTTTTTTATCACACACTTAACAGATAGGATGAGATCTACCTCTATCAGGGAAGGTGATAATTTCTATTCAGTCTGCCAATTCAAATGCTAATATATTTAAGAAACACACTCACAAATACATCAAAAAATATTTCCAGCTAAGAATCTTTTAGTCTAGTCAAGTTGACATCTACAATTAACTATCATCGCTATATAGAGCAAATATAGGAAGTACAGATTTCCTATGTCAAGAATGAAAAAGGTAACTTCAATATAGATCATTCAGATAGTAAAGGATAATGAAATATTATATAATAAATAACTTTATTGTGACATATTTGACAACTTAGGTGAAATAGACAAAACTTGCCAAAAAGTGACATGAGAAGAAAATGAAAACTAACCTAATATCTATTGATTCAATAGAATGCCTATTCAAAAACTCACAAGAAAAGTTTCTAGACAAAAAGGCTTCATCGGTGAATTTAATCAAGCCACAAAAATGATTTTAGAGAATAGAGCAGAGTATAAATTCCAGCATATTTAACAAGTCTAGCAAAACTCTGATATCAAAACTTAAGAAAAACAGTATAAGAAAGAAAATTAGGGATCAGTATCTCTTATGAAAATAAACACAAAATTGCTTGACAAACTATCGGCAAATTAATCATGATCATGCGTGTTTAACATTTAAAAATCTACCATTATAAACTACCACAGTAAAAATAATTTGAAAGAATTACACATAATCATCTTTATAGATGACAAAAAATAGCATTTTACAAATTTCAATGCTTATTTACTAAACAAACTATTGAATTCCCTCCCTTCAAAATTTGAAGCCTAATTTCCCACCACTTTAATATATGTCAGACTCATTCTCATCTGAACAAATGGAAGAGGGGACCAAGATGACTAATTAGAGGCAGTTGTAGCCCACAGCATTTATGGAGAGGAATGAAAGGGGCAAGTGAATACAGCACCTTCAGCTGAAATACTAAAATGTATTAGGGAAACAACTCAACCCATGTAGAACAAAGAAAAGCAGAGATTGGGCAATGGCCCTACTAGGAGCAACACAAAGCCAAGAGAATCCTCTATCAAGGGGAGTGCTGAGTGATTGTGTGACCCTGGAAAACCAAGCATGGTTCTTTGCAACTCATGGATTAGGAGATCCCTTTGTAAGCCCATGCCATAGGACCTTGGTTCTGTGATCAGCTCCACACAGAGCTGTGTGAAGTCTCAGCAGAGCAGCTGCTCAGGTACACATAGAGACCTGCTAGTATTATTAGCAGAATACACAGAGTGGAGAACAGAATCTCAGACCTTGAAGACTGTCTTTCTGAAACAGGACAGGCAGGCAAGAATAGAGAAGGAAGAATGAAAAGGGATGAACAAAACCTCTGAGAAATATAGAATTACATAAAGAGACCAGATTTACAACTGATTGGAGTGCCTGAAAGCAATGGGGAGAACAGAACCAATTTTGAAAACATATTTCAGGACATCATCCAGGAGAACATCCTCAACGTAATAAGACAGGCCAACATTCAAATTTAGGAAACTCAGAAACCTCAGTAAGATACTCCTTGAGAAGATCATCCCCAAGACACATAATCATCAGATTCTCGAAAGTCAAAATGAAAAAAAAAAAAATGTTAAGTGCCAACAGAGCAGAAGGCCAGGCCACCTACAAAGGGAAGTACATCAGACTAACAACAGACCTCCCAGTGGAACCTATACAAGCCAGAAGAGATTGGGGGCCGATATTCAACATTCTTAAAAAAAGAATTTCTAATCCAGAATTTTATATCTGACTAAACTAAGCTTTATAAGCAAAAGAGAAATAAGATTATTTTCAGACAAGCAATGGAGAGAGAGTTTCTTGTTTAATAAATGATGTTAATACTAGCTATCCATATGCAGAAAATTGAAATTGGACCCCTTCCTTTTATGATATACCAAAATAAACTAAAGATTAATTAAAGACTTAAATATAAAACCCAAAACTATAAAAACCCTAAGAGAAAACCTAGGCAATACCATCAGGACTTAAATATGAGTAGAAATTTCATGACTCATACGCCAAAAGCAATTGCAACAAAAGCAAGAATTTAAAAATGGGATCTGATTAAACTAAAGAACTCCTGCACAGCAAAAGAAACTATCAAGAGAGTAAACAGACAACCTACAGAATGGGAGAATAGTTTTGCAATCTATCCATCTGACAAAGGTCTAATATCCAGCATCCATAGGGAACTTAATAAAATTTACAAGAAACAAAAATAAACAATCCCATTTAAAAGGAGGCAAAGGACATGGACAGATGCTTCTCAAAAGAAGAAATACATGCAGCCAACAAACATAAGAAAGAAAGCTCAACATCACTGATTGTTAGAGAATTGCAAATCAATAACACAATGAGATATCATCTCACACCAGTCAGAATGACTATTATTAAAAAGTCAATAAACAACAGGTGAGGTTATGGAAAGAAAGGAATGTTTTAAACTGTTGCTGGGAGTTTAAGTTAGTTCAATTACTGTGGAAGACAGTGTGGCAACTCCTCACAGACCTAGAGGCAGAAATACCATTCAGCCCAGCAATCCCATTACTAAGGATATACCCAAAGGAATATAAATTATACTATTATAAAGACACCTGCACTTGTATGTTCCTTGCAGCACTATTCACAAGAGCAAAGACATGGAATCAACCCAAATGTCCATCAATGGTAGACTGGATAAAGACAATGTGGTACATATATACCATGGAATACTGTGCAGCCATTAAAAGGAATGAGATGATGGCCTTTGCTGGGACTTGGATGGAGTTGGAATAATTCTCCTCAGCAAACTAACACAGGAACAGAAAACCAAATACTGTGTGTTCTAATTTATAAGTGGGAGCTACATTATGAGAACACATGGACTTATGGAAGGGGACAACACGCTTGGGCCTGTCAGAGGGTGGTGCGTGGGAGGAGGGAGAGCATCAGGAAGAATAGCTAATGAATGCTAAGCTTAATACCAAGCTGATGGGATGATCTGTGCAGCAAACTACTTTGGCACATGTTTACCTATTTAACAAACCTGTACATCCTGCATATGTATCCTCGAACTTAAAATTTGGAAATAAAATAAAAGGGATAGCTACAAGCTTACACTCTTAATCAGTCTCTCTCTGTCTGTCTCTCTGTTTCTCTTTCTCTCTCTCTGCCCTCCTCTGTCTCCCTTTCTCTTTCAAGTTGTTTTTGGGAAATTCCACAGCAAGATGATAAGGATACTCAAGCAGTTCTGTGGAGACCTACACATGGAGAGGGACTGAGATTTCCTATTAAGCACATGAAAGAACCACCTATAAAAGAGGATATAAAACTGGCTAATAAATGTATAGAAAGTACTTAATGTCATTAATAATGAAGACACACAAATTAATACTACCATGAGATATCAATTAAACTCAGAATGGTTGAAATTTTAAAAAGCTGGCATGACAAATATTGGTGAGAATGTAGTAAAACTCAAAGTCTCTTAAATGACTCTGCAACTACTTTGGAGAATTGCATGATAATATTTTATAAAGCTACACTTACGGTACTGAATGATCCAGCAATTACACTTGTAAATATTTACTGGAAAGAATTGAAGACAAAGTCTTATGCAATAATGCTTGTAAAAACCATTCAAAATGAACCCTGATCTGAAAATAACCAAATCACCATCAACAGGGAAATGTAGCTAACAGCCTGTCTGTATTGTCAAGGACCTGAAAAAATACATGATTGGCAAATAGGCAGCAAAGGTATTTGGACAGATCTGTCTGATATGTACAGTATATAACAATATTTGTATCCTATGCTAATACTCACTGAAGAATTATCCTGCTAGAAAAGAATTTTAAGAATGAAGTGAAATGAATGACCAATTTTGTGAATGCCAGGCAGACTCTTTCTCCAGGAATTCTTTTATGGCTCAATGTTCTCCTGAATAAAGTGGCCATAATAACAGGGATAGAGGTTAATTGACATGGACTTCCACTCACTAACGGTGACTGGTTCTCACCACTGCTGAGTGTCAAATCTGTCAACCTCAGGAATAAAGAATTACTCCTCAATATTAACATCACAATGAGAGGTTACCTCACACCTGTTAGAATGCCTATTACAAAAAAGAAGAAAGATAACAACTTTTCATGAGGATGTGGAGGAAATGAGAATCCTTGTACTCTGCTCATGAGGATGCAAATGAGCGCATTCATTATGGAAAACTGTGGAGATTCCTCAAAAAACCAAACAATCTCTTAGTGAGCCGAAAATACTTTAGTAAACAGGTTTATCTGGAGACCGTGAGTTCAGGAGCATCTGGCATTGACTCCAAAAATAGCTCCTATTTCAGCTTGCATTAACCTGAAATGTCCAAATATTAAAGCCATGTTATTGGTCAAACATTAAAAATACAAAAATATGTCATCTCATGTGAGTTGGCTCATTAAATAGTACACAACCAAACGTTTTAATTAAATAGAACATCTTAGAACAATATAACAGGAATAACAATTAGTTTAAAGAGTAGATATAGTGAAACCATGAAGGTAAGTGGTCTTCCAGGAGACACCAAAAAGTCCTGAGCTACATTGAATAGATAGTTCTTCAAAATTGAATGTGCATTAGCCATTAAAGTATTCAAAGCTTTAGAATCACTTTAAAACAATTTCCCATCTTCTAAATATTGCCTTGAGACACCTGCTTATAATTTTTATTAACACCCTGTATTTATAACTCACATGAGACACAGTACCTAAAGAAAGAATGACCATTATTAATTTATGTATATATTAATTTATACATTTTTTCTCCCAGTTAATGTTATAAACAATCAGTTACTGAGGGAATGTATTCTCTTCCTGCGTCCACAAGGGGCATAGTTTCAAAGGCAAGATCTTTCCAGAGCCATACCCCCTCCCACATCTCCATCCAGGATCTTAAAGGTCTTTATGTAACTTTCGTGCTTGCAGGAAGAAATCAAAGATCGATCACTCTAGTGGAAGATTAAAGGAACTCCTTTCATAGGACAGAAGAATTGAATGGGGTGGGAATTACTCCTAGGTTAAAAGTCCTCTTCCCCCACCTTGGTGTGGACTCCATATCTGGATCCCCTCTCACAACACATGAGAGCTGCTCTCTCTCTATTTTCTTTCCCTTTTTCTCTCTGCCTAAATAAAGCACTTTCTGCAAAACTCTTTGGGGTCTGATATTTACTTACGAGTGCACTGCACCCAGTGGGATCCTCTTCCCCATTCTTGGGTGAGTGAGGGACACAAGCCTGGAAGAACACATCCTATCAGGGAGCTGAGCCTCCCCTGTGTCCTGGTACCTGGTCTCATTACCAAATATGTGCTAGATGCCAGGCATTAAGTTACCTGGTTTACA
Organism: Cacajao melanocephalus; assembly: GCA_963573385.1. Lineage (NCBI taxonomy): Eukaryota > Metazoa > Chordata > Mammalia > Primates > Pitheciidae > Cacajao > Cacajao melanocephalus. Next base: position 157,685 of record CAUYLG010018102.1, read on the forward strand.
AAGTTATATTATAAAACTGGCAAAAAAAATGACAATAATTCAACTAAGATTTATATTATGTCATCATAATGTAATATATTTTGTGAAAATTATGTAAATTAGACTTATGTAATAGTAAAAAGTCTTCACACAGGTTTCTTTTGAATGCATGATAAGTGGCTTTCTTAGTATAGGGTATGGAATTGTAAACCTTTAAATAAAACTAAAAGCATCTTGTTGCTTTTAGAGGCAGTATTTCCAGTTTGATTTATTCAAATAGTAAACGTGATTAAAATATTAAAACAGATGCTGGCAGTATAAAGATGCAACCATTACAACTACTTGATTCAGAAAATTCACTCTCTTTATTTCCCCCCCGACTTTCTTTCAACAATAAGAGATTACCATGCCGTCAGTAGTAAATTACTTCAGGAATTGTTATTGGTCTAATCAATTTGACGCAGAAGGAATTAGAAATATGATTCAACAAGTAGAACTAAAAGTAAAGTTGAGATAGCAAGGATCTGAAAAATACAACTGAAAACTATTTTGTGTGTTATCATTTGCTTCTTGTATAGTATGAGATACACAATTTCTTAAACTCATCACTCTACAATATAGGCTGCAAATAATATTCATGTTAGTCAAGGTTAATTCTTGGCTCATTAAAGAACTGAATTTAAAATGCCTTAAGCAAAAAATAAATAGAATAAGAGAACAAAAAATAATATAAATTTATTAAAAGGATGTAAGTAAAGGAGGCAACAGTATTTTATGGAACACAAGGACAGACAGTACATTTAGGCCTCCTGAGGGCTGAGAAATGAGATGCAGAAACCTATCAAGGATCAAAGCTTCCAAATCATCAGTCCTTCTCTCTCCTCCTGGAGCCACATGACCTCTCATCCCTGCACTGCTTTGTATGTCTGTTTCCTATCCCCGTAAACTGGCTTTCTCTCTTCTTTAGCAGATGAACACAGCTCTGCAATTTACATTACCTCAAGTCCAGACACAAATGGAAATATACTAGAATCATTGAAACCAATTTTAAGTTCCTGAGACTATAATTGGGTTAATAAAGAGGCAACACTACCATGCTTGATAAACAAGATATTATACTTTATACCCATTAATTTGGAAATAGAAAGTTAAGAAAAAGCACTCTAATCATTAGACTGAGTAGATTTGAATACATCTGATCACTTCGATATATGTGGTTTAAGGAATAGTGTTAGCAAAACCTTCAGTGTTAAATAAGCATTAGATATCATCCGTCCTTAACTTTATGTACAAAGCTCTTTTCTATTGAAAAATTTGTGAAACATAAACAAATTGATAACACATAAAAAAGGAAAGATTTGGGGGTTTTATAAGACAATAGTGTGACATGTATAAAATTCACACCCAAAACAATACCTCTACAGTGCTTCTTAAGTCTGTATTCTGGACCTCAGTGAAAATACTTATATTACTTATAGGATGAAGTGAAAGAGAAGTAAAATAGTACCATAAATGAATTTCCTTGAGAACAGTTTTTGGTGAGAAAACATCCTGAAGACTGAGCCTCATAGAGAGTCATGTTACAGATATGACAACACCAAGTCAAGCAGTGAATCATATGTCTCCCCTTATGAAAAAAAAATAGATCTAGCCAGCTTCTTCACATCCTCAAGTAAACAAAGAAATTGAGCAGAAGTTGAACCATGGTATTCAGAATAGGAAGAACAAAATGAGAATAAAAAATTTTGCAATGAGAAAGAATGGTTGTATTCAAATGACTTAGAAGAGCTGTCAATAAAATTTTCAGTAGCAAATATAGGCAAGATTATTACATGACATAACATAGAATTCATACCAATTTTGCATTAGCCTTCTATTGCTGTTGTAACAATTACTTCCCCAATTCGATGACTGAAAGTGACATATACTTACTCTCTTATTATTTTAGAGGTCAAAGTCCAAAGTGGGTTCTATTAATCTGAAATCAAGGTACCTGCAGGACTTCACTCTTTCCTCAGTCTCTAGGAAGTAATCTGTTTCCTTTCCTTTCCCAGCTTCTATAGCTGCATTTCTTGTCTTATGGCACCTTCCTCCATTTTTGTCTTAGTCCATTTGGGCTGCTATGATAAAATACCACAAATTGAGTAACTTACGAACAACAAAATTTTATTTCTCACAGTTCTGGAGATTGAGAAGTCCAAGATCAAGGCATGAGAGGATTTCTCTATCTGGCAAGGGCCTAACATTCTCATTCACAATATTGCCTTTTAGTTGTGTCTTCATTTGGTGAAAAGAGTAAGGCATCCCTCTGGGGCCTACAAGGGCACTTATTTTATTCATGAGGGCCCCAACCTCATCACCTAAAAATCTCCCAAAGGCCCTACTTCTTAATACTATTGCATTGGATACATTTCAAGAAAGACACAACCATTAAGACCACAAATATCTTCAAAGGCATCAGTGCAGTATTTTCAAATCTCTTTCTGCTATGTTTTCTGAATACCTTCTCTCTCATAAAGATCCTTGTCAATACATAGGACCATAATTCAAGATACCTTTACACTTCAAGATCTGCAATCTCCGCAAATGTGCAAAGTCCCTTTTGCCAATTAAATTAACATATTAGGACATGGAGATCTTGGGCATTATTAGTCAGCCTATCACAAGCATCTTTTCCTCAAGATTATATACAAAATTACAAAAACAAGTACTGCTAGATTTCATAACATTAATAGTTAAACATCTATAAAGCAAGGGATACTACCATAAAGTCATGTATCATGAGAGGCAGATTGGAAGAAATCATTAGATAGGTTTAAAACAAATATTATTATACAACAGATTAAAAGTTTATCAAAAACTTAAATTAAAAATGTAATAGATGCATAGTCAAACCAAATATAAATGAATAATAAAAATCTGAAAAGATGGTTAGCATCATGGATCAGAAAAAATAGTTTCAAATTATTACTTTTTACCATCAAAATTCAAAATAAAAGCAGCTTGAACCTGTAATTATTAGTATACATTGGGTAAACATTATAAAAGAAAAGTCAATATTTCTTTCAAATAAAATATGCCTGAAATTTGACACAAACTTCCCCTTTTGATATTTACTCTTGGAATATATTTGTCCATACACCCAAAAGAATAAATGAAAGAAAAAAACTGTTAGATTTTTCTTAATGTGTGATTGCATAATATCTGCAAAATTGAGGTGACTTTTAGTAGAGAAATCTTTAAATAAATAGAGTTATACAAATGCTACAGCATGCTGTTCAACAGCTAAATAATGAAACAAAATGATATCAATAGATATGGAATAATCTCTATATCATTAATTTGAAAAGAAAAAGACCCTGTATTTTGTTTATGATGCACACACACACACACACACACATACATACACACACATACATACACACACACATACATACACACACACTTATCAAAGGTTGCTGATTAAACAAATTTTCAACATACACAGTTAAATTTGAATTTTAGATAAACCATAACTATTCAATATGACATATTTGACTGTTTTTTGCCTCAGTTATACAATTTTAAGTTGTATATGACAGTCTCAACTTCTCAAAAAGTTTCATGTTTCAAGGATCAATGTGTTTTGTCAATATTTCAACATTAATAAAAATGTAAAAACTGTTGTAATAATAGCTTCCAGTAGCACAAATTATATACAGATTTATTAATGAATATACTTCTCTCATAAATATTTAATGTAGCATTACAAATAGTGTAATGTTCAATGCCTAATATTTTTAAAGATCTCTAACAGTAATTAAATTTGTAGTGTTTATTGGGTCTCTAAATTATTTTGTACTAAAATATTTTTATGTCACTATAAGAACTTTTTTCTTCTCAACTAGATTGCAAGAGACTCAAAGACAGGGCATTTATTTCTCAATTTGTCTTCTAAGTACATCAGGTATAGTAAAATATTATATTTAGTAGACTTTTTTAAAAATTTTGCTGGCTTTCTGACAAGTATAAATTTTCATACAAAGTTTAAGGCTTAGATTTATCACAATTTCTAAAAATCTTTTGAAATGTGATTTTTACTTTTATTCTGAGTGGTATTTTCTTTGAATTCTAAAATAGCAACTTTATTAAGATTATAACATTTTTGGATTACATAATAGCATATTTTAAGTTATTTTAAATCTTTATTCAGGTGAAATTGTTTCTTTCTCTTTTATGCATATTGAATGAACTTTCAATTCCAGTTAAAAGGAATTAAAGTAAAAGCATGTGGATGGATATCTACCATATTTCACCACTAACAAGTGTCAATTGAAAAGTGCAGAATATCTGAATAGTAGGCTGTCAGTATCATTTTCTTAAGCTTTAATTCATTTAACCAAAGATTGCTTACTCCATCTCTTGGATCTTTTTGTTCTGTGCTTGATTTGATTTTTTGTTCAGGTTTAATATTAAGTTGGTTGCATTTGTGGATGCCTATAGTTTCAGCAACTCAGGAGGCTGAAGTAGGAGTATCGCTTCAGCCCAGGAGTTTGAGTGCAACCTAGGCAGCATAGTGAGACCCCCATCCAAAAAAAAAAAAAAAAAAAAAAAAAAGGAGAAAGCATAACTTGTCCACATGCCTACTTGGATTTCATTCAGTTAAAAATCTATGGTAGGTGAGTCCTATATATTAATTCTGGAAAGCATCTACCATTGGAATGGTAGATGAATATTTAAACAGTATCAAGGTATAGAAAAATATGGTTAGTTAAGATAGTGATTAGTTAAGACAGTGAAAACATAATCTTTATTGATTTAAACACAGTGCATCTTGTAGAAATGCAATGATTTCTACGGTGGTAGCAATACTAATCCAGAAAGAAGTTGGATACCTCTCAAAGAGATACTATTTATGTGGCAAATTTATGTGTGTGTATACATATATCTTTTAACATTTTAAAATTTGCCAGTAGTGCATGGTACTCATAAAGAATAATGAAAATAAGGAATAAATATTTGTTATGTACCATGAAACAAAGGAAACATCATCCAAGGTCTTCTTCTGCTCTCTGACTTTTCTTCTGTCAAAATTGGTCTTGCATCTAGCGAAATGGAGAGATAGAATAATTCTTTGAGATCTGGCTGAGAGAAAGCTGATTTGAAAATAGAAAATTTTTATTACCACTTATAAAAATGTAGTGATACATCAACTGAAAAATAATAAATTAATTACTTCTAGTTTGTAAGTATATAAGTAGGATAATGTTTTTTGCCAAGTATACATTTATGTATTTTTTAAAATAAGAAAAATTTCAGGTATATGTAATTGGCATATAAAAGAAATCTGATGTAATATAAATTTATAAATTAGTAGAACATTTTTTTCTGATATTAACAAGCAAATTCTATCATTTTCAGATTATAGCAAAAGCAGAAATTTATTAAGAGAAAAATATAACTAAAATGAAATAATGAATGATCACTTTGATTTTTTGATAATTCAAGAAAAACGATGAATTATAAAATTATTAAAAATTGAAATTCATGAAAATTTGGCATAAAATATTGGAATTTTAAAAATTAATATCAAAATATATTTTTAAAGTAAGAATATAAAAATCAAAATGGTTAATAGTCATCTCAAATGTGTTTTGAATTTGTTGCTGCTCAAGAGTACATAAAAAAGCAAAAAGTACTGTAACTTATATGTGAAAAAATGATGTCTTCCAACATTTGATGCCAACAATACTTTTGTATATTTGTAATATTTCTCTAATACAATCTGTGAATTTGAAAGATACTTATTTAAAACATCCTAAATAACAATAAATCTTGATATACCACGCTAGAATAAATTTAAAATTTTCTCTTTAGTGTCTTTAACTGTATAGTTCCCATGTAATATAGTTATAAGAACTATAAGGCCAAAGTTATCATTATAATTAATAGTACTTGATGAATTAAAATAATATAATTACATTATCATTTTTGTTGAATATTTATTATAATAGCTTTACATAAAAAAATCCCTTAACTATGTTAATAGGGTTTTGTCACATGTCTATGGTTCATTACTATAGGCATATGTTGGAGAGATTGTGTGTTTCATTTTAGATTATTACAATAAAGCCAATATTCCAATAAAGCAAGTCACACAGATTTGTTGGTTTCTCAGTGCTTATAAAAGTTTTGTTTACACTATGCTATAGTCTATTAAGTGTGCAATAGCCTCATACCAAAAAACTGTACATACCTTAATTTGAGAATACTTTCTTGGTACAATACACTAACAATCGTGTGATATTCAATCTATTTTCCCCATATCCATCAAGGAATCACTATTTATGGCAGCTACAACCTTTTAGAATTTATTTCTTAAATAATAAGGCTTGCAAATCAAAATTCCTCCTCAAGCCATGGGCTGTAGAATCTGTTAGCGGACATGAAAATAGTATTAATCTTTTTGTACATTTCCTTCAGAGCATTTGGGTTACCAAGTACAATGTTAGTTAGTCATCAATTTTAAAAGAAATATTTGTTTCTGAGCAGTAGGTCTCAATGTGGGCTTAAAATATTCAGGAAACCATGCTATAAAATGATGTGCTATCATTCATTCTTTGTTGATTCATTTATAGGGCATAGGCAGAGTAGACTTAGCATAATTTCTAATGGCTCTGGGATTTTCAGAATGAGAAATGAGCTTTGGCTTCAACTTGAAGTCACCAGCTACATTAGCCACTAACAAGAGAGTTAGCCTGATCTCTGAAGTTTTGAATGCAGGCATTGATTTCTCCCTATGGAGAGAACTCCTGGATGACACATTTTTTTTTTTCCAATGAAAGGCTTTGTTCTACATTGAAAATTGGTTGTCTAACTCCAGGACATCGGCCTTTGCAAAGATTTCTTGAGTAAGATCTCAAAAGCACAAGTAACCAAAGCAAAAATGTACAAATTGAATCACATTTAGCTAAAATGTTTCTGCATAGCAAAGGCGACAATTAACAAAGTGAAGACACCACCCACTTAATGGGAGAAAATACTTGCAAACTACGCATTTGACAAGGAATTAATAACTAGAATACATAAGAAGCTCAAACAACTGTAATGCTCAATGTCAAGGCCAGGTGCAGTGCCTTACGCCTGTAATCCCAGAACTTTGGGTGGCCGAGGAGGGCAGATTACGGGGTCAGGAGATGGAAACCATCCTGGCAAATGCAGCAAAAATCCCGTCTCTACTAAAAAAAAAAAAAAAAAAAATTAGCTGGCTGCGGTGGCATGTGCCTGTAGTTCTAGCTGCTTGGGAGGCTGAGACAGTAGACTCACTTGAACCCCCAGAGTCAGAGGTTCCAGTGAGCCCAGATAGCACCACTGCACTCTAGCCTGGGTGAAGGATCGAGACTGTATCTGAAGAAAAAAAAAAGAAATGTTCAATATCACTAATAATCAGAGACATGCAAATCAAAATTATTATACAATAAGATATCATCTCACCTGAGTTAAAATGGGTTTTATCCAAAACACAGAAAATAACCAATGCTAACAAGGATGTGGAGAACGGGGAGTCCTCTTCCTGTGGAGAGAGGTTGTTGGTGGAATTATAAGTTAGTACAACTAGTATGGAGAATAGTATGGAGGCTCCTCAAGGAACTAAAAACTAGAACTACCACATAAGCCAGCAATTCCACAATGAGGTACCTACCTAAAAGAAAGGAAATCAGTGTATTGTAGAGATAGCTGCAATCCCATGTTTATTTCAGCACTGTTCACAGTAGCCAAGATTTGAAATCAACCTAAGTGTTTGTCAATGGATGAACAGAAAAGGAAAATACAGTCCAGATACAAAATGGAATATTCTTCAACCATAAAAAATTAAATTCTATCATTTGCAATAACATGGATGGAAGTGGAGGACATTATGTTAAATGAAAGAAGACAGGCACAAAAAAGACAAATATCATGTGTTTTCACTCATATGTGGGAGGTAAAAAAAATAAAACTCATAGAAATTGAAAGTGGAATGATAGTTATCAGAGGCTGGAAATAATAGCAGGAAGGATGGGATAAAATAGGGATGGTTAGTGAGTACAAAAATACAGTTAGGTTGAGTGAATTAAATCTAGCAACAGGGTGATGATAGATAACAGAAATTTATTGTATATTTTTAAAATATCTAAAAGAGGGGAATTGGAATGTTCCCATATCTAAAAGAGTGGAATTACAATGTTCCTAACACAAGGAAATGATAAATATTTGAAGTGATAGATAATTCAATTACCTTGATTCAATCATTACACATTGTATACCTGAACCAAAACATTGCATGTGCCCTGCAAACATATACAACTGCTATGTACCTATAATAAAAAAATATATAAAAATTACAAGAAAATGTGTTGCTAGTGCATCACCTTCATCAATGATCTCAGTTAGATTTTCTAATAACTTACTGCAGCCTCTGCATCAGCACTTACAGCTTCACCTTGCACTGTTATGTTATGGAGACGGCTTCTTTCACTAAACCTCACGAACCAACTCTGCTAGCTTCAGACTTCTTTTCTTCAGCTTCTTTACCTCTTTCTGCCTTCAGAGAATTTAGAAGAGTTAGGATCTTGCTTTGGATTAGGCTTTGGCTTAAGGGAAAGGTGTGGCTGGTTTCTATCAGAACCACTAAAACTTTCCCTTTACTAGCAGTAAGTATTTTTTTTTTTTTTTTTTTTTTTTGCTTTCTCATAATTCATGGGTTCACTAGAAAAGCACTTTTAATTTTCTTCAAGAATCTTTTATTTACATTCACAACTTGGCTAACTGGTTCAAGAGGCCTAGCTTCTAGCTTTCAACATGCCTTTTTCATCATGTTTAATAATTTCTAGCTTTTGTGGTCTAAAGTAAGAGAGCCTTTCACTTGAACATTTACAGACTATGGCAGTTATTAATGGGCTTAATTTCAACATCTTTGTGTCTCAGGGAATAGCAGTTCAATAACAAGGAGAGAGATGAGTGACTGTCTGGCCAGTGGAGCAGTCGGGAATACCCACATTTTTCTATTAAGTTTGCTCTTTTATATGGGCCAGATTCATGTCTCCCTTAAACAAATATAATAGTAACTCCAAATATCACTGATTCCACATTATCAGAACAGATATAATAATAATGAAAAAGTTCAAAATATTGTGAAAATTACCAAAATATAGCAGAGAGAGAAAGTGAACACGTTATTGAAAAAATGATGCCGATAGACTTGTACAGTGCAGGATTGCCACGAACCTTCAATTTGTAGAAAACTCAATATCTGCAAAGTACAATAAAGTGAAGCACAATAAAGTGAGGTATGCCTGTATTTGTTACTTGAATGAGACAGTATTCACCATCAATTTTATTCCTATGTTCTCTTTTCTTTTTTTTTTTTTAGGTTGGTGCCAAGAAAATGTGATCACAAAAACAGATGGTAATGGAAGCTGTTTTATTACAGCAAGGTTTCTCAGCTCTTTGAACTTCTTAATAGTTATAGGCCCCAAATTACATAGCTATCTATCTTCAAAATTATTTTTAATAATCTGTCATCTGACAACTCTATTAGGTTTTCCCTTCATTGTGTTGAAAGTAAATAAAGGGAAACTCAAACAGGAGGATTTATTACCCAGACATTAATGCCATTCACTTTTTCAATACCAACTTCAGTACTTCTATTTCTATCTGACGGTGTCTGAGAGTTATTTGCCTTCCAGGGCAAAGCATCATAGTTAGAGTGACCATATAGTTAATCATCCAAATGGGGAATACGCATAGGAAATATTAATAAGTAAGCGAGAAAAACAAGCATAGTCCATACTCTCATTAGCAAATAAGCACACAACTATGACCCTGTTGGCTAAAAAAAATATTAAAACTGGATAAGAGGTAAGCCATTGTTTGTACAATCAGAGAGGGAAATTTGTAGAGACAGAGAAGTGGAAAATGACAGATCTCTTTTCTGTGGCAAATATATTTTTAAACAGATATGTTTTACTCTTAGAAAACTGAATATTTAAAAGTTGAGGAGTTTAAATTTTCCAGACATTTATGCCTGGAAATACTAAGGCACGGCAATAGAAGACCTTTGACATGATGTTAGTTTACTTGGAATTTATTCTTTCAGTAATGTGAAATTATGTTCTAAGGCAACTGAGATCCTGCCTCCAACACTATCTATCTTGAACTAGGGTAACCTGTGTTATTAAACTGTCTGAGTGGATTGTATTGGTCAGAGGACACATCCCAATGTAATGAAATAAGTTAATGCCCCACTCACCTTTAACTCACAGAGAAAAATTTCCACAGGTAGCGTATGTGGTCGAATTTAGTTGAAATACCTTCCCAGTTTACTCACTCTCAGCACTAACTAGTAATATTCATTACCACATGGCATAGTTGTAGAATGGGGTTGGTGTAGGGGGAGATGTAGAAAAATAAGCATCTAAGGGGAGAAAGATCCCAGCTGTAAATTTTAATTCTTTTCTGAAAGCTGTTTCTATTACGTTTGGGGTATTTGTCTCATCATTTGGTATTTTACATAGGTAATGAGAAAATTTCTTGTTACCCCATGTCAAACCTTAGAAGTCTAAATACTTACAATCTAAATACCTAAAGTCTAAATACACTATTTAGAATCAAAATATATATTCTCCCATATTCTGACCCATATGTAACCTGCTTAACTGGTGTCTCAATAAGTTTCTTATCCAGATATTAGCAGAAGTCTTCAAATGCAGTTTTCTAGAAGACAAATAACATGGAAGTAAAAATATGAATACGAATATCTGAACATTTAAACCATATAGCTTAAAAAGTCACTCCTGTTCTCCTCTTCCTTTCTGTGTTCTCAAGGACTTACTAAATCTCTCTCTGTTGGATCATACGTTTATTTTCTCTTTCCCATAACACTTCTTAGTATTCTCCATGTGGGATGAGAAATACATTTCCTTTGACCTCAAATTTCTGATCTAGAGCCACATCTTTCTAGAAAACTCTTATTTTTACATTGAAGCATGTTGAAATATCTTCTAACTCGATGGTGTCTCCATTCCCTGACCATACTTTTTTTTTTCATCTACTGTTTACAAAAAGTATATCTCTAATCTGCAAATTTAATCTTCACTTGTGTTCTTTCTTCTTTAGCAGTATTCCCAGATATTGTTGCCACACTCCTTTCAAAAAAAAAAAAAAACTCATAGCTGATATGTTTTCTTATTTAGTGTTCGTATTTGTTTGGTGGCTACATATTTGTGTTTGCTTTTTAAATCTTTCTTTTTTTTTGACTTAATAACATAAGGTCCTTGAAGTCATAACCTTTTAAAAAATTCATGGATACAGAGAAAGTACTAAATAAATAGTGAATGAATAAGAAAAAGTTATTATTGGGAAACAGTTTTATTGAACATATGGAATCCAGGGATCTGTAGCCAATGTAACACCACTAGCTTAATCAGTAAAGATAAGTTGATTTTAGTGATTGCTTCAAGAAAACAAATTCAGCTCTCTTCATGTTCTCGGTTATTAAATGCCGTATCTATTTTATTGATCCCTGATCTTTTCATTATCATTCCCTCCTAGTTTCTTTTACTTTTATTTCTTTTTTTCTAGCTTCGTTTTATTTTCAAACAGATGTATTTAAGGCTACACATTTCTCTTTATGCTCAGATATATATACATATGTAATATCTCTCATGTGTCATATATTCATTATTTTTTAGTTCAAAATGTTCTCTACAGTTTTGTGTATTTCCTCTTAAAAGACAGGTTTTTTAGAAGTACATGGGTAATGTTCAAACATTGAGATTTTATAGTTGTCTTTTTAAAAGAATTTATTTGTAGTTTAATTTATTCCAAGTCAAAGAACATACCACGGTTGATTTCCATAATTTAGTTTTGAAAAAAGCAAAAACTACTTCATTTGTACATTTAGTATCACCTTTGCATAACCTCGAGTCAGCAGAGAGAAGTTTTTTTGTTAAAATGCCTGCCTCTAACATCACCCTCTTACTGCCTCCAAAGTGCTGCTTTTAATTTGCTGTGTGCTGGGAAATCAGATAAGCAAGCACTTTTTAAAATGGTGTCTAAAATAAGAGATTGTAAGACCTGAGGGACTCTTCTATGAAGAAAGTGCTTGGCTTTTGGCTCACAATCTATGTCACATTTATTTTTATTGAGGCCACTGAGAGACACATGTTTGTTGATTTTTCAGGTTCAGGCCTCTGTGTGATCTGATTAGTCAAAGTTTATCAAATTTATAGTGAGTGCCCACTAAACAGCAGGACCGGACCTGAGCTGGATTTACAAATGTGAATAAGGCAGTATTCACTTTCAAGGCTCTCTGAGTTCAGTAGGGGAGAAAGTCACTCACAGGAAGTGTGAATATACCATAACAATTGCGATGAAAAAGGCTCATACAAGAATTATGAGAACACAGAACTAGGCATCTAACCCTGACTGGTGGGTACCCATGCCTGGGGGGGATGTTTAGAGAGGGAGTAAAATATTGTGGCACAAATAACTATTGCAATAAGTATTAAAGAATTAATAGACATTAGAAAGAGAATAAGAATAAAACCATTCCAACCAGAAAGAAAAACATCATAAAGATACAGAGGAAAGCAAGCAAACAAAGAGCAGAATGTATGTGAGTTACAACATGTAGGCCAGTGTTGGTATGTAAAGTGCATGTCAAGAGAGAAACAGTTGGAAAAAGCGATCATTACTCTGCTTGAGTTTTGATCTGTAGCTAAAATACCTGATGTGCACATGAAGAGGACTAGAGAGCTACAGATAGGTATGACTATATTATTTAAATCATTTTGTAAAAATCAAAACCAAATATGTAGTTCTAAGCACTTTTGTTCGCCAGTTTATTTAGTACATCTCCACACTCTCATGCTTTGCATGTGGTATCTATTCACAAAATAAAGAATTATTTCTCTAAAATATTACGGAGATCAGATGATAATGCACTGCTACATGAACGCATTTACATTCTTACATTTGTATTTTTGAATTAGAGAAAAAGCAAATTAATCGCCGATAAACACAATCCTCAGTCTATCTTACCTGAGCAAAAGCATGTTAGGATTATTCCTTAAGAAATTTTGAGCCAGGTGAATCAGATTTCATTCATTTAACAAATATTTGCAGAGTCCTTTCTATGTATCTGGTGCTGTTCTGGACACAGAGGATGATGAATGGATTCTCGCACATTTCTGACACTTAAAATCATAGGGTCTAGTAGAGGAGGCAGACATTCATCAAGTAATCATAAAAATAAATGTTAACAATGTTCTAAGTGTTATGACAAATACAGAAGTGGTCATGAGAAGATTCAATTTAATCTGGGAGTGTTGTCTCTCACAGACTCTACAGGAAGTCAAATCTTAAGTGAGATCTAAATATTAAATCAAAATTAACTAGATAATTGGAGACAGAATAAAGGGATTACAAAGGGTATTTCAGTCAGCCTGGTCAACATGTGCAATTCTCACTAAGATGAAAGTGCATGGGGTGATCTGTAAAACGAAATGAAGGCTAAAGAATGTGTTGTGGGGAAAGTATGGAGAGGAAGTGTGGTTTGATGGCAAAGAGGAAGAACATGAGCAAGTCTGGGTAGAAACTCTAGATGCCAGACCAAATACAACCTTGTACTTAGTTTAAATGTTTTTTTTTTAAATCTAAATAGAGTTTTCATTTTGTTTACTTCCTTTTTTTAAATTTGATATTAATTTCAAACTGCCAAAAAACTGCACAAATAAAATAAAGAAACAGCCTTACACACTTTACCAGTTCACTTATTTGTCACAACTTGCCCTGTTTGCTTTATAATTTACCCATTCTCTATCTCCCTTCCTCTCTCTCGTGTGTGTCTGTGTGTGTTTGTGTGTGTGTGTGTGTGTGTGTGTGTGTGTTCCTGAACCAGTATGCGTAGTCTGATTGACTGTCTGGGTTTTACTCCTGAAAGTCCCATGTCCCAGGAAACCTATCAGTCCAAGACAAAACAGAACAGTTAGTCATTCTAATAGGATCCAGTCTATGATGGAGTATTGCACTTAGCTATCATGTCTCTTATGATTTCCTTGAATGTGAAATTTCACACATTTTAAAATTAAAGCTGTACATTTTTCTCAGGCTATCAAATTTAGACATAAAATCTGAGCACTTATGTATTGATGTTCCTCCTATTATATATTAGTATCTTATGGTCCAAACAAGGTGTTATCCACAACACTTTACAACAAAACAATAAATTGTGTGATAATGAGTCAAGAAAGGAGACTTAAGTTGGATCCAGAGCTCTGATAGATGCAGGCACAATTGAAAGATAAAAAAAGTTGTCATCTTTGTTTGTAAAGAGTGTGTTGGATTAAATATTACAGTCAATACACACACTGTATAGTTATTATAAATTTAATCAATCAATGATCAAGAAATACTTTAAGAACCACTCAAAAACTAATTAATTAAGAAGTTGCATCATTGACTAATATAAACATCTGTAGTTCTCTTATGATCTCATGTGTTTATCTTGTCCATATAATCAAATGTAATGACTAAACTCAATGTTTTTTCCTACACTAGATTTGTATTATTGCTGAAACACATTACCAAAAAACAGTTGCTTAAAACAATACAAATATATTATTTTACAGATCTGGAAGCCAGAAGTCCAAAATTAGTCTTATGGGAATAAAATCAAGGTGTCCAAAAGCTAGCTCCTTCTGAAAGCTCCAGGGAGAATCTGTTCATGTCTTTCAACTACTCATAACAGCATTATTTTTTGGCTTGTGCTCCTATCATTCCAATCTCTGCCATTGTCATCACATTGCCTTCCTTCTGATCTCTGATACTTCTGTCCTTTTCAGAATCTCCGCATGACTGCATTGGGCCTACCCAGATAATCCAACACGATCTCCCAACTCAGTATCTTCAACTTAGTCACTTATACAATGTTTTTTGCAATGTAAGGAAACATATTCACAGGGTCTGGGGATTAGTACGTGGACATTTTTTGGGTGCCATTATTCAGTACACCATAGCTCCCAAACTCTGTATTGAGTTATGGTCATATATGTAGCTCCTAAACACACAAGTACAATAAAGGCTACACATCTGAAACTCAGCTCACTTGTGCCTAACAAATCCTCCTTTATCTAATTTATGAACCTCTATTCGAATTTTCTTTGTTTTTAAATAAGCTTCTGCAACTTAAATTTATCACATCCATAGATATGTTGCTCATCTAAGGCACTCTGACTTCCCTACTTCTCACACATATCCAGGGATTAAATCTCTTCTGTCCTTCCTCCTTTACATCTCTACTGCTGTAATCTCAGTTCAGAAAGTCACCAAGTGCACTGAGATACTGACTGAGGTGTCATTCCTAAGACCAATGTCCATTCTTTAGAGTCTGGATACTTTCAGCTCATTTTTTTAACTCATTAAATTTCATCAGTACTTAAGTTCTTGCGATTTCTTCAATGTGTTTTCTTATTTTTTTATACCACTAGAGAACTCTAGGAAACTGGAGCTCATCACATAGAAAGTAATGGCTATTTTGAATTACTTCATACAAACATATTGTCTTCTATGCACACGTTTTAAAAATAAATGTTACTGTCATGCATAAAAATTAATTACTGTATAACTTCAGGTGTGTCAGCTCAGCATACAATGTGCTCTTTGGAGGCAGTCGGCTCTGCATCACTGTAATTCTTTTCCCCAAACTGTGTTTTATGGAACTCTGGGGTAAAGCATTAGAGCTTCTCCAAAAACAGTAGGACATCAGTGATTGAACAATTTTAGTAATAGAGTTAGCATGGTAAACTGTGTTTCATAATTGCAGGAATTTTCAGAGACTTGGGTATTTTATTTATATTGTGATTTATCATGTGAGTCTACATGTATTATATAGAATTATCCAAAGGTTGTTAAAACCAATTATCTGTTTATTTTTTCAGAAAATCATTCAGCATAATATTGAGCAATTATTTTTCACAAAACACAATTCAATCTACTATTTTACTTTACCCCCTTACCAGTTTTTATGGCTGCTGTCACAAATATCATAAATTTTGTGTTTAAAAAACAGAAACTTATTCATTCACAGTTGTAGAGGCCAGATACCTGAAATTTGTATCACTTGGCTGAATCAAGGTGTTGTCAGGGCTGTGCTGCCTCTGGAAGCTCTAGGAGAGAATCTAGACCTTGCCTTTTTGAGCTACTAGTGGTTGCCTCCATTCCTTGGCTTGTGGACTCATCACTTCAACCTCTGTCTTCATATCACCCTCTTCTCTATATGAGAAAAGTCTCCAACTGTGTCTTCTTTACAAGGATACATATGATCACATTCAGATACCCTCTGCTAACCCAGATAATTCACCTATCTTAAAATATTAGCTTAATAATAACTGCAAATACCCTTTTCTCCAAATAGGACCTTGCAAGATGGGGTCAGCAGGTTATGCTCAATTTGCCCTCTCTTCAAAATTGTTGAATTTTTTTCTTAGCAACCATACACGAAACACCTCCATTATACACAACAGTGTAACATCAGTAGGTCTGACTTAGGCAACCTGGGTGCTAAAACTGTGTGTACCCTACAATATTATTTAAACTATTGCTATATACTTAAGCTACATACCTGCAATTCTTTTTTTGAGACAAGTTTTCTCTCTGTTGCCAAGCTTGGAGTCCAGTGGCACGATCACATCTCACTAAAACCTCGACTTCCTATGCTAAAGGGATCCTCTCATCTCAGCCTTTTAAAGTGGTGGGATTATAGGCAGGAGGCACCACACCCACCCCATAACTATAATATTCATAGGTTAGATTGAATTTTTTAGTTATCCTATTTTAAAAATTGAGTTCTATTTTTTAATATAACAGTATAAACTATCCATTTGTGGGCACCTGTTGGAATATGAGCTCCACAAGGACAGAGGCCGATATTTCACTCACAGTAGCATATAGTAGACACTGAATAGGCATAAAACAAACATAAAAAGTTATGTGTCTCAACGTTTTTAAGAGAATGTAACAAAATTTAAATATTGTGTATGTTTATGCAAAAAATAATTAAATTTTATACTAACAGCTGATTTCATGAGAGGCAAATTATCAAATAACCACTGATTATTTCTCTTGTTAAAATATTACTTTTCTCTAAATTTAGTTACCTATAACTTGTTGATAAAAGTAGGAGTTGTAATACAGTTCACGCTCAAGTGAAAGTCAGTTAGAACTTGGCTGTTCAATTATATGGGGAGTAAAAATAAAAGTATGCCAATAAAGCTTCTGGTAAGATTTAGCAAAAGTTGTACTACATCACTCCATTCACGAGAGCAGCATACAACATATCTTCTGTATACGATTTTCCACCCTCTATCCATCTTGCCATTTATTCTTCAATTCTGTGATTTAGACAAAATTTCTGATATGATCAGGCAGAGCCTGAGGACATCAGAAGGCATGAAGAAAATATTGTTTATACCCAAGTAATCAAGAGTGCAATGGAGGTAAGGGTTGCTATTACAAAGTGTTTGGAAACCTCTTTGTGAAAAGACCAAAAATAATCTGCCAGGAGAGTGTGTGACAGGGATATGAGCTATTCCTTGTTAGTGGTCTTGGGCTTTCCTTACTCTCTCCCATCATTCCTCTTGGGCAATTGAGTTTTCCCCCCCAGGCTTTTGTTACATAGAACCTGGAAAAGCACAAGTGAAAGGAACTATAATCTTCTTTTTATGTAAAAAAGAAAAAAAAAGCAGAAAACAGAGACCTTAGAGACTAAGGGAAGTGTAGGAGTTCTTGTAGACAAGACTGAGGATGAAAACACACCAGGAATAAATGTTTTGAGGTTCAGGGGAACAAGAGGTTCTAAAGAAGCTGTAAAAACAAGAGGTGATGCTACTATAGGTTATGCATAGGTTCTTCCTCAGTGTTCAGAAAATGGTTAAGACTGAGGTTAGAAGTGAGGGAGGAGAGAAAAATTTTCACTTTATATCTCACTTTAAAACATTTTATATAATGATGAGTTATGTCTTTTGTAAGGAGAGCCAGAGAGAGAGAGTGAAAGATGAGGTAGAGGGTAGGGGAGATAGAGAGAGAAAGAGAAAAAGGGAGAACAGCCAGTGAGGCAGGAAGAGTTAAAGACAAATCTAAGCATCTCTCATTGATTTGCTGTAAACAACTAGTAGCTTCAGAGAGAACTGAAAAGAATTTTTAACTTATCTAAAACAGAGAGATTGAGTGATTCAAGGTAAGTTATTACAAAAATCAAAATTATTTAGTTTTCTCAGTTATCTCCTAAAATAGCCCCCAAGGACCAGTAATCACCCTCATCAGTTATACAAAAATGACTGAAGAATGCCTAGTGACTCATATAATACTGTTGCAGTCAGCTTAGCCCTCAGTTCAGCTAGGACCAACTTCTTGTCCTATGAACAAGAAGAATGAGGTACATGGACACTGGAGAGTAAGTATTGCAGGATTTATTAAGCAAAAGGAAAGGGCTCAGAAAGAGAGAGGGTCGAAAATAGGTTGCCAAAAATGGGGCAGAGTTCTGGGTCTTTCACGTGGCAGAAGCCAGGAAGTCTTTTGCGGGTTTTGCCCAAATGGGAGGGGTAAAGTTCCTCCTAGGGGTGTTGCATCTGGACATCCTTGGGCTTGGCCAGACTGATTTCACCTTGGTTATTACCCATGAGTGGCTAAGTGAAATCTACAAGTGGGGGACTAAAATCACAATGCTAATGTCATGTTAATAACAGTATAATGGGCTGGGTCAAGTTAAGGACATTTATGTTGATTTATGGCACCTGTGCCTAAGTAGGGACAGTTCCTTCTGAGCAGCATTCTGGCACAAGAAATTTTAACAACATTTCTTCCTGTTAGCTGCAGAGGTGGTGTAGGTGCTGTCCTGCAGTTGTTCCTGTGAATACTGCCCTTCTCTGTTCTTCTCTTGAGACCCTACTCTCTCTCTGCCTAACTAGCCCCTAACCACATCCTCTCTCAATAATTTCTTCTTCATCCAGAATCTATCCTCTTTTAAATAATCAACAAACAGAAAGAAGACTCAACTTGACAGTGATATCCCACCATCAGAATATCTAGCTCCAATCCATACACAATTAAACCCTTGATTTACTTTTCTTAACAATATTTTGTGTTGGAATCATCTGTGAAATATTCTCTTTTGCCATAGAAGTCAATAAGACTCATTTTGCTTTACTCATAGATTTATTTACTTCAGAAGGGAACTTTCTACATTAATAATAATTAACCAACTATAGACTGTATTTTTATAACTAAGCAGATATTTTACATGTGAGAAAATTTCAGTATTTGCATAAAGACATTTATAAGAGTTTCAAGAAAAGGCAATGTTTCAGTTAAGGTTTCTACAGCGTGGCTGAAACGTGATTAAGGCAATCTTAGTTGAGGCTGGCCCATGATAAATGAGAAGAGATGGGAAGTACTTGTTATGAAGAAGCAAATACAATATTTTTAATAACACACATTTTTTTTTCAGAATATATCCTAAAACAGGAACTTCAAAAAACCCAGTGTGTGTTTTTGAAGAGTAAGGTTCTGTAACTCAAATGTCTAATCAATACTTTTAGATAGGCAGGAATAAAAAAACCTCTTTATGGGTACAACATTTGGTTCCAAGTTCCTCCAGAGAGGAATTTTGCCCAACATATATAAAACCTATGAAAGCAGAAGCATACCTTATAAACTCCTCTGACGTTTTATTATGAAGAATTTTGTGCTGACTCAACTAAGATCAGTAAATCAGTTACTTGGTATTTCAGGATTATGGGCTTGTCTTTTATTTTTTTCTGTGGGAAAATACTCAAGAAAAGAATATATTTTATTATTTTCAGAGAAATAAAGAGATATTAAGTGAGTTGAAGTTAGTTTTCTGCTAAGGGTGAGCTAGAATAGTTATTCAAGAAATAAGTGCACATGAGACAAATGTTCTTTAAAGAATCACATTGTGAAATTCAATTGATGCAAATATCTTCTTTTGAGAAATGTATATCAAATATGTCAGAGGAAGTCAGTGAATTAACTATGATTAATTTTATTTAATATTTTATTCCAAAACTATCATTTACATGCAAAGTTAAAGTGACTTTTATTTTAGTCACTTTAGACTTTTTTAAATAAAATAGTAAATTATGATGTACAAAAATTCAGATACATCTCTGTATTTGAGTTTTATACATTAAAGGATACCTCTGTAATTGTCAATATTGAATTTATTACATCAAAGTGGATTTCCATTGGATTAACTTTTCATTTTAAAAATGCTGCTTAATTAGAGTTGTTATTTTTTTTTTCAAATTGTTAAGAGTAGATCTTATGATTACTGGTTTTACATAAACAATACCTGCTTGTAAATAAAACAAAACTTTTGTTCTTAAATTGTAAAATGATTGACTCATAGTTGAAAGTGAAGAAACATCATAAGTGCTAAAACCTACTTGCATTTTGTAGCCTAGAAAGCAATATGTAATATTCAGCTTAGTATTTCTGTCACAGAATATTTATTACAACTCATTCTATTAACTGATGAAATAAAGTAATAAATATATAAAAATTAATATGAAATCTTTTTAAGGCATATTAGCAATGACTCAGGAAATCTTTTAAATTATATGTTTAAATTAACTATGTTCATTTGTGTGACAAAACTTTACCATATACTATTTCACCCAGTAATTTTATATATAAAAATAATTTAAAGAGGTCATATCAATAAAAATTATGAATCTTAATTTATGCTAAGAAGTTAATCTCTACATCAAAGCAGTATTTTAATTTTAAAATTTTAAGACATAGTGAAACTTAGAAGTATTAATATTACATTTATTCTTCCAATAATTTATAGATGTTCTAATATTAATTTCAAAAATATTAAATGGCATAAGTACATTTTCTTTCTATAATGCTGAAATTATGCATCATAAAACTAAACATTGACTATGTTATAATTCATGTGTAGGTAATTTTAAATAAAAATTTAAGCAAAATCTGGAAAACACGTGTTTATAGCATTTAATTTTTGGTACTGTTATTTGGAGTGATTAGTCCTCTTTTGTTTTATGTCTGTTCTGTATGAATCAATCATTTACACTTAATGTAAACTAACAACCTATTCAGTAAAAAATAAAGTGTGCTTTAGAATATAGGACTTTTTGTTAAAAAACAATTTTTATAGAATATTCCCTATAAATACTTTTATTTTGTGTTTATTTTCTCCTGATCTTGAACTAAAAGATCTTAGTTAACAGACAAAATACAGTGAAACTGTGAAATAAAAATGGTATTTAAAATGAAAATTTTATTTTTGCCTTCTAAAAACATGATAAAATTCAAATTATTTATATCAAGAAGTCTGAATATTGCTCCCCTCCATGTGTAAAAACTTGTTAGAGAAAGAAAGATAAAACGTAGTCACTGCTGGTGATTCTTTGTTGCAAAGAATGAGAACCAAAGGGGTTGAGAAATGTCCTTTCTCACGCTAGTCTCCTTAGTAAGCAAATGCTTAAATTCACAAATGATGGGGAAATGAAGAATTGAAGGACTCTGAAGAGTCCAATGAGAAGAAAGCACATTGGAAAAAAGGGAAAGAGGTAGTGCTATTGTACCAAATGAATAGATATGAAGACTTGATATGCAAAATTCATTAGGATAAAAATGCCACTATAGTTTCTCTATTTCTGTCTAAATTTTTGAGGTTATGACATTAAGCTTCAGTCTCCCATTTTATCTTCATCTAATCTATGTGTATTTTTCTACATTTTTCACTTCTTCTACATTTTACTCTCTTTCTCTTCACTGTCTCTCCACTCTGCCACATAGTTTCCAGTATCACATTACCTCTGATTAGCAACACACAAGAAAGTCAAGCAGACAACCTGGTTTTCAATTTCAAATTCCCAGGAGATAGATTACTAACATCTTCTGAATCATTATGTGACTATTGCAAAGGAAAATTTTTCTTAATGTTTCATGAGGCAGAAAGGAATGACTATTGGCTATGTTAAAATCAGTTGCAGTATTCTCTATTTCTAAGTGATAAACTCTCTTCAGTTTTGATGGGAACAAATCATATGTATGCATATGTATGCATCTATTGTCAATTTCTGTGTTGCTTAGGTGCTTTTTGTTGTTGTTGATAATTCAACAGACGTTTCTTTTTGAGTGAAAAATGACATATGTGTTTAAATAACTTCTCTTGAATAAAGGTGGGCTTGAGGTCATGGAAACGCTTTTTTAACAAATTTAGAAAACATAATTAGGAATTTGCTGCCTGAAGAGATTTAATGGGTAAAAATAAGGAAACAGGTAGTTAGTGTTTTCTCTAGCTACCATTATTGTATAATAATCCATACTAATTTTGAGGTATGAAACAGCTGTTTCATTGTACTCAGAAATCCTGAGGCCTCATGTCTTAGGCCTCACCAGGAAGATATTAAGTCAGATAGGACTTAACTGATGTGAGCTGGAATCATCTGGAAACATCTTATTTCTTATATCTGGCAATTGATGGCGGTCTGTGGAACCTCTACAGTCCATCAGTTGAAATGTGGCCTCTCCATGTGATTTCTCCATATAGGTTGGTTCGGACTTCCTCATAAGGTGGCTTCAGGTGGGTTCTAAAAGCAAGTGTCTGAAGAGAGTAAGAAAAGTATGTGCTATTTTGATCAACTAGCGTCAGAAGATATATAGCAATACTTCCAGCATATCTTTTGTTTGATGCAGTTATGATAGTTCACGTGGTTCAAGGGAGAGAACTCTTGGAAGGAATGTCGAAGTTAAATCCTTGGAAGAGCTTGTGAGGTGGCAGATATTGTAGCTTATCTTTAGAAAATTCAATTGCTGCAAGGCTTTTATTTATTCTAACAATCTGTCCTTAAAGATTGTGGCTCTATCAGCATAGGTGGGATGAGTACAGCAACTTGCCCATCTAAAATGTTGTCAGTAGGTAAATGTCATAGACACAGAGCTCTGAGTCAACACAGGGTAGCCTACGGATGCCAACACAGTCTGAGGAATGGCTATGAATACGTTTCTAGCAGTAAGTATATATTTTTAAATGATTTTTAATTCTGTCCTTTAGCCTCAATTAAGAGTGCAGTCATAAAACTATGTATTGTACATAGGCATCTAATAGGGCAATAAAGCTGTTAGGATTGTATTCATCTTCTACTACCCTATTTTTCTACCTTTTCTTTGATATTCTCTCAAGCAGCTAAGTATGCAACTGTGTTAATAATCTGTTTATGTAAAAGCTTTTTATAATTGCTATGAAATTTTGAAATTTGTCATGGGTACTACCACCTCAGAGGAAAAAAGGTTGTTTTTTCTTTTTAATCTTTGCACTTTATCTTCTATTTAATTTTATAATAAACTAGATTGTTCACCAAATTTTACCTTTTTTTCTTGGAACTAGTTGTAAGGTTTCTATTGTACTGCATGCTAGTGTCTCTGTGGTAATATACTACGGACTTAAATGAGACTTAAAGGTTTTTAGCAGTTGGATGGTCAGTACTCAATATTTATCCTGAAGTTGCCATGGCTACTAATGCAGACAGAATTTGCTGATCAAGTTCAAGCTGGAAATAGCCAGAAAAGCACAAGGGGTCTCATTAATGGTTTCAATGATTAACCACGGTGAAAAACTGACTGAATGTTCTGTCTTGATTTCCTATTCTGTTGTTCTCACTAAAGATAAACTGAGACTATTTAAGAAAATGTATACGTAAGTAAATATAGTTTCATAAGTGTCATTCATACCGCTGATAAGATGGCAGAGAGAAAATTATTCTAATTTTACTCTATTATCACCTGAAAGCACTAATGTAAATAATTTCTGGCTATTATATGTCACCTAACATCACAGGTCAATAAGCCTCTGCTATTGACTAAATGTTTGTACTATACTTTTAATACATTAAATATTACTAAAAACCTATAACATGAAGAAAATATTATATAACTGTGTGTGTGTGTCTTTTCATGTGTGTGTATCCAGTATAGTCTTATTTAGAATGAAAAAGGATTAATAATGGGTTAATGTTAGGATTAACCCATCTTTGTTTTGCCATTGTAAATATTATACTTGTTTATACTTAAATGCTAAATTATCAGTAAGCCTTCAGTAGTCCTTTTTAAAGTTGATTGATCTTCAAGAATATGGCTATAAAGGTAAATTCATTTTCAATTTTATTCAAAGGTTGTTTCAAATTAAATCTATACTAATTTTAACACAGAATGATTTTATGCAGTTAGATTGCACTCAATTGCTAGAATAGGATATCCATATACTTTTTGGCTTAAAAAAATAAAGGGAACACCTAAGAAGTGGCCTGAGGTATTTGGATCTAGAGCCTGGGCACTGAATCATTTGATTCATTGAAGAATTACTGAATCTAAGTTTTGCCCAGTCAGTATACTGTTGATGACCCTGTTTATAATTTTGAAGATTCCAGTCATAGCCTTGAATATCACATCCTTGCCATTTATCAATAGACAATATGCCCTCAAATCTATCATCTTTCTTGATACACCACTGAATTATGAAGTTTCTTTGAGGGAGGGTAGTAATCTCATTTTGCGACTCCTAAAACTTGCTTGTTCTGATAAATTATCTCGTGCCTTCTACCATGATGCTTTGGCATTCTTTAATCTCTGTTATCTACTCATGAAAATGGAAGAATCATTGTTCATTCTTGCATTAAAGTTACATTCTCTATTCCCAGTCCAGTATTACGTATGTGAACAATTGCTCAAAATCCAAATAATATAAGACAATCTGGAAAAAATGTTAAACTCCAGCTGGCCCCTGATCACTGGCTTGGATAATACAGTTTTGAAAGTCATTTTACGTAATCCTAATGCACCTATATTTGTAAACCACCAGTGCTTATGTAGAAAGCTCAGGATATTTCATTAATATCATTCTAATAGTGTGACTTTTCCAAATGCAGGGTCTGTCATCAACACTAAATGTGATATGTCTGTATTTTCTGCAAAAATTTTATTCTTTCCTTATGTTCCTTGGTGTATAAAAAAATGCAGGCTTTTTATCTGGTATAGTATACAATTTTGGACAGGTCATTGTTTGCAACAGGAAATTTTAATATATAAATCTGTGCATAACTCATCATTAATATCTCCAGTAGTACAACTACAGATCTTTTTTCTCCATTTACTGGCTGACTGAATTTGAACATTTTTCTTGACCTTTCTGATATCATGCTTCCTCTTCTATACTATGCATATTGTTTTTGAAAAATTATTAATCACTGAGCTAGGTACCATAAAACCAAAAGTGAATCAACTGTCATAGCTCTCACAGAATTCTAGTCTATGGCGGGGGGAGCGGGGAGGGAAGACACAAGTCTTTATAAAAGCAGAACGAAAGAATACTTGCATAGTATTACAATGAGCATGTTCTGAAATTGTAAAGGACCAGTAATCTTTAACGGATGACAGGGAAGATTCTCGAAGGGGAAAATGCCTAAAGGAGTCTTAGAGTTTGAGTAGTATGTGCTAGCAGCAAAAGAAGGCCATTAAGACAATCTAGGAAGAAGTCTCTCCATAGAATCCAGAGCTTTGATAGTGCAAGTAGGCTAATCAACTATTCCCAGCAGCCTGGGACCAAAGGGTTTTCCAGGATTCAGTATTTTAGTGCTAAAAATTGGACAGTCACAGTTAAATCAGGACTATTTTTCACTATAAAATGAATTGTAAATTTAAAAAAAAGATAAGAATACTAAACATGAGATCTACCTTCTTAGTACATTTTAAATATACAATGTAGTATTGATAATCTTAGGCACTCTGCTGCATAGTAGATCTCTAGAACTTCTTATCTTGCATAACTGAAATTTCATACCCTTTGACACTATCTAGCCATTCCCCCTATCCCTGCCCCTGTTACCCACCATTCTACCCCACTGCTTCTGTGACTGTGACTTTAATAATAAAGGGATGGGAGCAAACTACGGAAGGTCATGGATACATGTATGACCTTGATGGAGGAGATGGTTTCACAGATGGATATTTTTCCTCAAACTCATCTAGTTGTATACATTAAACACACACAGCTTTTACATGTCAATCACACCTTAGTAAAGTGGTTTACAAATAAAGTCAGTCATGATGTGATGGGCAGCTCCTAAATGTATATCCAATAGTACCCATCCTCTTTTATTTATATCCCTGATGAATCCTCATCCTTGAGTGTGAGCTGAACCTAGTGATTTGCTTTTAAAGTCTGAATGCAATAAAAGTGATGGGATGTTTCTTCTGAGATTAGGTTATGAAAGATCTCTGGTTTCCTTCTCACTTGCTCTCATTAAATCTTATTCTGAGGGAAGCCAGCTACCACATTGTGAGATGCCCTGTATCAAGGCATAACAACAAGCAAAAAACAAAATAAGAAAATGAAGTAGGCCTCCAGCCAAAAGTCAGCAAGGAATTGAAGCATTCCAACAATTTCATGGGTAATCTTGGCATGAATCCTCCCTCAGTCAAAGCTTCATTTGAGACCATGTTTCAGATACCTTGGTTTCAACCTCATGAGAGAAGCTAAGGCAGCATTATCCAGCTAAGCCACATCCATATTTCTAACTCATAGTAAATGTGAGATAATAAATATTATTTCTTAAGTCTCTAATTGTTGGGTAATTTGTTACATGGTAATAGATAACCAATGTGTATAGTATGGTTGAAGCAGAGTGTGATCAGCTGGAGCACAGATCATGATACAATGTATGTGGCAGAAATGTGGTTTTAGGCAAGATTTTAGAAAGATTTAATATCCATATGTAAAGGCGTCTCCTTCTCTACCTTCTTATTAATGATGGATGTTTCTGCCATTAATATCATCCTTTTTTCTCTCCTGATTTCTTGCTTCTACTTTTCTTACCTTATGCAATACATTTTCTAAAAATAAAAACAACATTATATAAACTAAACATATCATGTTGATCTTTTATTCACACATTGCAAAGGAAGTCATCATTCTTATTATCATTATTATTGCTTTGCTTCTTTGCTTTGTGGGATTGACAACATTTATAAGGAATAATTTATCTGTATATTTTCTTTCAAATTGCCTATCTCTACACAACTATTTCTGTTTGGTTTCACCACGTGTGACAGCTGTCCTATGCCTGTTACAAAGCAGGTGTTTTACAAAATTTTCTTTACATGATTCATTTAATATTTACATATTTATTCTGAAAAATTAAACCTCAGCTTCTCTAGGAAAACTACATAAACAAGTTCATGTCATATTAGGATATTTCATGAATTTACTCAACCCTTAGAAGACAAAAACAGTATATAAATACATATATATGCACATGTTTCTATATATATACACAGAGATAATACATAGAAGAGATAAATTATTGTTAATAAAAAGGCAATTAAGTTAGAGAAAGAAATAATATTTCTTCTAGCTTCTCCTCTATTATGGAGAATACTTTGTCCTAATCACAGTAAAATTGTCATATAAGAAAATTAATTAAGTTATGAGAACATATATTAATCAAATAAAAATATAGAGACTGAGATTTAACTATGATAGATTGAAACATGCACAATTGATCTGAAGATAATGAAATGTTTTTATCTGTATAAAGAAGTTCTAGTTTGATTTCTACTGGAAGATAATTTCAGAAAGAGACTAAATACCTACAAACACTAAAATTGTCTATCTCCTTCTTTTCTTTCATTCTACAGTAATGTATTCATTATAAACAAGAGTTTATTGCTTACATTTTTTGTACCATGTTCTGAGATAATTTGCTATAGATAGTACAATAAATGTTCACAGACCATGTTCTAAAACATACAATGATACACTGCAAGAGTAATCATATGTGTTATTGATGCATCCAAACATCCACAAGTGGGCATCATATCTATTAGCTTCCCTATGAGTTATCCTCTTTTATGTTTACCATAACTTTTCAAAGTTTGACTGATATAACTGATAAACATGTTATATCCGTTATATGTTATATAAACATGTTATATCAGTCAATCTTTGTTTGACTTCAAAAAGTTTACCATAACTTTTCAAAGTTTGATGGATATAGCATGTTAATATCAACAACTGAATCTGGAAGATAGCATTGCCAAATTGTAAAGGTTTATGGTCATTCTCATATCTATCTTAAACTTGCCTTTTGGACCACTTAATATATAAGGGAGAAAGATATAAAGGTCTCACAGATGTCAAAGTGTGACCTCTTAAATTATGAAACATTCTTTTCTCTCTCAAAAATGTACATTTAAAGCAAACTTCATCAAACAAAATGTAGTTTTTTAATTGATTTCCACTAGTAAACAAATTGTATCTTCTTAAGGTCTAAAACAAACATGATAAATAATCTTCAGTTTCCCCTTTGTCTTCTGTCTCCCTTCTTCCTACATTTCTTCCTGGTGAACCTTGTAAAAAACAACTGTTAAGCTTGCAAAAAGAGTTCTCAGAAAGTTCTGTTCTGATGGTTATAATGATCATACGGACCTTTGATGGTAAGTTTCACTTAGAGACAGAAACTATTGCCTCACCCAAAATTACAAGAACATATTATAAAAGACACCTAATAAACCTTACAGACACCTAATAAAATCCCCAAACCTATTTTCATCATGGGGTCATCTGATCTCTGGTGCTCTCTGATAGGCTGATAGGCATAAGATGAATAAAGGTTTTAACTAAAATTTGAGTGTTTACACTTTTTTTGAACATAGGAATACAATCAACAACTGAAATATATAATTTTAATAAAAAAGAACTTGTGATGAGAAGCACATTCTGACTCGTATGACCCTGTATCATCTAACAGTTTATTTATAATTATAATTTTAGAAAGTCTTTCTAATAAATAATAAATAAATTTTGATCTATCATCAAAATATATTATAAAAGTCTCTGGTAACCAAAATGGCATGACATTGGTATAAAGTCACAATCACAATCATTCATAGATCATGAAATAGAATAGAGGACCAAGAAATAAATCCACAGTTAGAGACAACTGATTTATTTTACAGAGATTCCAAGAACATACATTGAGGAAAGGAAGGGCCACCCTCTTCATTAAACGGTTCTGGGAAAATTGAATATTCATATGCAGATGAATAAAACTGGACCCCTATCTCTTACCATATATAAAAATCAACTCAAGATGGATTAAACACTTACATGTAAGACCTGAATGTGTAAAAAATACTGGAAGAAAATATAGAAAGAATATTTCAGGACAATGGTCTAGGAAAAGGTTTTACGGCTAAGACATCAAAAGCATAGACCACAAAAGGAAAAACAGACAAATGGGACTGTATTAAACTAAAAAGCTTCTGCATAACAAAGGAAATAATCAACAATGTGAAGAGACAACCTACTGGATGGGAGAAAATATTTGCAAACTATTTATCCAACTAATAACCGGAATATCAAAGGATCTCAAACAATTAAACAGAAAAAAACCCACAAGAACCCTATTAAAAAGTGGGCAAAATTTTAAATATATATTTCTCAAAAGAAGACATACAAATAGTCAACATGTATATGAAAAAATGCTCAACATCATTAATCATTAGAGAAATGTAAATCAAACCACTATGAGATATCTTACCCAGTTAGAAAGGCCATTATTCAAATGATACAAAATAACAATGTTGGTGAGGATGTAGAGAAAAGGAAACACACTGTTAGTTGGAATGTAAATTAGTACAGATAATATGGAAAACCATATGATGAGTTCGTAAAAAAATATTCTAAAAGTAGAGCCACACAATGCAGTAATCTTACCACTAGGTATTTATCCAAAGAAAAATAAGTCAGTATATAAAAGGAATACCTGCACTCAGAAATGTATTGCAGCACTATTCATGATAGCAAAGATATGGAATCAATGTAAAAGTCCATTAATGGAAAAATGGATAAAGAAAATATAGTATATACACACACTGGAAAGTTATTTAATCACAAAAAAGAATGAAATCATGTTTTTGTAGCTGGAGCATGGATGAATGAAACCGGAGACCACTGTGCTAAGTGAAATAAGCCAGGCTGAGAAAACGAATATCACATGTTCTTATTTATATGTGGGAGTTTAAAAAGTTGACCTCCTGGAGACAGAGAATAGAATGAAAGACACCAGAGGATAGAAAGTATATATGCGAGAAGAGGATAAAAGGAGGTTGGTTAATGGGTACAAACATGCAGTTGGAATAAGGAATAAGTTTTAATGTTTGCGGAATAGGGTGACTGTGATTAACATCAATGTGTTATTTCAAAATAGCTAGTAGAGAGGACTTGAAATGCTCCCAACACATACAAATGATACTCAAAGTGATTGATACCCCAAATACTCTAACTTGATTGTTACGCATACTATGCATATAATAAAATATCACATGTACCCAATAAATATGTATAAATATTATGTATCAATAAATATAGTATGGTACCAAAAAAGCACTTGCAAAATAAAATAAATTTTAAAAATCTCGAAGACATAGTCGTATTGCAATTATTTTATAGTGTTTTCTGCTATTGTGATTTTAGGCTTTAATCAAATTAGAATATATACTGAGCACAATAGAATAAATGTTGAAATATTTTGATACTGTTTGGTATTTTTATCAATGATTTTTTTTGAATCACTAAACACTGAGTAGATTGACAGCATATTGGAAGATAAGTATGTAATTCAAAAGTGACAATAATGAGAACCATTATGTTGCAGATTCTGAGAGGTTTGTTAGGAATCATTAAATGATAAACTAAATATATATATAATACATATTATGTTATATACATGTAACATATATATGTTACATAACTCATATATACATGTAACATATATGTACATGTACTATATATACATATATATATATATATATGTATATATTCATTCCAGGTGCCCATATTTGGAAAGGCATAACTTTGTTCAATATATAAATGACCCAACCATTTTACATGTCACAAATTTTGTGACTTTGTTTAATTTATTCTTTTTTTAAGGTTTTTAGGCATATTCGTCATTCTGAATGAAATGAGATGACGACTTTATTAGAGTACTCAGTGTTTCCTTAGGCAATGGAAACCTCTTCAATTGAGCTAGTACTAATGTGAAATCATTTTTGGAGGTTATTCAATATATGCACAGATAATTTATGCTATACCCTAACTTAGCCTTGAAAACCATTTAACATTCAATATATTGACTACATTTTATCTATTTCAAATCAAAAAGTCAAAAAATATGGATATTTGAATATGATTTTCAGTACTCAAGATACTGCAACAAAATCATTTATTTATTCTACTAATAAATCTCAAGTTGAGTACTGTTTCTTGGTAATTTAATAGCACTTTAACATTCACAATTTTACACATTTTTAAAAAGCTGACTATATTTTTAACCATAATCTAGGTAATTATTGTTAAATAAATATTGGGGGAGGATGGATATTTGACAGATTTTCAGCACTATTCTTCTGTGGCTAATAAGTTATAAAACTGTGATGTCATCTCCCAGTTCATTTTTTGGTAATTGTCCCACATTTTCATTTTGGAAATTTATAATTAAAAATTGGGTGTTTGAACAATTAATTGCTAAATAAAAATACAAAAGCATGATCAAAAATTTTATCTGTGTCTTCAAAAATAAAAAAGGTAAACCATGCAAAGAACGACAGCCTCCATGTTTGTCATTAGTACTTTTTGAAGACTTTAAATAAATTTCTTTGTTTTACTTGCTAAACCCAAATAATAAATGACATAATAGTTATATTTGAATTGGAATTTACATTCAGAAGACATTCAACAATAAATGGATTTCAATGGTGGCCTGTTGTTCAAAAGGCCAAAAAGCAAATTAAAAATACATTTTTGAAGATAAGAGGATATGGGATGTTATTTATGTTGCATTTTAATTTCATATATTAATGTTGTTATATTTTAAAGTCATTACATATTATGCATTATGTTAGATGTAATTAAGGATATTTGAGACTACAACAATTATGGTTGTCATTTTTTCAATTTAGTTTTATATGTAAGCAAATCTCTCTAAATAAAAAGAGGGCAATCTATTTTCAAGGATTCCGATATTCCCACTTGCTCACTCCTGTTTCAAGTTTTGGTTATGCCCCAAGTAAAAATCATATTATATGTATCTGTGGTGGTCAAAGTTTTGTGTGAAGGCCCTTTTTCTAAATTAAAAATGATATTTTGATATAATAAATAAGATATAATGATCTTTTGTATTTTCTACATAAAAGCAAATATTACAAGAAGTAAAAGTGCTACTTTGGTGGATAACTAAAATAATAATCCAGAGTGCAGTAAGATACCACTTAGTTGTAAATATTGTAGCAACAAAAAAATATGTGAGAACATAGCAATATTTTTTATTTCCAGTTGGAAAATTTGACTATTAGAAAATTAATATATACCTCAAGTAAACATTTTTGGCAAAATGTTTTTTACATTGTGTTGAATGATTGGAATAATCATAATTCATACCTGTGAATCTAGCAATCAATATTTAAAATCAATAAATAAAATAATTTCTTTATTCTAAATAATTTGTCTATCAATTTCTTATCCAGTCTTGGAAAACATTTCTGTTTTAAATAATGCAATAAAATCTTTATTGTTCAATCAAACTGTGGAAGATTATATTCGTCTTTTAAATATATACATGTATTACTTAAATGACAAAAAGTAACTTTTAATAAATAGTTACTATCGGCATTATCACTTCACAGCATGAATATGTTATCAAAGCAAGCTTTTCAAATTAACAGACCTAAAGAAATTATAACCTTAAAAAATTGTTTTAATATCTTTAATTATATAGCCATTGATTTTATTTGCATTACATAAATTAAATTCAAACCTGAGATATCAGGAGTTAGACTAAGATTTAAAAGGTCAGCATTGTGAGGGCAACTATGATTACAATAGATAGTAGTATGTTTGAGTCCTTTGATTTTAATTGATACATAGAGTCTGGCATCGTGGAAAATATATTATTGAAAGACTTAGTAACTTTATTTATATCATAAAAAATATAAATTTAAGAAAACTCAGTGAATGTTATTTTTTAACTAATTTCATATGCCTTTCTTTAGGAAGCCTAGATGATTAAAGAAGCTAGATTGCATTTCTGGTTGTGGAACAGTATGCTCAAAAAAACAACAAATAGTAACAATGATAAAAATATCCAGAAAAAAACAAATGAGATAACTAAATTAATGAGAATTAATGATAGGAAACAAAGAGGAAAAAAGAAAGTCTAAAACTTTAATTTAGATGCTAATACAAATAAAAGACCATTGTTAAAGGCCAACTGTTTACTGATTTTTACATTATAAAAAAATACATGTTGGCCAGGTGCAGTGGCTCACACTAGTAACCCGGGAAAATTACAAGTAGCCAAGGTGGGAGGATTCTTGAGCTCAGGAGTTCAGGACCAGTGTGGGTAAGGTGGCAAGACCCCATCTTTACTAAGAATAAAAATTTAGCCAGGTGTGGTGGTGTTCACCTGTGTTTCTAGCTACTTGGGAGTCTGAGGCAGAAGGATCACTTGAACCCTGGAGACAGAAGTTGTAGTGAACTGAAATCATGCCACTGCACTCCAGCTTGAGTGACACAGACCACATCTCAAAAGGAAAATTAATTATGGAAAATGTACTAAACAATGCAATTATTTGAAAATAAACAAATGACTGTGTTTGCCAGAGTAACAATTGGGATTAACACAATTGTTCATTTTACTTAATTTTAATGTATATTTTTATATAGATAAAAACCATATGAGCCATATAAATCTTGATATTTGTGTTTTACATCAGCATTTTCCGTTTTATTAATTTTTATATAATCATAACTCTTACTATTGCACTATTAAGTGGATATACTGTGATACAGCTATATTTCTATTTTTTCTTTTATTTTATGCTTTGGATATTCTTCCCTAATATATTATCTTTTAATTATGTTCATATTAATACATTGACCCTTCATTTTATCTGTATTTCTATTTTTATTATATGCTACTTTGTGAAATTCCACATCATATTAAGACACCATATTGCTCTAATTAGTATCATGACATTTTTATTATGTAACAAACCTCTGTCAATCATATTTTGGATTTGTATTCTACTTTTTTCTTCCCAGAGAAAAATCTAGCATATTTTGTTAAACTGCATGGCTAACCTATAACATGGGATTCAATTTGATTTAAATATCTAGTAATATTTAACAAAAGCTGACATTTTCCATAGTTTTCAAGAGTCAGAAGGTATTCATAAAAGACATAATACAGAGAACAAGTGAAAAAAAAAACACAAATAACAGTTGTAATTACAACCAAAATTTCTGGACCACTTAATGCCAGATCTAAAGATTAAATTCCAGGAGGTGCCGGTCACTCACTTTGGGAGGCCTTGGGGGTCAGATTGCTTGAGCCCAAGAATTCAAGACCAGCCTAGGCAACATGGCAAGACCCTGTATTTACAAATAAAAGTTAGCCAGGGGTGGTGGCACATGCAGGTTATCCCAACTACTCTGGAGGCTGATCCAGGAGGATTGTTTAATCCCAAGAGTTTAAGAGCAGCTTGGACAATGTGGCAAAACCCCATGTGTATAAAAAATTAGCTGAGCATGGGCACATACTTGTGATCCCAGCTACTTGGGAGGCTAAGGTGTGAAGATCACTTGAACCTGGAGGTGAAGACTGCAGTGAGCTGTAATCACACCAGTGCACTCCAGCCTGGGTGACAAAGTGAAATCCTTTTAGAATAAAATTAATAAATAAATAAATTCCGCGATGGCAGATAAGGTTGTATTGAGGAAATTCAACACAAAATATAGAAACAATAGAAAGCTTTGAAAACCAAGAGGAAGTTATTTTATAGCTTTCTAGCTTACTGGTTTTCATTTTTCCAAATAGATAATTTTAGGACCAACTAGAAATCTAGATGGCCTTTTCTCTCTCAAGGCACTGGTTTTAAATTGCAGTCAGATTTACTGTTAATGTTATTACAAGAGTCACCAGTATCATGACTATGTTCAATACATTTATGGCATTCTGTTCAATACTGTAAAGAGGAGAAAAATTAAAAACTAAAAAGATAAAGGTTAGACAAAAATAAATAAAAAATATAATTATTTACAGCTGATATCATCTAACCCCCCTCCAAAGCAGAATCAAACTCTTAGAGTAAGAGTCTTTTGGATGTTTTTCAACCTTAAAATCAGATTCAACAAATAATAATATTTCACAACGCTAACAATAAATAGCTATGAAACTTACTAAATTAAAATACCATTCGCAAGTGCCTACCATGTAACTTGTGATATGAAATGCGTATTTTCTTGTGCACTGAAGAATTGTCCTACTCCTTTGCAAGTTTGGATCGGCTTCCAGTATTTCATCTTTGCACTTCAAATGTCTTGAAATGCTTCAGAGTAACATCACTGTGAAAATTTTGGCTGACATCCCTTCTTCTGGAACAAATTCATCCTATTTGTCAAACCACTTTTCTCATTCATGCCAGTAAATCCACCTTCATCAAATCCCTCTGGTTGTATATCTAGAATCTCTCCAATAGCAATGGTGTCAACATTCTCAGGGTCAACTATTTCTTCTCTAATTCCATTTACATTTGGTTCACTGCCAGCATTATCACTTTTTTTTTCTTCTTCTTATATTTTCTGCTGCACCTTCATTTTTTGTGGTTCAATTTCTCATTTGTTTATCCATTTTTAAATAAAGTGTCACACAAATATAGCATTAGGACATAAGAAGGCAACACAATTAAATGCTTTGCTGCCTGTGTGTGAACTGAGTAAGAGAAACACAGTGGCCCTTCAGCAACAGACATTGAAACAAGTGGCGTCTCATGGTTAGTCTCTGAGCATAAGGTGCACCTCTTATTCAAATGTAATTAACATGAGGAAAGAGCTAGCAGTGAAGCTTGTGCTTTGTGCCATTACTCACAGTTAATGGACCTTGGTAACTAAATTTTGATTTGTGTTGTTGAGAGATTGGTAATATTTAAATGAAGAGAGGAGAGAGAGCTCAGGGACAGCCTCAAGTGAAGACAAATCAGTAGAGGATGAAGCATTTCTTTAGTAAATGAAATTAGAAAATGGGTTTCCTCCTTGGAGAAACATACGACTGGATATCTCTTGTAAGAGAAAAAAAAAGGAAATTTTAAAAATCTATGGTTTTAAATATTTAAAGAAAGCTATGAAATTAACCAAATAAAACATAAATATCTTTGTGAATGTAGGTGAAAGAAATAAGTATTTTCTTTTAAATAGCCATTTTTGATTTTTTCTTATCCATTTTATTTTATTAATTTTTTAAAAACATTTTTGATTGATACATAAAATTGTGTACACTCATGATGCGCAACGTAATGTTGGATATATGTACAGATTGTGAAAATGCTAAATCAAGCGTATTAACATATGTACTACTTCACATACTTACCATTTTTTGTTATGAAAACACATAATTAAGTCTCAGCAGTTTTCAAGTATACCGTACATTATTTTTAACTATAGTTAACAAAATGTAGAGTAGATCTCTTCAACTTATTCCTCCTGTTAAACTAAAATGTTTTATCCTTTGACCAACATCTCTCCAGTCTTCCAAGCATCAGCCTCTGGTAACCACCATTCTATTTTCTACTTTTATGAGTCCAACTGTTTTAGATGCACACATAAGTGAGATCAGGTGGTATTTGTCCTTCTGTGCCTGATTATTTCACTTAACATAGTGTCCTGAAGCCTTATTCACATTAAAATTTTTATTTGAGGATGTAAAATGTTAACATGGTTCTAAAATCCAGTTTATACAAATAGGTATTCTCAGAGAATGTCGCTCTCCACGCCTTCCTACTCCACGCCCTCATTTTTCTCCTTCTCACGTTTCTGTTCTGCATAAATATTAAAGGAAGTTTAAAGCACATCATAAACTGAGAAAGGATGTGTAGAATATATATTATTGAAATACATAAAAATTTTTAGAAATCAATAAGACCAGGTCTTTGAATTACTAGAAAAATTGGCATTTATCTGAAGGAAAATATAAGATATATAATAACCATATAAAAAGGAGCTCATTATCCTAAACAGTATCTATTTAGATAAATCACATACTGTATCATCTTCATCAC
Organism: Cacajao melanocephalus; assembly: GCA_963573385.1. Lineage (NCBI taxonomy): Eukaryota > Metazoa > Chordata > Mammalia > Primates > Pitheciidae > Cacajao > Cacajao melanocephalus. Next base: position 194,903 of record CAUYLG010018102.1, read on the forward strand.
ATTTTTAAGAATGACAATATTTTTGGTGAGTATGTGGAACAATGTGAACATGCATACACTTTTTTTTGTGTATAAATTTATGAATCACGTTGGAAGTCATCTTCCACTTTCCATTACCTACTAAAGCTGAAAATGTGCATACCATATTAAACACAAATTCCATTCTTATGAACAATGATAAACATAAAAACTCAGAGGTATGTTTACTCCTGAAACATAAGAGAAGGGATGAAATCGGTGATGTATTAAAGTTAAGAGAAAAGATTTGTTTCATAAACTGATGAGTAGATACACTCCTGTTCATTATATCACTAATCGTAGAAGGTAGAATGAATCCCCAAAGATGCCTATCACCTAATCCCTGGAAACTGACTATGTTACAGTACATGATGAAAAGCCCTTGCAAAAGTCATTGAGGATAAGGATTTCAAAACAGGGAGATTATCCTGCGTTATCTGGGTGAGCCAAATCTAATCACATGATCTCTTGAGAGCAGAGATTTTTTTTTTTTCAAGTAGAATCAAATAGATGTTGCAGGAAGAGAGGTTGGGGAGATTCCAAGCATGAGTGGAACACTACATATGATTGCTGGAGGTTGGGGTAGGATGGATGTAGAAAACATGGGGAGGGATGAAAACAGCTGCTGGGAGCAAAGCCTCTAGGCGCATGGGAGACAGCCTGCAAGGGAATGGAGATATGAGTCCTATATCTGCGAGGAACTAAATATGGCCAACAACCTGAGTGAGTTTGGCAGCAGATTCATCCACAGAACCTCCAGAAAAAGAGTACAGCTTTGCTCATATTACCATTTGACATTGTGGGACTTTAAGCAGAAGACCCAACTGAGTTATACTATACTTGGACTTCTGACCTATAGAACTATGAGATAATCGAATGTTATTTTAAGCCACTAAATGTATGCTAATTTGTTAAGGCAGCAATAAAAAAACAACTAGTATGTGTACCTTATACATATATGTAAACAATTATTGTCATTTATTTATTGATTTGAATAAGAAAAATTTATCCCAAATTAATAAAATCTAAACTTGTAAAACCTTAATTTTATATATTATTACATTAGCTCAAAAGTTAGAATACCAATTTTATATTAAGACATTACAAAATAAGAACATTAAATATTAATATTAACAATAGGTCCCACTTTTATTCTGTGGAAATTCAATCGTCATGGATTCCAGAATTAAAGATGGTTTGCTACGTAGCAGAGAATTCAATATTTTGAATTCCCAAAGTTGATAAAGAAGTTTTAGGTTCTTGTGCACTTCATTTGTGCTGTCTATGTTTTCTGCTACAAAGGACAAAGTGAATGCATACGGATAACTAACTTTATTTCTCAGTCAATTCAAATTTACATTGACCCAAGAAAATGATAGTTATCCTTACTTTCCACATGTACTGGAAAAATTGTTTTCTGTTTTCTATGTTTTTAATGAATACGTAATAAAATAGCTTAAGGAACGAGTCAGCAAACTGTGACCCAAGAGCCAAATATGGACTGCCACCTGTTCTTGTAAATAAAGCTACATTGGAACACAACATCCACTTGTTTACTCATTGTTTATGCCTGTATGCATGCTACAATGACAGCTGAGTTGTTGTGACAGAAACCATAAGGTCATGAGTCTTAAATAAATGACTATTTGGCTCTTTACATAAAACTTTTTAAACTTCGATTTAAGAGAATATATAAATGAAATTTTTCTCATATCTTCATGATATAAAAATCTAACAAAGACAAATTAGTGATAATCAATTAATTTTAAAAGCAAACATCTATCATCCTTCAATATTTGAAAAATGAATATTTTAAATGTATCTTCAAATTGTTATAAAAATAAAACGATTAAAAGAGTTTGCCTGTCAAAAACAGTACATGAAATAAAGAAGGTGGAAATTTGTATCTGAAGGTATACAAGTATTCAGGATTATATTCTATAAAGCTCAACATGCCCTGCAATTTTCTATCTCTGTTTATTTCCCCTTCATAAGGGAAATAAAAGTTCCCCTTCACTTCTTTTGTTTTAAGAAACATATTACAGATCCTTGATTTATGTCAATACAAGATGTTTCAATCATATATAACGATGGCTAGGGTTTTATTTTTCTACAAAATAAGGTCAAAATGTGAAAAAATTAAAATTTGATAAACAGGTATCTTTTTTCTTTAAGTTATGAAAGAAAAATAATTTTGTAGCTCATTATTTTGTTTGTAGAATTGCTAGAATGAGAAATAAGGAATTGATTTCTCTGCAGTGGAAAAAAATGAAGGTTGAAAATGAACTATACTCTAAGAGAAGCATAATTAGATAAAGTTAATGTTCCAAGCAGGATCTATATGTTCTGTTTCTAATTTTCAGTCTTCACAGAGCTTCTAAATCTTTTCTGACTCTTGGCATAGATTTAATCATCACTTTCAGTGAAAGTGATTTAAAATGATTTAATTCTGTGACTTATTTATGTAATGATTGAACAAAGAAAGATTCCAAGACTATTCATGACTTAAAACAAATAGAGAAGAAAATATAAATAAGCAACAGCCACAATATAGTATGCATAATTAAATTTTATTTTCACATTTTTTCATAGGTTGCCAGCATTTGGAGAAATACATTTGAATAAAATAGTTATGTATTGTTATGACCTTCTGAGTTTTTATGTCTTTTCTTTGCTAAAAATGGATGAGTATATGGAATGATTAGATTTTCCCTCCTAAGAAAGAAAACTATGCTGTAATATTGTCTTTAAATCCTCACTTCTGAAATAAATCCTAAATTCTCCATTGGATAGTCCTATGAGAAGGGCATAGGGATATATAACCAGGAATCTTGCTGCTGGTATGATCAAAATAGTGGCTTCTAGAGTCTGTGATGGATGCAGAAAGTGGTTTGGTGGAAGAGGAAGATTAGAATGTTTTATTCTGGAAATCTTGAAGGTTAAATTTAATTACTTCATTTGTTCTTAATGTAATGAGTTAGTGTTCTGCTCTTACATGGAGTTCAGTTAGGAATGGGTCTGTGTTCAGAAACAAAGTGTACTTGCAAAAGCTTATTTAAAAAGGAGTAAGTTAAGGATAAGAAAGGAGCAATAAACATTCTATTATTTATTCAACACCCATGAAACCTTTATTAAGATGCAGAGAAATATTTCTTGGAATGGGTGATCTGCAACACTATCTAGTGGACAATTTATAACCTATAATTTGAGCCACCTGAGGTACACAAGTCTGCATGGACTTATAGCAGTTTAGCAATTCTCAGGCAATAGAAAGTTACTTACTACCCACTGTGGCAGGAAATCTGGAATAAACTCCAGTTCATTTGAATTTGTATTCATTGCTGGACAAATGTTATAATATTCTGGAAATGAATTGTTAAATTGACAATTACATGCACATGCCTGGGATAATAGAATAAAATAAAACAATACAGTATTTCAGAATATAAATGTCTTTATCTGTAAAATGAAGGAAATATTTGGTATTTTAAGAAAGTATTTTGAGGATGAAGTGACAGTGTTTAAATTGTCAGCCTCTTGAATACTCCTAAAACCTACCTAAATAGTCCATTTCTTTGGAATTTATGTGATGGGCATCTGCCTTAATGCCATTAGAACAGTTTATCTAAATGGAAATGTGATTAAACCACAATTCCTCTTAATATCCAAGCAATGTCTACCTCTAAATGGCTCTGACTTCAATTTTTTTGAAATAAAACATTAAAACATTTATGGCTTGGACTTGTCATCCCTTTTATGCTATTCTTATAAAATACTAAACTTCTTTATTTTCTAAGTAGAAAAAAATGTTCCACTTACAGCATATGTCTACATTACTCATATTGTCACATATGTGGGAAAGTGAGGGTAGGGTTTTCTATCTTCAGTTACTAATGATCTAATTATTCTAATTCTTTAAGAGACCTTAGATTTCACATGTTAATAACTGTCCCCTGACCAACATCAATACTCCTCCACCAAAGACATAAATGGCTAGACGTTATGTTGTTCTTCTGGAATACTAATTTAAGCTCTATAATAGCACTTATTACATTTAAATTATATTATATTTTAATATGTCTGTATTTTCATGATTATAGTAAAATATTTGAGAGCAAAAAGAACAATTTATTCATATTTATAAACTTAGGTAATAATGGCTATCCTAATAAATCCACATAGAACTAAACAGAAAATACAAACTATTTTGAGTAGCCAATAGTAGTAGTCATTACACGTGAGTCAAATATCAGTATTTTATTTTACTTTATTTTATTCTTTTAAAACATTGAAATTTATTTTCTCACAGTTCTAGGGCCAAAAGTCCAAAATTGGTATCAAGGCTGAAATCAATGCAGCAGAATGGCCACACACTGTCTGGAGGTGCTAGGGTGGAATCTATTTCCCATCTCTTCCACTCTCTGATAGGCTATCAGCATTCTTTTGTTTGTATCCACATCACTCCATATCTGCCTCCATGGTTATTGCCTACATTTCTGGATAGGTAAAATTTCTCTCTACCGGTCTGTTAGAAAGGCATTTATAATTGCATGCATGAATCACTCAGATGATGTAGGATAATTTTCCAGTGTCAAGATCTTTAACTTAATAATATCTGCAAAGATAATTTTCTTAAAATTTCATTTTAGATTCAGGGAGTACATGTGTAAGTTTATTACCTTGGTATATTGCATGATGTTATTTGGGCCACAAATGATCCCATGACCTAGGTACTGAGCATCGTACCCAAATGTTAATTTTTCAAATCTTGCCCTCTTCTCTTCCTCTCCCTTCTAGTAATTCCCAGTTTATATTGTTGCCATTTGTTGCCATCTATATGCCCATGAGTACTCAATGCTTAGGTCTCCTAAGTGAGAAAATGCACTAGTTGGTTTTCTGTTGTACATTATTGGCTTGGGATAATGACCTCCAGCTGTATCTATGTGGCTGCTAAGGACATAATTTCATTCTTTTTTATGGCAGCATATTATTCCATGGTATAGATATACCACATTTTCTTTATCATACACTGTCCATGGCACCTAGAGTTATTCCATATCTTTGTTGTTGTGAATAGCATTGCAATGAATGTACAAATACATGAGTCTTTTTCTTAGAAAAATAATATGGTTTTTTTGGATATATACGTAGTGATAAGACTGCTACATCAAACTGTAGCTCTGTTTTAAGTTCTTTTAGAAATCTCCACACTGCTTTCCACAGTGGGTAAATTAATTTACATTGTCACCAACAGTGTTTAAGTGCTCACTTTTCTTTACTTTTTTTTCTATTTTTTTTTTTTTTTTGAGATGGAGTTTCACTCTTGTAACCCAGGCTGGAGTGCAATGGCATGATCTCAGCTCACCGCAACCTCCGCCTCCTGGATTCAAGCAATTCTCTTGCCTCAGCCTCCCGAGTAGCTGGGACTACAGGCAAAGCACTCACTTTTCTCCATAGCCTTACCAGTATGTGTTGTTTCTTGATTTTTTTAAGTAATAGCCATTGGACTGGTGTGCAGTAATAACCCATTGAGGTTTTGACTTGTATTTCTCTGATGTTTTGTGATGCTGAACATTTTTTCATGTTTTTTGGCCAGTTGTCTGTCTTCTTTTAAGAAATGTCTGTTTATATCTTTTGCCCACTTTTTAAAGATGTTGTTTTTGTTTCTTGAATTATTTAATCTCCTTAGATTTTTTGATATTAGACCTTTTCTAGATGTATAGTTTCCAAATATTTCCTCCCATTCCATAGGTTGTCTATCTACTCTATTGATAGTTTTTTTCCCCTGTGCAGATGCTCTTTAATTTAATTAGATCCTACTTGTCAATTTTTATTGTTGCTGCAATTGCTTCTCAGGCCTTAGTCATAAACTCTTTCTCAAGTATGATGTCCAGAATGGTATCTCCTAGGTTTTCTTCTGGGATTTTTGTAAGTTGAGGCTTTACATTTAAAACTTTAATCCATCTTGAGTTAATTTTTGCATATGGTGAAAGGTAGGGGTCCATATGGCTAGCCAGCTATCTCAGCACAATTTATTGAATAGGAAGTCCTTTCTCCATTGTTTATTTTCATCAGCTTTATCAAAGATCAGATGGTTGAGGCTGTGCAGCTTTGTTTCTGGGTTCTCTATTCTGTTCCACTGCTCTCTGTGTTTGTGATAGCTGCAGTAGCTTATCTGGAATGGCCTCTGTGAAGATGCCAGCTGCAGCAGGGAAGGTATGGCTGGGGCTGCATGCTTGATGAGCCAGCAGGAGCCAGAAACAAGCCTCATTCTCCTCCAAGTTGGCAGGATAGGAGCCCTGCCCTTCAAGGTGCAGCCGAAGCTACCCACCTGCAGCTGCATTCTTACACCCTCCAGAGCCTGAGAAGTCCTCTTGCCCCCACAGGCTCAGAAGTGCCTGCTCCTCCTGCCTAGCCTCTCCCTGCTCCCAGCACCCACTCTGACTTCAGTGCAAAGTTGAGGCAGAACCTGGGCGGTGTTGTCACCTGGCCGGGTGTGTGCACACTACAGGCAGTGCTGACACACTGGGTCCCTACTCCCTTGGCCCTCTCTCTGGACTTTGGACACCAATGAGCATGTGGGCTGAAGAAAGCTCAGTGTCAGCCTGCAGGTGCCCCTCAGCATGAATAGCCTGGTCTCTACAGATGCTGTGGAGGGCAGGTTAATGGTGGCAGGAGGCAGATAGGTTTCTGGGGAGCAAGGGGTTGGTCGCTGGTGATGCCCCACCTTCAAGCCATGAAGAGCCTGAAAAATGGATGCCAGGCTGCCAGTTCCATGGACTGGAGTGGTAAGTTATGGTGCTTTTTCCAGGCCTGCCCATGGCTGCCCATAGACGAATCAGCAGAAACTTTCTCCCCTTTGAAGCCCATAAAAACCCCAAACTCATCCAGACTCAGGCAGATGATGGGATGACCTGCCTGCAGATAGGAGCTACCCACTCTGGGTCTCCTTGCCACCTTGGGCTGCAAAGACATTGCGACAACCTGCTTACAGATAGGAACTACCCACTTTGGGTCTCCTCTCCACCAACAGCTGCACTTGTTGGGATGACCTGCTTGTGGAAAAGAGCTAACCACTTTGGGTCTCCTGCAAGCTGTATTATCACTCAATAAAATATCTCTCTGCCTTGCTCACCCTCCAATTGTCCACATACCTTATTCTTCCTGGACACGGGACAAGAATTTGGGACCCACCAAATGGCAGGACTGAAAGAGCTGTAACCCAAACAGGGCTGAAACACACCCCCACTTGCCATGTTACATGTGAAGATAAAGAGACAAGAGCTGCGGATTTTTAGGGATCCCAGATCTAGGAGCTACTCAAGCCAGGGTGGTGACACCCTCTTGCAGGTTCTGCAGTTCCTGGCATCTCCAAGCTTCTGAGTGCCACTCTGTTTTGTGGTGCCCATGGTGGAAGCTGCTTGCAGTATTCCTGGTCCAGCTACAACCTTACAGGGATTTGACATCCATGCCAGTACACATAGCTACCTCCCCTGCCACAGCCAGCGTGCGTGGCTATGAGAAGTGGCTATACTCCACACTCACTTGATCACACACTCCTTGCTGCTCCATACCTGGTTTGACTTTGGCAGGCGTGGGATCCAGGCTGGGTAGCATGAGCCGAGTGCAGCCTCTGCCAGGTCAACTGGGCAGAACAAGCCCAGCAGGCCTGACAAAAACATGGGCACAGGTACCAACGGCCACAGAGGTTTCTGGCTAGTAATGCAGCACCCCAAGGATCCCATGACCTTTATATTTATACCACTATCATGCTGTTTTGATTACTGTTGCCTTTCCATTTGACATCGGGAAATGTGATACCTCTGGTTTTGTTCTTTAAGATTGGTTTGGCTATTTTGGCTTTTTCTGTGGTTCAATATTAATTTTAAAATAGACTTTTCTAATTCTGTGAAAAATGACATTAGTAATAGGAATAGTTTTGAATCTGTAGATTGCTTTGGGCAGTAGAGCCGTTTTGACAATAGTTATTCTTCCAATCTGTGAGCATAGAACTTTTTTTCATTTGTGTCATCTACAAATTTCTTATAGCAGTGTTTTGATATTTTTTACCTTGTTGGATAGATGTACTCTTAGATATTTTATTTTTATGTGTGGTTATCCTAAATAGAATTGTGTCTTGATTTGGCTCTTAGCTTGAACTTTATTAATGTGTAGAAATGCTACTAATTTTTGTACATTAATTTTATTTCCTAAAACTCTACTGAAGTCACTTATAAGTTCCAGGAGACTTTTGGCAGTCTAGGGGGTTTTATTGGTATAGAATCTTGTTGCCCATGAAGAGAAATAGTTTGACTTTTTCCTATTTGGATGCCTTTTATTACTTTCTCTTGCCTGATTGCTCTGGCTAGCACTAATAGTACTATGCTGAATGGGAGTGGTAAGAGTGAGTATCATTTACTTTTTCCAGTTCTCAAAGAGAATGCTTCTCACTTTTGCCCATTTAGTAAAATATTGGCTGTTGGTTTGTCATAGATGGTGAATTAGTCCATTGCCACACTGCTATAAAGAACTACCTGAGACTGGGTAATTTGTGAAAAAAAGAGGTTTAATCAACTCACAATTAGGCATGACTGTGGAAGCCTCAGGGAAGTTACATTTATGGCAGCAGGCAAATGGGAAGCAAGGCACATCTTACAAGGTGGTTGGAGAGAATGAGAGAGAAGTGTGAAGTGCCACATGCTTACTCAAACAACTCTATCACAAGTGAGATAGTAAGAACTCTATCACAAGAACAGCAAAAGAGAAATTTGCCCCCATGACTAAATCACCTCTCACCAGGCCACTCCCCTAGAATGTGGAGATTATAATTTGAGATGAGATTTGGATGGGAACACAGAGCCAAACCATCTTATTTTATCCCTTACCCCTCTGAAATCTCATGTCTCTTTCACATTTCAAAATCAATGGTGCTTTCCCAACAGTCCCTTAATGTCATAACTCATTCCATCCTTAACTCGAAAGTCCAAGTCCAAAGTCTCATCTTAGACAAGGCAAGTCCCTTCCACCTATGAGCCTGTAAAATAAAAAATGAGTTAGTTACTTCCTAGATACAATGGAGGGACAGGCATTGAGTAAATGCTCCCATTAGAAATGGGAGAAATTGGCCAAAACCAAGAGGCTACATATCCTATGCAAGTTTGAAACCCAGCAGGGCAACTACTAAATCTTAAAGCTCCAAAATCTCATTTGACTTCATATCTCTTATCCAGGACACATTGATGCAAGGGATTGGCTCCCAGGGTCTTGAGCAGCTGTACCTCTGATGCTCTGCAGGGTACAGCCCCTATAGCTAATTTCACAGGCTGGTTTTGAATGCCTTCAGCTTTTCCAGGCACATAGTGCAAGCTGTTGGTGGATTTACCCTTCTGGGATCTGGAGGACGATGGTCCTCTTCTCACAGCTCCACTAGGGAGTGCCTCAGTGGGGACTCTGTGTGACAGCTCCAACCCCACATTTCCCCTCGACTGTGCCCTAGTAGAGGTTCTCCATAACGGTTCTGCCCAGGCAGCAAATGTATGCCTGAACGTCCAGGTGTTTTCATACATCCTCTTAAATCTAGGTCAAGACTGTCATGCCTCAACTCTTGACCTCTGTGCCGCTAAAGACCCAGAATCTCATGAAAGCCACCAAAGGTCGGAGCTAGCACCTTCTTAAGCAATGACCAATCTGTTGTTTGACCACTTTTAGCCATGGCTGGAGCTGGAGCAGCTGGGACACAGGATACCAAATCCTGAGGCTGCACAGTGCAGCAAGACCCTGGACTCAGCCCACAAGACAATTTTTACCCCCTAAGCCTTTGGGCGTCTGATGGGAGAGACTGCAGTGAAGATCTCTGAAATGCACTGAAGGTATTGTTTTATTGTTTTGGCTATTAAAATTTGACTTTTCATTACTTCTGTGAATTTCTCCAACTGGCTTGAATATCTCCCCAGAAAAAGGGTTTTTCTTTTGTACTTCATGGTCAGGCTGCAGATTTTCCAAATTTTTATGCTATGCTTCCCTTTTAAAAATAATTTCCAATTTCAGATCCTATCTTTCTTCATGAATATGAGTGTACAATTTTCGAAAAAGCCAGGTCACCTCTTTAATGCTTTACTGCTAATAAATTTCTTCTTCCAGATGCCCTAAATCATCCCTCTCCAGTTCAAAGTTCCACAGATTTCTAGACAAGGGGCAAAATGCTGCCATTTTGTTTGCTAAAGCACAGCAAGAGTAATGTTTTCTCTAGTTCCCAGTAAGTTCCACATCCCCATTGAGACCACCTCAGCCTGGACTTCATTGTTTGTATCACTATTGGCTTTTTAATCATAACCATTCAACAAGTCTCCAGGAAGTTCCAAACTTTCACTCAACTTCTTGTCTTTTTCTGAGCCCTCCAAACTATTCTAAGCTCTGCTTGTTACCCAGTTTCAAAGTCATTTTCACATTTTCGGGTATCTTTACAGCAGAGCCCCACTACCAGTACCTTTTTTTTTTTTTTTTTTTTGGTATTTGTCTATTTTCACACTGCTACAAAGAACTACCTGAGAGTGCAAAATTCATGAAAAGAGGTTTAGCTGACTCTTAGTTCTGCATGTCTGGGTAGACCTCAGGAAACTTACAATCATTGCAGAAGGCAAAGAGGAACAAGGAAGGTCTTACATTAAGCAGGAGAGAGAGAGAGAGAGAGAGATAGAGAGAGAGAGAGAGAGAAGGGGGATCACCACACACAAAACAACCAGATGCCATGAGAACTCTATCATGACAACAGCAAGAGGGATGTGTGTCTCCATGAATCAGTCACTTTCCACCAGGATACTCCTCTAACACATGGGGATTACAACTTGAGATAAGATTTGAGTGGAGACTCAGAGGCAAACCATATCAGTTTGCATATTATTTTAAGGTATGTTCCTTTGATGAGTAGTTTCTTGAGAGTATTTATCATAAAGTTATATTGAATTTTATTGAAAGCCTTTTCTGTATCTATTGAGATGATTATATATTTTTGTATGTATTTCTGTTTATGTGGTAAATTGCAATTATTGGTTTGCCTATATTAAACCATCCTTGCATCCTAGTTATGAAACTAAGTTGATCATGGTGAATTAACTTTTTGATATATTGCTGGATTCAGTTTGCTAGTATTTGCTGAGGAATTTTGCATCTATGTTTATTAGGAATATTGCCCTATAGTTTTCTTTTCTGATTGTGTCTTTCCTAGATTTTTGTATAAGGGTGATGCTGACTTCAAAGAATAAGTTAAGGAGTAGTATCCCCTAGAATTTTTTAAATAGTTTCAGTAGAACTTTTATCAGGTTATTTTTCTATGTCTGGTGGAATTCACCCATGAATCTATCTGGTGCAGGGCTTATTTAATTGGCAGATTTTTTATTACTGATTCAATTTTGGAAATCAATATTGATTTTGTTCTGAGCTTTTATTTTTTTTCTGATTAAAACTCGAAAGCTTGTGTGTTTTCAGGAATTTGTCTGTCTTTATTTAAATTTTCTAGTTTTTGTGACTAGAGGTAATCATATTCATAACAGTCACTGAGGATCTTTTGCATTTCTATGAGATTGGTTATAATCCAGCTAGTGGTCTATCAACCTTGTTTGACCTTTCAAAGAGCCAACATTTGTTAATTCTTTGTATATATTTTTGAGTCTGAATTTTCTTCTGTTCTCTGATTTTAGTTCTTTCTTTTTGGTAGCTTTACAGTTAGTTTGTTCTTGTTTTCCTAGTACCTGTAGGTGTGAGGTTAAATTGTTATTTTGAGAGCTTTCTTACTTTTTGAGATAAGCATTTTGAGCTATAAACTGTTCTCTTAACACTAATTTAGCTGCATCCCAGAGGTTTTTGTATGCTGTGCCTCTATGTTATTTATTTAAAAAATTTTTTTGACGTCTGCCCTAATTTTGTTGTTTACTCAAAAGTCATTCAGGAAGGAGTTGTTTAATTTCCATGTAATTTTGTGGTTTTGAGATATCTTCTTTGCTTTGATTTCTATTTTCATTACACCATGTTCCAATATTATGGTTGGTATGATTTCTGTTTTTTTGAATTTATTGAGCCTTGCTTTATTACCATACATATAATAAATTTTGAAGTATTTTCCATGTGCAGATGAGAATAATGTATATTCTATATCTGATAGATAGAGTATCTACAGGATACTCTATGAGAATAATATATATTCTATGTCTGATAGAGTATCTACAGCATACTCTATGAGAATAATGTATATTTTATATCTGATAGACAGAGTATCTACAAGAACCTCTATTAAGGCACTGCAGAGAAGAAATGTGGGGACATAGGCCCCACACGGAGTTCCCACTGGCACACTGCCTAGTGGAGCTTTGGGAAGGGGGCCACCATCCTCCAGACTCCAGAATGGTAGATCCACTAACAATTTGCATCCTGCTCCTGGAAAACCCACAGACACTTAACACCAGCCAATAAAAGCAGCATCAGGGGCTGCACTCTACAGAACCACACTGGTGAAGCTGCCCAAGGCCTTGGAAGCGCACCATTGCATCAGTGTGTCCCGCATGTGAGACAGAGAGTCAAAGAAGATCATTTTGGAGGGTTAAGATTTGATGTCTGCCCTGATGGGGTCTGAAGATTCATGGAGCTTGCACACCCATTCTTTTTGTCAATTTCTGCCTTTTGGAATGCAAATATTAACCCAATGCCTGTATCTTCCCATTGTATCTTTGAAGTAAAGATCTTAGGACTTGGACATAGGACTTTTGAGTTAATGCGGAAACTAGCTAGGGTTTGAGCAACTAGAGATCATTATATTTTGACATAAGAGGAGTACTTGAGATTTCTCAAGTACTTGGGGCAGGGGTGAAATGATGTGGTTTGGATATTTGTGCCCCCAAATTTCATGTGGAAATGTTATCCCCAATGTTAGAGGTAAGGCCTCATGAAAGGTGATTGGGTCATGGGCATGAATCCCTCAAGGCTTCGGGTTGTCCTCAAGATAGTGAGTGAATTCTCACAAAGTCTGACTGTTTAAAAGTGTATGGCACCTTCCTGCCCCCATTCTTGCTCCCACTATGTGAAACGCCTTCTTCCCCTTTGTGTACTACCATAATTTTAAGCTTGTGAGACCTCACCAGAAGCTGAGCAAATGCCAGCAGCATGGTTTCTGTACAGCCTGGAGAAACATTAGCAAATTAAACCTCTTATTTTTGTAAAGTACCCAGTCTCAGGTATTTCTTTATAGCAATGCAAAATCAGACTAGTACACTGAGTCACTAAAGATCTTTCTATGTCCAACTGTGCTGTAGTCCCTGTAGAAACAGCTGTCACTGATTGTATACATTTTTATGATCTTACTTCTATAACCCATTAGTTGAGATTACTTGACATTTGCAGTTTCTAAAAACCAAATTAGTCAAATATATTACATTTAATGCATATAATTTTTCCTTGTACTAAACATGAATTTCCTTTTTAATATGGTATGCTTTGTGTGACACACTGCACTTTAGATGTTGAGACTTAGACATTCTTTCTCTTTATATAGGCATTCTGTATATGAAAAATAATAATAGAATATATAAAACAAAAATATAAATGTAATATTGCAGAAATAAGGACCTAAAGTTGTTACATCTGACATACTTTCTACTAAGCTAATATTATACACTTCCATTCAGCCCTGACATATTCTTAATGAAATATATATTCTCCTGTTATTTGCAAATGCTAAATAGCAACTTCTCCTTTTTAAGTATTTTGCGTAATGATAGTTATTTTCTAGTTCAAATTACAGTCAAAAGTATATTGCTTAGAAGATACCATTGCTTATACCTCTATAATGGCAAATCACACTTTTGAAGCCACTCTATAAGAGCAATCAACTTTGATCATTATCTCTAATGCTTCTTCTAGAATTACCTGTTTTTCTTTTTTGACAAGGAATACTTTAAATTCTTCAAGAACCAGTTGTAAATTTTACTCCTCAGAATACGTAAGAATCTGGCATATGTTTAAAGACAGAAAATCTTAATGCTTTTTATTTTTTTTTCATCACTTTGACTTAACTAACATTGAATGACTATTTTTGCCATGCAATAAAGATAACTGTGATTTCAATCCTCGGGTTAGTTTCTAGGTTTTGAAAAAAATAGACAACTAACTATACTTTCTTAAATACAATATGTTCATTGTATTGAAGGACAATGATAGCTTTATGTACAGAATGCTATAGAAATGCAAACATAGAGCACTTAAATAGCCTTTAAAGTTTATGGAAAGTGTCTTCAGGGAGTACTATCATTCAATAAAGCTAATAATGACAAGAAATTATAATATTAACAGAAAACAAAATAAAACAACATCATTTTTATTCACCCTTTCATGTTCCTTCTCAGTTATTGTGAGTACAGAAATCATGAGACATTATTCAAAAAATATAGTGTCATATTTCGTTCCATCAGTGATAGTCATCTTTGAACGTTTTGAAGAATTGACATGCATTTGTTCCCTTAATATGGTTTTGATGATGAATAATCAATCCAGCTTTACATTTTTGACAGCTTAAAAACAAAATATAGCCAAATAAATTAAATCAGAATCAAGACATGAAAAATTACTTGTGAATAATCTCATTTCAGCATTTTCAAATGTAGTTTTCTTGTCAATTCATAAATGATAAATGCAAACATATAACAGTAAACTGATTGCTTATTGTCTGTTTTCCTAGAGGGAGACTCATCACATTAAGGTAGAATTACACTTTAAAGCTATTAAATAACCCGATGCAAGAAGAATATATTAAGTAGGAAATAGATTAACAGGTTTAGAACTCATTAGTGAATTTCCGCAACAACTGTTTACTGAGCACCTTCTACATATGAGGCAGTGCTCTAAGTGCTGTAAACCTGGCAATTAAAAATAAAAAACAAAGCAAAACAAAACAAAAAATCTGCCCTCCTTGAGCTTACATTCTAACCAGTGGTCATCATTTGGTTTAAAAACCTTACATATCTGTTTTAGAAGTTAACTTTTTGTTGGCTGTAGTCTTTTTCTTAATTTCTATGGAAGATATTCAATTAATATTATCATCAGACTTTGTGTAAGATTTTGCAGGCTATTAATAACTTTAACAATGACAAAGCTGATACTCAGATATACTGCTACAGAAATAAGGGACGGTGTTCAACTTGTAGAATTTTGTCTGCATAGAAGGAACAAATTGAGAATAGGTTGTTTGAGAAATTTAAAACAGGATATTTGCTATTATTTGTGGTTATTTTCATAATATTCTATAAGTAGTTCTAATATCTAATATCTAAATATCTCTGCAGACATTTCTTTAAAGTTAAAAAGTGTAAGCATACTTAATAAGGATAAAAATATGCTAAAAACTTCTTCATTTTTGATTTTTAAATCTTTTTTTTTTTGAGACAAAGTCTTACTCTGTCACCCAGGCAGTGATGTGATCATAATTCACCGAAGCCCCAACCTCCTCGGCTCAAGCAATCCTCTTGCCTCAGCCTCCTGAGTAGATAGGGCTACAGGTGCATACTACTACACATGGCTTTTTTTTTTTTCTTTTCTGAGACAGGGTCTCACTATGTTGCCCAGACTTGTCTCAAACTCCTGGCCTCTAGTGATCCTCCCACCTCACCCTCCCAAAGTGTTGGGATTTAAGGTATAAACAACTGTGCTAGGCCATGAAAACATCTTAATTTTTTATTTTTCCTTTATTTACATACCACATAGACTACAGTACAGTGATCGCAGTAGATTACAATACATTGAGAAGATTTTAACTCACGCAATTTGGGTCATCATTTGCGTAGCCTGAACTTTGAAGATATTATTTTGTCTTAGAAAAATGTAGGCGGACGTAAATGTAACACCAGGATTCTTCACACAGACATCTGTAAATAATTATTTTGGCTTCATTTAAATTGCTAATATATTTTAGGATTACTCTGATATGATTTGGATGATTGTTCTCTCCCAATCTTACATTGAAATGTCATTCTCAAATTTGGAGGTGAGACCTGGTGGGAGAAAATTGGATCTTGAAGGCAGATCGCTCATGAATAGCTCAGTACCACCCTCTTTGTAATAAGTGAGTTCTCATTCAGTTCATGCACAACCTGGTTGCTTACAAGAGTCTGGGACCTCCTCCTTTTTTTTTCTCTTCTTCCTGCTTTTGCCATGTGATGTGGTTACTCCTGCTTTGCCTTCTGTCATGAGTAAAATCTCTCTGAGGCTTCAATAGAAGCAAAGCAGATGCCAGTGCCATGCTTCTTATAGAGCCCACAGAACTGTGAACCAAATAAACCTCCTTTGTTTATAAATTAACTAGTTTCAGGTAGTCTTTTGTAGCAATACAAAATGAACTAACACACACTTATTTGTCTTAAGTTTTAGAGAGTTCATTTTCTTCCTTTGTCTTTCATTTTTAGTGACCCAAGTACAAATGATTATTTCAAATTTGTTAGATGGAAGTAAAATTAATTAGAAAAAAAAATTTTAAATACTGTTGTAGAGTGATATTTCTTCTTTTCCCAAATTCTAGTCTGAGATCATAGAGGAAAGAACATCCATGAATAGCTTTAGATTCTTAAAGGTAGAGATAAAAAGGAGCTCTCCTTTCCTGGCAACTTTAATTTGTCGCTCCCTAAGTACTGGAATGGGAAATTCATTGGTCATTCTTATTATCAGGTTTCTGATATTATTCCTCAAAAGCAAGATATAGGCTCCTCCACCACTAAACTCAGGAAACTCTAAGATGGGTGATGGGTGTGTTTTCTGTTTAGATTGGACAAAATTGACTCTGCTTCAGTATTTCCTATTGGGAGTGGGGACCATGGGTGAGTCAGCTCACATTTCATTGCTCAGTTGCTCTTCAAATCAAGGAATAGGAAATTGAAGCTACTCATTTTGGTCTTAGGGATAAGTTTCATTCTTTGACCTAGACTATTAAAAATTCCTTTAAAGTATTACTCTTTTCTTCAATAGTTTGATAATGATCTTTGGCACTGATTTTCCTAATCAGGTTAGGTCTAGTAGAAGTGAGGCTAGGTTTTGACTTGTAAATAGTCTTGAGTGTGAGGCCATACAGTGAATTGTGGCTGGGTAAAATCGTCGTATGTTGGAGAAGTTAAATGCTTGTGATGGGTGTTTAAATTTAAAGCTATTAGTTATAAAATTAAGTTTGATTGCTAGTGAGAAGCCTAAGATGGTTACGCTGAGGGCTATGAGTTTTAGGTGGAAGGGCATAGTTGTTTGGGGGGATGATGTAGGAATAATATTGTTAGTGATGAAAAATCTGGTGAAGATACTACTGATTTTTAGGCACTTGATTGAGTTAATTAGAGTTGTGAAGCAAGGTTGTCCTATCAGTGCAAAGAAAATAACACCATGCTATGGATAGCTGTCAAGGAAGTGGTGATAAGAGTGATTAAAAGGGCTCAGGCATTGGTATACGACATGTTTGCGGTTTTGATATGAGGTCTTTGGAGTAGAAGCCTGTGAGGAAGGTACTCCTGTAAGTGCAAGGCTGTCCATACTAAGGGAGGAAGAAATGAAGGGCAGAGCCTTGAATAATCCTCCTATTTTTGGATGTCTTGTTCATCATTGAGGTTATGGATGATGGATCCAGAACATTTGAATAGTATAGCTTAAAAAAAAAGTGTGAGTACAGATGTGAAGGAATGCCAGCTGTGGTTGATTAGTGCCAGTTGTGACTATTATAAGGCCCAGTTGGTGTGGTGGTAGAGTGTTGTTAATGTGAACCCATTATATAATTTTCCAAATAATTATCAGATTTTTAGTGATACTATGATTCTGGGCTGTGACCTTCACAAATGTTTCTTCTAGTATAGCTGCCCTTCTTTAGTTCAACCAGGGAGACTAAAGCACCTGGAGTTAGAGGAATTCCTTTTCTCTCATCTTTGGTACAAGGTTCTGGTACCGTCTTTACCCTGAAGAGTAGATATTTGTTATCAAAAAGGTTATATATGAATTTCATATGGTTTACACTTTCTCTCTCCTAGCCAGAGCCAGGTGGAGATCAGTATCAGATCTTCAATGGGAGAACATGGTGGAGTTCTGGAAGTTAAACCCTTGAAAGTGTGAGACTTCCACTAAGACAGTGGTCTGAGGAGACTTTTACTCTCATCTCAGCCTATATTGAGCTTCCAACAAATCATCAAAATTACAGCTAAGTGACCCAACCAATTTATGGGTCCAATGGTTTCTGTTCCAATTTAGCAGATTCTAACTGGGGCTTTGGAGTCATCTGTCTCTCCAGATTTTGGTGTAGCTGTTTTTTTTGCAAATAGTAATTTCTCTGATATGCTTAAGAAAAGTCATTGGTTTCACTTTGTCTAGATTTTTCATGTTATTAGAATGGGCATGACCCTTTTCAACCTCTTTAAATGATGACACTGGAAATGGAAGATAATAAATTATTACGTCTTTAATCATGGCTTAGGGGAGTGACTCTTTTTTAAAAATTCTTTTAAAATACCATAATATTATTGGAGAAGGAATAAACATTAGTTCTTCTTTCTTGCCTCCAACCCCAAAATAATGGGGTGTGCATGCATAAGAATTACTAAAATAGGCTGACTTTAGAAACAAAGTAGCAGATTATGAAAATCATGGATTTGCTTAATAATTAAGACTAATAGAGACCTTATAAGTTAGATATTCAATATTCAGAACTAAAAAATCTATTTTGGCTCAGCAGGCTACAAATCCCTTCAAGAATGGGAGTGTGCCTGGTTTTTGGCAAAATGGTAGAGCAGAAATAATGTGAAAGATGAATTGTGTTCAGGAGAAACACCTTTGGAGAATTTTGACTGAAATTTCTTCTTACTTCTATGGAAAATTTTATGGTAAATGATGATCAGGCAATAGGACTAATGTAAATTAAAATCTGAACATTATGTAAACAAGCTGGGCAAGCTGAAGTAAATTTTAGCTAATACTTTGATAAATTTTAATATTTACACTGTATTTTAGGCATTATTAGAGTTAGACAATGAGGGCATTGAACACAACAGGAGTTTTCCATGTCCCCTTCCCATTAACGTGATCTCATGTCTGATTGACTATTATTTGTTTTAAGCTTTGATGACAGTTACTGATTTTAGAAAAGTAAACACTAGATTCTATACAAGTATTTGGATAATTTTATCAATTGATAAGGTGAGATATGTTCCCTTTAGATATAGATGATAGTTAATATTCTTGGTTGACATAAAGGAAAATAATCATTTGAATTATTACTATTCCAAAAGCTAATAGTGGAACATTCTGCATCTAGGAAAATTAGAAGATATAAAATAGGATGAATTAAAACAACAATAAAATAAATCAACTTTAGTGTGCTGACAGACCAAGAGCAGTTAGAAGAAGAAAGAAAAATGAAGAAAAATGAAATAATTGAGCTAAAATTAGAAATTATTTTAGGAAAAGATCTAATATTGCAGAGGCTAAATTTTAGAAATAGCAGTCAGCAAAATAGACATTCTGAATCCATTAAAGATGGTCCTGAAAGAGATATTTATTTTAGCTATTAGAAGATTAGGAAACTCTAAAAAATACATGGTGTTCAGAAATCTCCAAGAAAAGATAAAATGTAAGATCTCAGAACAGATATGATTCATCCAGAAGACGAAATCTAGAATCTGAAAATTATTTTAAAGTTGCCAATAGTGTGGACTAGAGATGTTGGCATGTAAGATCTAGGAGTGTTATCAAGAAATATTTTCAAGAATAATGTAGATCCTTAAAGCAGTATTGGTTAGATGTCAAAACATGTATTGGAGATAAGGAAAGAAAATGCATTAAACCAAATTTAAGAGTAAACCAATTAAAGTTTATACACTTAAAACCTCATGGAAAGTTGCAGAGATAATAAATCCTATGAAAAGATGCCAAGAGGGAAAACGATTAATTAGATTTACTTTTTTGTTAAAGACGGAGTCTCACTGTGTCGCCCAGGCTGGAGTGCAGTGGAGCAATCTTGGCTCACTGCAACCGCTGTCTCCCAGGCTCAAGCAATTCCCCTATCTCAGCCTCCCAAGTAGCTGGCATTACAAGTGTGCACCACCATGCCTGGCTAATTTCATATTTTTAGTAGAGACAGGGTTTCACCATGTTGGCCAGGCTGGTCTCAAACTCCTGACCTCAGGTGATCCACCCATCTTGGCCTCCCAGAGTGTCGGGATTACAGGTGTGAACCACTGCGCCCGGCCTTGGATTTACATTTGTTCAACAATGAAGAATAGAAAAGAGACCTTATGGATACTAGTCCTTGCGTGGGAGAAATTAAGTGAGCAAAAATTTCTTGAGAACACAATTTTTTTAAACAAACAGTGAATTCAATGAGTTCATGGCCTTCGCTTTTTATCAGGTCACGAGGTGAAAAGACAGTAAGAAAAGCATGCTAGATAGGACTACTTTAATCTAAGAGAAAAAAATAGCAAAACAAAACTGTAATCTGGGAAGAGTGATAGCATTATATGTGGTTAAAGAGAAAAGCAGTCAAGGTAAGAAGGTTAAACATGTTTTAATGCCATTTCCAACTGTTTTCAAGTAGTGGGATAAAATGGAGAATTGAAAATCTAAAGGCATAAAAATATGTGAAAGATGAAAAGAAAAACTAAATGGGGAATAGTTTCAGAAAAAAAGTAGACAACTACTTACTGGCTTTTATGAAAAACATGAGGATCCAGGGTTATAGAAGCCCTAAAGCACTAAAGACTACATTTTTTCTAAGAGATTTGTTAGTTCATTTGCTTATTTTTTGTATTTTTGTGACCTTACTGCTTGTTTTCATAGAGAAATTACTGTTAATCTTTTATTTTGTTTTCAGAATTATTTAAAATATCAAGTTATAAGTTCAAAATTGTTATTTGGAACCCTTGATCTTTATTAAAGTTTAAGTTGATCTTGCAAAATAATCTAACTGATTGCCCTAAAATAATTTTGCCAATAATTTCTAGGATTTTCAGAATAACTTTTTGTCTCACAGACTTAAATAACTCTAAGCCAGTTTAAATATTTTAAATACATTTAATAGATAAGTATTCTCTTGTATAAAATAGTTCAATAATCTGATTTAATAGACAAAATAATTCTAAGTACCAAATAATTATTAAATTCAACAGACTAAAATGGCCATTCATAGAAATTTATGACTTAACCTAAAAAATTCACAAGTTAAATGAATTATTTAATGCATTTTACACTGGAGTTGTAAGAGTATTACTGTAATAGCTCATGTTCTTATATATTTTAATACATAAACCACCTAATAGTCACAGAATCTTTATTAATATGATGAATTAAAACCATGCTTTTTATTTTCTTAAGCTTCCTGTACTTAATGCAAAATCTTTCCAGTTATAAGAAATAAATTTTTATTTAAAAACAGAAAATCAAGAACAGCATTAGCAAGATGCTAGAACAGGAGTTCTCTGGCTTCACTCCCATCCGCAAAAATTCAGCAAGCTATTATCCACAGCAAGAATACCATCATAATTATCCCAGAATTTGGTAGTGAGACTGGGATCCCCTTGGACTGTAGAGCAGATAAAAGCCACCATTGAATGGTAAGACAAATGGCTTTTTGTTTTGTTTTGATCATGGTGCTTCCCTTGCCCCAAGTTTACACAGTGCTAAACACAGATTATTAGACCCACTGTTTCTATAGAGAAAAAAAGTGAGTTGGAGGCAGACATTCAGTTTTGCCACCATTTTGAAACCCTTCACAGGAGGTTCACTGCTGTCTTGTTCCACAGAAATCACTGGAACTACCAGCAGGGCTAGGCCACCTGGGTTTAATTAGAAACAAGTAGATTTTAGTGGTTGTTCTGCATTCTGGCCAACAAAGGCACTACACATCATCATGCCCTCAAGTAGGCAACATCATCGTGCTGCAGGAAACACTGCCCATGTGTTTTTCAGGCCTGAATCCCTAGTCAGCTTCCCAATATAGACCATGTGCTTTTCTTAGGTCTTCCCCAGGTCAAGAGACAACTAGAGGTCAGCAATTATCCACTGAGAGAACATCTTCTACCCAAGCCTACTGGCAAATACGTGATCCATCTAAGTTCTAGTGCTCAGGTTGAGTCTTCCCCAAGTCAGAAAGCAATGGGAGGTCAGCGGTCACCCAAGGAGGGCCTATATAATACCCACAATCTCTTCCTTATTTTACTCTCTTCCTTTTCTTTCCTCTTCCCCCTATACCTTCCCTCTTCCCCATTTCCTTTTCCCCCTCCACTTTCCCCTTCCCCCTCCCCTTCCCCCTTCCCCCATTCCTTCCCTTCCCTTCTCTTCCCCCTCCCCTTCCCCCTTTCCCCTCCCCTCCCCTTCCCTTCCCTTCTCTTTTTCTTCCCTTCCCGTCCCTTTCATTTCCTTTCTTCCCTTCCCTCTCTCTCCTTTTTTTCCCCTTTTTAAGACAGTCAAACACAAGCAGTATTCAATTTACTAAAAAATGTGTTGTGCAGTGAATGATTTATATAAAACAGCTGAGAATCTATTCTGCAACAAATCCATTAAAATTAATTATATTCACCAATTGTTGATAAGTTAAAGTTTTACAGAGTCATTGCTAATAGAATGGATAACATTTTCATTTGTCTAGAAGAATGATGAACATTCTCTGCTCTCATCTCAACAGACAGACTGTTCTGTCAGTGGACTGGAAGAACAGAGATTTCCACAGAGAATAAAGATAGAATAGGCTCAGTTTAAAAAAGATAAACATTTGAAATCTGAAGGCTGCTTCAAGTGATCGAGCAACATCTTTATACAAGTACACTGCACTTGAGGTAAATGAAATAAAATAAAGATGCAGAATTAATCATATGTGACCTAAAGGCTAAAGAAGTAATTGCATTCCAAACTAGCACATGGAAAAATAAACCCTTAAAAAAACAGAGATACTAGAGGATTTGGTTAATAAAAACACCAAGTTCTAGCCACATTGGATGAGAATAAGACAACTTCCTTGGAGATGTGGAACTGGATACTTTAACAATGCATTGTATATCCAATATAATCTATTGTTTAGAAAAAAAGTCAATATATACTTTGTGCAGTTATGTGAATGGGAGTAATCATCTTTATAATTTCTAGTGATTAAGAAGCCCAATGGGTATTTGTAGATATAATTAACAATATTCATATATTAGATATTTTAATGAAAGTGTTAATTGTAAAATAGGAAAAAACCAGAAAGCTAGTTACTGTCAGATTTCATCTGTGTAAATTATCTCTGTCAGTCTCAGTGTATAACACATTTTCTCTCCTCTTTATCTAAATATGATTACTTTTCCTGGGGTCTGGAAAATATTTTCAATGATTTTTTTTTTTCGTGAAATCCTCATTTCAAGACAGGCTGGGCTTGTGACATTAAACAGGTGCCAGCATTTTTTGAATTCAAGTGTGGAGCTTACTGAAGAAGCAAGATATCTGACCTTTTGATTTCAGTCAAGCATGGACTGCTTACAACTCACCAAACCCTTTTGGTTTTTGTTTATTTTTAGTGATAAAAATTCTGGAAGAACTTCAGAGGGCTGATTTTAAATGTTGTTTTAGCTCTCAACAAGTCTCGCTAACTCTTTCATCACTGTATTTTCTAGATTGTCTGAATTTTATGCTGGAGGTCTTGAAGAACTGTCCAGGAAGCATCTGCTACTTAGTTATCTAGTTCCACGGACTTTCTTATTCTCTGTCTTCTCTAAACCAGTTCACAGACTGTAAAGTGAATTCCAAAACTTGATATGAGTAGTGAGTAAGTAGTATAGCCTTTATTCTCAATCTCCCTTTGCAAGTATCTGATAACAAACTTTTTTCCAGAATTCTATCTATTTGTAATTAGATTCCCCAGTTCTATCAACACCCTATTAGAGACGTCAGCATTCTGATATTTGACAATCAGGGCTCTAAAACCGCAGGCAGTACAGAAAATTCAGGAGCTGATTTTGGCAACATGAGTGTTTTAGTCTCTCCCTAGATTACAGAAATCTTAGATGACTAAGTAACAAAAGACAGGATATTCACATCTGATGGGTAGATTCCCTATACTTGCCCATGTCTCTTTCCAAGAAAGAGAACAAATGTTTGTTTTTTGTTTTATGTTCGTTAAAAGTACTGTCTTCTGATATACACACATTTGACTGTAAATTTTCTAAAGTAAATGGAAGTTTTCCAAAGTCAGTGGGCATGTGAATTAATAATCAAGGTACTATACCCAATAATCACACCAGCTTTGGTATTTTATAATGCTATATCTACCATCTTCTCATGCCCCAGTGGAGAAATCCTAACTTCCGGCTACCATGAAATGATAATATAGTCAATAAGAACCCATTGCTAGTAAATCTCCTTCAAAGCATTAATAGATATTTTAGGCAGGATTGCTTTTAAAAGAGAAACTCATTTCAGATTAGCTCAAAAGGCAAGTTCTTTTTATTCATGTGTGTATGTGTGTATACAAATATATACAACGTATGTATACACAATAAATAACATTAATACAGTTGAATTATTTTTAGCTGATTTAACGAAACTTTTTTTTCTCACAAAACCATATTTCTGCGCTAATTTTACAGTTGTGCTGAGAGCCAGAGATTTAAGTAATTTTCTTATAACAGTCAAATACTAGTTGGCAGAAGTGTGTGGGTGCTCATAATCACAATGCATTTGGAGAACGCCATGGAATCAGATTAAAACAAACGTACATTATCTCCATTGGAAGAAGTATTCAGGAAGCAGCTCATCTTTTAAGAATCTCATGGCCACATTTGCTTCTATGCTCTTGTCTCTACTCTCCTTGTTGCTCTTGCCTCCCAAATCTCCGCCCAAATGAACAAAAGGGAAATGTGCATTCTATCTTTCATGGAAAGAGACATGGGCAAGTATAATGAATCTATCCCTTAGGGATAGATTCATTATACTTGCCCATGTCTCTTTCCATGAAAGATAGAATGCACGGCTGTCTTTTGTTACTTAGTCATCTACAATTTCTGCAATCCAGGGAGAGACTAAAACATTCATATTGTCACACTCAACTACTGAATTTTCCAAATCGCCTAAAGTTTTAATAGCCTGATTGTCAAATATCAGAATGCTAATAACATCTCTAATAGGGTGGTCATAGAACTCGGGAATCTAATTACAAATAGATAGAGTTCTGGAATAAAGTTTGTTATCAGATACTTGCAAAGAGGGATTGAGAATAAAGGCTATGCAACTACTCACTACTCCTATAAACTTTTGGTAATCTCTTTATACTCTGTGAACTGCTTTAGAAGACAGTAGGAGTCACATTTGATTCTATCCTCTTGTCTCTACTCTCCTCCCAAATCTATCATTTCTGTTTCATTCTGCCTTTCTTTCCCAAATTCCTCTTAGTAGACAAGCTTCCCTTGGTAAAAAAAATAAATTCTGCAATCTGACTTATTTCTGTGTCTGACTTTATTAAAGTATCTTGTAGGCTGGGCATGGTGGCTCATGCCCATAATCCCAGCACTTTGGTAGGCCAAGATGAGTGGATCAGGAGATCAAGAGATTTAGACCAGCCTGGCCAATATGGTGAAACCCCCATCTCTACTAAAAACATTTAAAAAGTTAGCTGGGCATGGTGACGCAAGCCTGTAGTCCCAGCTACTCAGGAGACTAAGGCAGGAGAATCGCTTGAACCCAGGAAGCAGAGACTGTAGCAAGCCCAGATCTCGTCACTGCACTCCAGCCTGGGCGACAGAGTGAGACTATGTCTCAAAATAAATAAATTAATTAAGAAAATAAATTAGCTTGTATATCTCATATGCAAATTACCAAAATATAACTTAATCGTTTGAATTAGGTTCAGAGGGTGGTTGTTTACATATGTGGATTTTTGGTTCTATGAAAGTGGTGGTCAATTTTAAAAACTTTTGATAAGCTTTGAGTTTTGACATGGCCTTTCATATGATATTTTTGACCTGTAATGTAGTAAAAACCTGAAATGAATTAGTCAAATATCCTTATCAAAACAATTTGTGTCAAGTGTTTTAAAATTTTACGCATCTCATAAATTTTCTACCAATTATATCTAAACATTTATAGCAGACAATAGCAAATGTTATGTTTAATTCTCACTGTAATATTGTTAGCCATCTCGTGCTGATATTTCTCTTCCACCTTCCCTAGAAACTTTTTCTTCAAAGGGTATCAGTATCCATACTTTTTTCATCTACCCTGTCTAGTGTTTGAAATGGAACAGGTGTAAGGGTGACACCCTTGTGTGTTCTGCTATATTCAATTTTGCAGTAGTCAGCAATTTCTTAGAAAAATATGTCATCATTCTGAATTTATTTTATATAAAAACTCAAGAAATGTCCAAGTTGTTTATTTCAAAGACAGACACCCTAAATTAGGACTGGGATATACATGTTCTCTTTTATTCAATATTCTGCTGGCATATGCTATGACAAGTACATTTCCACTTTGAGGTTGATATTAAGCAGCTTCTAAGCAAGTAGCAGTAGTCTTAGAGCATAAGGAAAATACAATGATCCCACTATCAATCCGTATGCTTCCAGTTTATTCTCTACCAAAATCAATCATTTTAACTGCAGTTATATAATCTTCCAAAATATTCCTTTCATTATGTCATACTACTGGCCAAAACACTTCAGTTTTCAAAATTCACTGTCTCAAAGAAAAATAATAATTTGCTTCATAGGTTTTACACTGTCAGTTTTCAACTTCATATATTAATATTCTAATATAAATGTTTTCAATGCTAACTAAAATATTCTACTTCAAAACCTGAATTTTTCTGACTTTATACCACTCCCTGAAATAATAATACTTGAGACTATTGTCTCTCTTCTATTTCCAGATTAGAATTTCAGGAAATTTCAGAATGTTTATCTTTTTCTGAATTCTCTTCTGAGAAATCTGAAGCTGATTTTGTCATAAATTATATAACCTCTATTAACTTGTGTGTTAATGATATTTTTCAGCATCTCTGTTTTAAAATATCTCTTGTTTATGTGTGATTTAGTGTATATGTTGCTAAATTATTAATGTTAAATATTTGAGGACACCCAAGCTTTAATAAATCTGTTAAAACCTAATTATGTTGCAATTATCAATGAGGTTACAACAGGTCAAAACTCAGAGGATACAAATTAAGGAGCTAAATAAGTAATTGTAAATTTTTTCAAAATATTTTTCCTTTTAGTATATTCCTCATCCTATATTATATATACACACACACACACACACACACTTATTGTATATATAATATAATACATAATATACACAATAAGTATTAAGAATACACTTAATACTTTTTATATATTATACACTTATTGTGTCATTTTTATTTAAAATATAAAATTAATAAAATTTAATTAGTTTGTTTGAGAAAACATTGTTTGTGACCAACGCTAGTTTGGAAAACATTAAAAAAGAAATCTACAGGTTTTAGACATCAATATGCACAGACCTTGACATCCTTTAGGTTTCATGAAAATAACATATTATCCTACATCAAATTGCTTATTGTCTGTTTTTTAAGTATCACAGAATACCAGGGAAACATGACTTTCAGATAGTGCCCTGGCAGCTATACTAATGTCATGCTAGGTCAATCTACAATCCTACCTCATCCATCAAAATTACCTTGACCTTCTTCCCAATACAATGTCAAATCTTTCAATCTAAAATGCTTCTGTTCTTAATCTACTTTTATAGTATAATGTAATGCATATCATATATATGTGTGTGTATGCATATATATATATATATATTTTTTTTTTTTTTTGAGACTGAGTTTCACTCTTGTCACTTACGCTGGAGTGCAGTGGCACAATCTTGACTCACTTCATCCTCCACCTCCCGGATTCAAGTGATTCTCCTGCCTTAGTCTCCAAAGTAGTTGTGATTACAAGTGTGTTCCACCACGCCCAGCTAATTTTTGTATTTTTAATAGAGACAGGGTTTCACCACATTGGCCAGGTGAAACTCCTGACCTCAGGTGATCAACCTGTCTTGGCGTCCCAAAGTGCTGGGATTACAGGAATGAACCATCCCACCCAGCCAATACGTATATTTTTTATTTCTACATATATATTATATTTTGAAGATTGATATCTTGCCTACAGTTGGTATGAGAAGAGTTTGGAATCTCCCTTTTACTGCCTCTACATTATAAAAAATTATGTATCTCTATTCTTTTCTCCTAAATATAAAAGTATAGGATTTAATCTTTTACATTTTGTTTCCTTCAACTTTTATTTTAAGTTCAGGGCTACATGCACAGGTTTCTTACATAAGTAAACACGTGCCACGGTGGTTTGCTGCACCGATCATCTCATTACCTAGGTATTATGACCAGCATCCATGAGCTATTCTTCCTGATATTCTCCCTGCCCCCACCTCCAATAGTTACTAGTTGTACTTCTATATGAAGCACAATGAATAAACGTGTGGGAAAGGCATAGTTTCTACCTTAAAGGTCTTAAACTCTAATACAAGAATCCAATGGCTAAACAAAAACCTCAGTTTCTTATATGCAACTATAAAAGGAAATATAAAAACATAGATGTTTTGCAACTACTCAATCTCATAAGGTTGCAGTTGGAGGTTGAGGGTGTGTGCAAATAAAAGCAGCGAATAATAATGGTAATTAGCATTCATTGAGTGTTTATGACAGAGTACATTTTTCAGTTCAATACACAAAACAAAATATTAGTTATATTGGCATTATAATTCCATTATTGAAGGCTTGGAAGAGTTAAAAAAATTGGTTTGGAGCCCGTTATGTTTAGTTATCATGGTATGTCCTATCCCATAAAAGTTATAAATTGTCTTTAAGCTGAGGTCAGAAGGGATAGGAAAAACAAAAGATGGAGCAGGATAAGTCTCCATGCAAAAATAATCTTATGTTCAAAGACCAGAAGCAGGGATAACATAATACATTCCAAAACATTTTTCAGGATCAGTTGCGTGACAATTAGAGTGAGATACAGCCTAGTTCTTAGGCATTACATTATAACATTTTAATATTCAATGCAAAATTTTAAAAGCAGTAACAGTAACAAGAAGGTAGTAAATGTTTTAAGACAAGGATGTATATATATGGTTTGTGTATAGAATGATTATTCTACTGGCAATGTGAAAAATACATTTTAGGAACTTCCAATTCTAATGACAATGGCTCAAATTACTTAGACCATACCTGAGGTGAAAAAATATTCTAGAGAAATTTAAAAACAAATAGCCTAAAAATACTGAAGAAGTTTAAACAATTGGAAATATTCATACAAAGCTACAGATAAAAGCCTGAATTCATGAAGGTAAGTATAGCATTAAGGCCTCACATTTTTTAAAATTGGATGGCACCTTTTTGATACTGTACACTAAGAGTTAAGAGTCAAAATTTGCAGAGTTAGGAGGAAAAAGTCAAAACCAGAAAACTTACCCAAATAGGGAGTCTGTAGCCATATTTTGCAGATATCTCAAATCTCTGCACACCTTCTGTATAATAGCAAAGCAGAAATAGATCATCCTACCCTACCCACAGTAAAATTGAGTTGGTGTGATTAGAACAGAATAACCATAGCAAATTAAAAAATGGGAAAATCTTCTGGTAAGCTATTACTACATATTACCAAAGTTCAAATTCCTACTCTTGATACACATGACCTGATTTGATCAGGGAATCTCAAGCAAGAAATTTGCATTTTATTGGTTTCTGTCTAGGGTGCACAAGGAGGCAAAGCAACTTGACAACGTGGTGTTGACACATTTGTTTCACTCACACTTTGTTTATTTGGAGTATCAATTTTAGTATCATAAAAATAATACAAACTATGGGCAATTATAAAAAATATTATCAGGCTTTATTGAGAGATTTTAAGGATGACAAATTAATGGGGATGTACTCTATGGTTATGAATTAGAAAAATCAATACCTAAATCTACAATTACGTGTATAATTATTAATACCTTCAGTGGATTGTTAATGAAAATTTCAGCATTTTTTCTTATAAATAAAGTAAAATACGTAAACACATAAAGAAAACCCAAGACATTCTTGATAACAAAGAATACTATGGATAGTATCACGGAACTAAAGCCTACCAGATCACTGCATCTGGATAATGAAAAACCAGGTCATGATGATTCTTTCCTCTGGTGTTCACATTTATCTGAAATCTCTACCCTTGAGTGTGACTGGGCCCTTTGTCTTGCTTCTAACAAACAAAATAAGGCAAACTTGATGGGATGTCAGGCCCATGATTATGTCATGTTATTTAAGATTTTATCTTGCTAGGAAACTCACTCTAGCGATTCTCCTTGCAGGGTGTATGTTTTAGACTGAATGTTTTTGCTCCCCCAGAATTTATAAGTTGAATATCTAACCGCCAGTGTGGCTGCATATGGAGATGAGGACTCTAAGCATGAGCTGCCCTGCAGAGCTGTGGGACAGACTCTGCTACCCTGTGGTCCTTAAGGACAGGGCATCAAAAATAAAAGATGAGAAATCTTTAGCCTTAAGTTCTAATGAAATTTGCCTTGCTAGGTTTTGTACTTGCTTGGGAAATATTACCCCTGTTTTCTTCTGATTTTTCCTTTGTGGGACAAGAATTACTATTATCTGCCTGTCCCAACACTGTTTCTCTGGTTTCAGAGGTTTATATTTTGAAAGGAATGTCATCTGAAGATAAATCATAGTTCAAGTCTCATGCATGTCTGATATAGAAAAAATTTAGATGAAACCTTAGACTTTAAAGTTGGAAAGTTAAAACTGAAATGTGTTGAGACTTTTGGGACTGTTTAGATGAAATAAACGTATTTTACATGTAAGAGAAACATAATTTTTGGAGAGCCAGGAGTGTAATATTATGAACTGAATGTATATATTCCTCCAACATTTATATGTTGAAGCTTTATTAAGCCCCAGTGTGGCTGTATTTAGAGGTAAGTGTTCTAGGAGGTAATTAAGATTAAATGAGGTACTGAGAGTATGACCCCCATCTGATAGGACTGGTCTTTTCATAAGAAAAGGCATCAAAGAGCTCTTTCTTTCTCCCCAAAGCAACACCTCCTTGTACACATTCAACAAGGAAAGACCAAGTGAGAACACTGAGAGAAAGCAACCATCTTTATGCCAGGAAGTGAGCCCTCACCAAAAACTAACCCTGCCAGACATTCATCTGGGATTTACAGTCTTCGAAACTATATATATATATATATATATATATATTCTGTTGTTTAAGCTATGCAGTCTATAATATTTTGTTATGGCAGTCCGAACAGATTAATACACCAGATTAAAAAAAAAAAAAAAGGTACGTATTCTGAGAAGAGCCCAAATGGCAAGGAACTGCAGACAACTTCCAGGAGGTGATGGCAATCTAATCCAACAGTTAGAGAGAAACCAGGGCCCTTAGTTTTACTACTGCAAGAAAATGAATTGCACTAGTGAACTAAACCATTTTGGAAGAAGATTCTTAGTCAAATCTCCAGGTGAAAATACAACTTGGCCATCCACTTTGATGACGGTTTTGATAGATATTGTAGGAAGACCCAGCAAAGCCATGTCAAGGCATTTGGCTCACAGTAACTACAAAACAATAATGTGACTTCCAGTAAATTCTAAGTTTGTGATAATTTATTACATAAGAATTGATAATACTATAATAAAATCTAATTTATTCATGTAATTTAACTCATAAAAAATAAATAATTCATGAATGGTAAATAGAAAATGCAAATATGTTTGTAGAAATAAGTATTAGTATGTGACTTAATTACTCTGTGTTTATGTGTGCTAAATTTACCAATATAAAAACAGATTCCCAAATTAAACTTAAATATATCTATAAAATATATAGTTATATTAATTTTAAAATGAAAACTAAAACTAGATACATGAAAAATGATGTCAGTGAAAATGGTAGAAGAGATAGCTGTAGAGTCTTTTCCCTTCACAGAAAAATCCAAAAATAAACCCAAAACTGTTAGAATAAAGTTTGTCATAATTGCAAAGAACACAAGAACAGAAAACCAAACACCACATGTTCTCACTCATAAGTGGGTGTTGAACAATGAGAACACATGGACACAGGCAGGGAATCATCACACACTGGGGCCTGTCAGGGGGTGGGGAGTTATGGGCGGGATAGCAGGGATTGGGGGGATTGGGGAGGGAAAACATTAGGATAAATGCCTAATGTAAATGAGGAGGGGATGGATACAGCAAACCACCATGGCATGTGTATACCTATGTAACAAACCTGCAGAATCTGCACATGTACCCCAGAACTTAAAGTATAACAAAAAAGTAGAAAAAAAATTTACAGCAACCAAATGAATGCTGAATCAAGAGAACGAAAGCTTAATATGGAAGAAAAACTAAGGCATTTTACCTGCTTTTTCTCCACCTTCTTTTGCTCAGCAATTATCTTAAAGATGACAGCAATGTTTCCACTGTGGAATGCTGGTCTCTGGTTCTGTAGTATAGAACTTATACTCAAAGAATTGCATTTGTCTGTTCTAGCCTGTCTGGGGACTTCTTGAAGGACTAATGCAAGACAGTCATCTTTGATTAGACTAACTCAATGTTCACTCCAATTATAAAAGTGGCAGGCATTACTTGAAAACATTTTAAGGCAAACTAAGCAACTGTTGTTGCCTGGGGCAAAATATTATAGTTGAGGTATAAAAATTAGTGCACTTAAAGCATAGGAGGAAATTCTAGAAGTAGAGAGTTTCTTTGGGAAACTCGCATTCAAAGTTTCTATGTATACTGGAGAATCAGAAAGTCACATGCTTGCCCAGGGTAGGAACTATGATTAGCACATGCATAAAAACACATTAAGTTTCATTTCTGGCTATTGCATAGATTCAGTGCAAGCAGAAAATAAAGATAAGGCATGAAGATATAATTAATAGCTTGGATAAGTATTAAAGAACTGCCTAGCACAGAATTAATCAGCAAAGACTGGAAGATTTTATTTACTTCTTTCCTTTTTCTTTTCTCTCTCTTTTTTTTTCTTTCTTTGGGTCCTTGCATTCAAGAAAATCTCTGTCAAAACATTAGTTGAACACAAGCTAAAGGAACATAAATTTCTGGAACCAAACCTGAAGGCAAAAAACTACAAAAATATTTTATAAAGGTCACTAAACAAACAAAAAGGCACAAACCCAGTTTGTAGTTCTCTTCCTGGTCTAAGCTCACTCCTTTGGTAATTTTGTCTGGTATTCTTGCTTTAAATAAATGACAAAAAAGCCAAATCATATCCATATATCAGAGATCTCTTATGAATTCCATCCTCATACCTACAACTGCCTACCTGACATTCATTTGCTTGAATGTCTGATGGACATCTTAAACATGACACTAAACCTCTGTCTTTTCCCCCTCAGACCTGCACCATCTTTGATATTAATTCTGTTCCTCCCATTGGTCATAAAATACTTGGAGTTATTCTTTACAGGTTTTTTGTTGTACACCCTGCATTCCGTAGATCAGCAAATCCTGTTGGCCAGATTTCAAGAATACACATATTTGAATCACTTTTTTATGACATACGGATAGCACCCTAATCTAAGTCATCATCATTACTCTCATTCATTAGTAAAATGGCCTCCTATTTGGTGTCTCTGTTTCTAATATTACATCTTCAATCCATTATTCAGACGTAATCCAAAGGGATTTGTAGTGAAATATGTTTCATAACTTGCTATTTCTCTGTTCAAAGCCCTGAAGTGGCTTCCTATGTGGCCCTACATGAAACTGGCACATCTAATCTGAGCTTGAGTCACATCTTGAAATTTCCTTTGCCTGACTAGATTAAAGTTTGTATCTTCAAGACATGATCAGAGTTTGTTTATTCAAGTCATCAAGTGGCACTAACAATATGAGAACACTTAAATTGTATTCTCTGCATAAGGTTTTTGGGGTACCATATTTCTCATGTAGATTGAAATCTTAAATGTAAATGAGAATAAGCCTATGGTTCAAATATTCAAGTGAGTTTTATTTTCTCTTGTTCTATCTTTTCTAAGATAGAGACAGCAAAGTTTCCTTGCTATAATTTTCAGTTTTTTCATCTTTACTTTGAGATATAACATTACAGGTATTATTAGACTATCTTATTTAATTCTGCTTTTTCAAATTTTGCCTGTTAATATTAAATAAAGGCACACATTGAATTTGGTGAAATTTAATATGACACACAAACACACACATTCTAAATCTCTGCTCATAGGAATTGCAGTCATGCTTAGCACACCTTATAAAACCTTTTGTACATTCTTACATATTTAATTTTTCAGAAGTCAAGGGATACATATAACATTCTGTGTTTCATTAACATACTATTTATATTAGAGCCTCCTTAGTTAAGAATGGATATGGGAAGGCTTAATTTTTGTGATTATATTTCACTATGTTTTAGGAGAATTGGCAACTATTAAGTTTTATTCTTAATCAACAAATAATCTAATTAAAGATGTAAAAATATTTTTAAAGGCACACATATTTAGAGTTGATTGTTTTCAGGGGACAGTTCACAAGGTTCAAATTAATTAGCTAATTACAAACAATATTCTCCTATCCACTTGGGCTGGCAAACATAACCAGGCAAAAAGTTCCCTGAACTGGGAAGAAAACTTACATTACAAACTTTTGATCTTAGATTCAGTATTATGATGTATAATATTCAGTTGTATTAAAGCCCTGGGTTGGAGTCTGGGACCTGAAACTTTCCTAGGTGGGTGTTGCATCCTGCTAGTAATTCTCAGTTCTATGGTCCTGTTCCCATGGCTCCACTAGGAATTGCCCTGTGAGAATGCATCGCAGTAGCTTCAACCCACATTTCTACTTGGCATTGCTTTATTGGGGGTCTGCAGTGGCTCTGCCCAGCTACAAGCCTCTGCCTGGGATCACAGGCTTTTGAAGACATCCTTTGAAATGTATCTGGATGCTGTCAAGCCTCCAGCATTCTTGCTTTCTGCTAGCTGCAGAATCAGCACCACATGGACACTGACCAGGCTTATGACTTGTGCCTTCTGGAGCTGTGGCATTAGTCCCACCTGGAGCTACATCAACCACAGCTGGGGTGGCCAGGGAGCACTGTGCTGAGGTGTGGGGAGTAAAGTCCTAAGATGGCCATGGGCAGCAAGCCTAGGAAGAGCAGCTGAGGTCTGTCCCCTGGAATCATTCTGCCTGCCTAGGCCTCTGGGCCTGTGATTGAAGGGGAAACCTTAAAGATCTCTGGAATGCTTTCAGCATCTTTCTTTCATTCCCTTCTACTCATGTTAATCTCGTGAGTAAACAGTCCTTGGGTTACCACCTTCATTTCCTCTCCAGAACACACAGTTTCACTTTTTATGTGGCCAGGCTGAGAGTTTTCTAAATCGTTCTGTTCTGCTTTCTTTTAATTATACACTCTGTCTGTAAATCATTTATTTGCCTCAGAATCTTAGTGTAAGTGGCCAAAAGTGACCATGCAATTTCTTTTATATATTGCTTAGAAATTTCTTCTGCCAGATATCCTAGTTTATCCTTCAAAAGTTTGGCCTTCCATAAAGCCCCGGGGCAGTGGCACAGTTCAGACAAATCCTTTGCCAGTTTATAACAAAGATGGCATTTACTCCAGTTTACAATAACTTATTCCTCAGTTCCATTTGAAACCTCATGAGAATAGATTTTACTGTCCATATTGGTACCAATTTTCTGATTATGACCACTTAAGCAATCTCTAAGGATTTCCCAACTTTTCCTAGTATTCTTGTCTTCTAAGCCCTCACTACAATCTAGGAATTTTCTAGTCTGCTCCTATAAATCCTTCCAGTCTATGCTCATTACTCAGTTCTAAAGCTGCTTCCACATTTTTAGGTATTTATTGTCATCAACATTTTACTCCTCAGCAGCAATTTTCCGTCTTAGTCCATTTTTTGTTGCTTTTAAGAGAACACCTGAAACTGGGTAATTTATAAAAGAAGAGAAAGAAGAGAAATTTATTTCCTACGGTATGAGGGCTGAGTTCAATGTCAAGGGCCTACATCTGGTGAGTGTGTTCTTGTTGGTGGAGACTCTGGGGAATTTGAGGTGGCACAGGGCATCACATGATGAGGAGGCTGTGGGTACCTGCCCAGGTCTCTTTTTCATTTCTTATGAAGCCACTAATGACACTCCCATGATAATCCATTAATTCATTAATCCATTAATACATGAAGAATTTAATCCACTTATGAAAGCAGAGAACTCTTGACTCAATTACTTTTTAAAAGCCCTACCTCTCAATACTGCCACAAATTTTCTACATGGAGAGAATGTTAACAAATGCAATAACAATTTACATTCTAGTTGAGCTAAGGCATTGGACCCCTTCCTAATATTATAAATACTTTAAATACTTCACTTTTTACTTATAATTCTCATTTCATAGGTTCTATTTCTTTTTTATACAAACATTTTATATACTTAATATATAATATACTTAATTTTATCATATAAAATATAATAACACATCAATTATAAAAATATTCTCTAGGGAGCTATCAGTGTATCACTTCTAAAGGCATTAAGCTATCATTCCTTGACCCAGACATATTTTATGTGTACCATGAGAAAACCTATGATAGAAATTACAATAAGAATTTCTTAAATGGATTTTTTTACCTTCTCTTTTTTCCCTTTGGCTGTTCACGATTGAGCATTAAGTGAAAACATATTTCTGTTGCCTGATTTTGAATATAAATAGTGACAATTACTAATTTTAAGAATTCATTTTTATTTTTTTATTTCAATAAGTTTTTGAGGAACATGTGGTGTTGTTTACAAAAATAAGTTTTTTAGTGGTGATTTGTGAGATTTTGGTGTCTCCAACACCCGAGCAGTGTACACTGTAGTCAATGTGTAGTCTTTGATCCCTTGCCACCCTGACCCTTTCCCCTGACTCCCCAAAGTCCAATGTACCATTCTTATGCTTTGCATCCTAATAGTTAGCTCCCATACATGACTGAGAACATATGATGTTTGGTTTTTCCACTCCTGAGTTATCTCACTTAGAATTACAATAGAGAAAGAAATTGGCATGGGTACAGTCAAGATACAGAACATATCCATCATCACAAAAAAGAATGAATTAAACACTTAGGAATTTTATACAGTAATAATTTGA
This sequence comes from Cacajao melanocephalus, assembly GCA_963573385.1. Classification (NCBI taxonomy): domain Eukaryota; kingdom Metazoa; phylum Chordata; class Mammalia; order Primates; family Pitheciidae; genus Cacajao; species Cacajao melanocephalus. Next base: position 232,111 of record CAUYLG010018102.1, read on the forward strand.
TTAAATATTTTGTTTAAAATAAAGCAAAAGTAGATTTAAAAGTATAAAGCCTGAGAAATATAGAGAAAATATATTGTGTTGTAAGATTTGTTTTTACATCCTGTATGTGTTTTCATGCCTATCTATCCACAGAAATATTACAGTTTAAAAACTTTTTTTTAGCTAATCATAATTTTATTTCTTGTCTATCTCACAAACATATATATAGATAAGGGACAAATATGGTACAATACAGGATATTAAATAATGCCAAATTCAGTTTATTATCTTGTGCCCTGAAGATTGGAATTGTGATTATGAAATCATGAACTGACCATGTAAATTCCAGCTATAATCAGAAGTAAGAGATAACATTTAGGTGAACAAGTCTATGAATGTGCTAAAATTAGATGACATTTTTCAGGAGCAAAAGAGTTCATTCACGGATTGTGAATTACAGGCAAATTCTGTTCTATGGCCTATTATCCTCCCTCTTACCCTCTCAATCTGGTGTTATTCATAGACTTAACTTTATTAGTTTAGCTTTTAGTGGGCCTTACAAAACTACTCTTGGCTAATTTAGTTGAATAGTTTAGGAACTATCTATTGGTGAAACATTTTTTGGTTTATTTAAAAATAAACACCCAAAGCTTATATATGCAATTATGATTTGTCAATTTAATAGTATTAAAAAAATAAGTAATAAAAATACTCAAAGCTTATATTTTGCAAACTTGCAAAATTCCTCTTAGGAACCAGGCCACATAGCAGAAGTTGAACGGTGGGCCAGCGAGCATTACCGTCTGAGTTCTGCCTGCTTTCAGATCATCTACAGCTTTAGATGCTCATAGGAGTGCGAATCCTATTGTGAACTGCACATGTCAGGGATCTAGGTTGTACACTTCTTATGATAATCTAACTAGTGCCTGATGTTCTCAGGTGGAATAGCTTCATCCTGAAAACATCCCCACAAAACTAGTAGTTTGTCTTCCACAAAACTAGTCCCTGGTGCCAAAAAGTTTGGAGACCCTTGCTTGATAGCATGTAATACTTTTGATGTCATGATCATTTCATGTATTAACATGCTTAGGCCACAGCTTTCCCAGATATTTAGTCAGGTACTATTATGGTTGTATCTGTGAAGCTGTTTGTTGAGATTAACACTTCCGGCAGACTGAATAAAGCAGATTGTCTTCCTTCACGTAGGTGTCAATCTTCCCGATCAGTTGAATGTGGGAATAGAACAAAACATGTTTGACTCTCCTCTGAGCAACAGAGAACTCCTTCTGCTGAATAGATGAGTTGGATCATGGGTGTTTTCCAGCCTCTGGACTCAAATTGAAACACCAGCATTTATTAGGTCTCCAGTGTACTGGCTTTCAGACTTGAATTTGTATCATTGTCTCTCCTGGTGCTCAGACCTTTAGACTGGACTGGAAGTACATCTCCTTGGTCTTCAGCTTTCCAATTGCAGATCTTGGGACTTGTCAGCTTCCATAATCATGTGAGCAATCCCTTATAATGAATCTCTTTCTCTCTGTATCTATATTGGCTCTGTTTTCCGGAGAGCCTTAATTTAATGAAAATCTTTTGCAGACTTGCTTCCATGTGGTGAGTGAGAGGCATCAGAGGAAATGGGAGGGTTTAAGGAATGTTCTCCTTTAGGACTAGTAAACGATCCTTCACTGTTCCCATGACTTCGTTTACAATATTAATTTTCAAAATGTGTAATACATCATTATGATATGATTTTATTGACCAATAAAAATAAAATGTCATTGACTTAAAAATTATAAATCTGGCTGGACGTAGTGGCTCACGCCTATAATCCCAGCACTTTGGGAGGCCCAGGTCGGCAGATCACAAGGTCAGCAGATCGAGACCATCCTGGTCAACATCGTGAAACCCCATCTTTACTAAAACTACAAAAATTAGCTGAGCATGGTATTGGTTGCCTGTAATTCCAGCTACTCAGGAGTCTGAGACAGGTGAATTGCTTGAATCCAGGAGGCAGAGGCAGAAGTTGCAGTGAGCTGAGATCACGCCACTGCACTGCAGCCTGGAAACAGAGTGAGACTCCATCTCAAAAAAAAAATTATAAATCTTTTCTTGGGTCAGGGAATTTTTTCTCTGCTTCTATTCTAAATACTAAGAAATATTCTTTCTAATCACATGGAAGAGGAACTTTACAATGACAACCAGTAGGTTTTATTTCTGCCATGCTTTTGTGATTGATTGTGCTAAGTTTTGCTTCATTCCTTTGAACTCTCTTTTTCTCCAAGTTGAGGAATCAGTATGGCTGTTTCAATTATATATCATTTAGTAGGAATAGTAGTTTAAAATATTAACCCATCATAGTTTTTTTTTTTTTCTTGAATGCATTTCTTATGCACCCTTTCACTAACTGACTTGAGTCATGAGGGTTCTGACCACAACATAAATAGTCTGGTGGTAGCTGATTACAGTAGGAAAGATGGGGATATTTGAATTGTTCTTTGGATGTCCAAAAACAAACACCACAAAGAGAAGCATGTTAAATAGTGTGAGGACAGGAAGGAAAATGATATTGAGGCAGCTGTGTTTGGAGGCAAGAAAAAAAGCTTGTATAAATACTCTGCAATTGTCTTGGCACCAATGTAGCATTGAATGGATCCAAAGTTCTCAAATACACCAACACATGATAGTGAATATAACCAAGTGTCATACTGGGGTGATTCTGTAAGAGATGATCTAGGCAGAAGGAAGTGACTTGGTACTTGAGGGCTTTGTGGCAGTAGGTTCTGGCAAGGAATAAATTTGTATCCCAGCCATTTTTCAGAACATGCCAAAAAAGAATAAAATGTGGCCAAGTCATTAGTGGAGGACCATAGTGTACAAGCAACCCCAAAGAAGAGACCATATGTTCTCCAAATTCTAGAATCAATAACAGATGCCAGCAGAAATTCAACACCCAGTAGAACAAGAACCGCTGTCCCTGTGACCAGTATAGTCAACACATTGCTCAATTCCAGGATGCCTAGAGTGTCTCACAATATAAAACAGTACAATGCAGAGTACTTAGAGGACCCTGCCTCCTTGATACAAGCACATTACATAAGCTTCTTTACCCCACCATCAACATATATACACCAAAATTCCATAGGGAATAAAAAGAAATCTCAAAGACTGAGATGTCATTTCTTTTTCCATAAAACTTTTCTTGATAGAATTCAAAATTGATTGCAAATGCTCATGTGTAATGAGATTTTACATAATTTATCTTTGAAAATGTCTTTTCATGCAGAGAGGTACTGCCAAATGCTGATTTAAATGTGCAGGTATATTATTTTAATGAGCATATTTATTAATTACAAGGTATTTATAGAATTCTATTTCTTTTTTTTTCTTTTCTTTTTTCCTTTTTTTAAGAGATAGAGTCTCACTCTGTTGTCTAGGTTGGAGTGCAGTGGCATGATCATAAGGAGACTATCATATTTATAAAGAATATTAATTAATCTAAATGCTATTTTTAGTTGATAAATTAGTATGAAATATTCAGAAAGCTCTATGGTAGGTGCTAAATCATTTCAATTAATGAAACTTTGAAAGTTCTGGTGATATGAAAATTTGTCTTTATACATATTTATCATATGATCCATAAAAAAATAAAAAGGTAAGATGATACTGATGATTTAGTAACTTTTTGATATGCTTTGACATCTCTGCTAACATATATACCCTCATTTTCCAACTATTTGGACTTAATTTTACTTAAAAGTAAACTGGATTGTTTCTGCTATAGGATAGAACTAAATTCCTATTTTGTCTCTGCTTTCTGTAGATTTATTTCCAGATATTAAGCTAGGTTTCTTGGTCTTAATCCTACATTCCAATTTTAGGACTCTGCAAAATGGTAATAAAATATTAAGGGAATAAACTAACTTTGCATTATGGGTCACGTATCAATATATAAGGTAGATAGGAAGAAAATAAGAAATGGAAGAAATAAACAACAAATGAAGAAAGGAAAGAAGAGAGGAAATTAGAAAGGGAAGAGAGAGAAATAAGAGGAAAAGAAAGAATATACCTATTAAATATATAAATAACATTACGAGAGTTCTCCCACTCCTTCCCCATTAGATATTTGCATAGCTCATGTTTTGCTAATATTGTTTGTACTTTTTGATTAATCTACATGTTATACCATGTACATACATCTCACTATAAGCATAACAGTCAAATTGTTTAAACAAATAAAAATTATTAACAAAATTGAGTTTTGTTTGGCTTTGATATTTACCATGGTTTGGTCTTCTTCTCAAAATTAAGAAGAATAAGACTGCCTTTGATATTTTTAATCCTTCTCTTAAAATTAAAATTTAATATTTGCTGAAGTTTCCTGCATGAATATTTCTTTAGGATGTACATTATATTTTCCCTTAAAACAGGTATACATAATGTTAAAACATGGAAAATGTGGAATTTCTTATTCACTTTGGATGCCACCAACATACCTTTGTAAATCACTATTGTCAAAAAAAGTTTCTTTATTTTCTACATGTTATAAATAGGAATACAAATAAATTAATGATATTATAATGTACTCCTCATTTAGGTTTTTGAATACCCTTAAGTGAATAGAAAGTAAAACAGTTGCAATTGCAAACTCATAATTTCAGGGCAATAACAGAGAGTATATTCAAATTGCATATGCTAAATATACATATATTTATATATGTAATTTAAAATATTTTAATAAATTTTTAAATATATATATTATTTTTAAAACTATGTTTAATTTAAAATTTTTAAGACTATACCAAAAACACATTTCTGTAAACTGTGACAGAGTATACAATTCATAGTTCTTTTGCTAAGTTTTGGACATCTATAAATTAAATGTTTGATGAATTTAGAAATAAGACAAATTCCACTTTGCAATATTCCTAAAGGTGTGTTAAATGATACTGATTTGTTATCATCATTGTGAGATAATATTTCTGTGAAATGTCCTGTTCATAATTGTGATTATTCTTTGGGCTACCCCAGATGCCTGTTGCTGAAGTTAAATCATGCGGATATGTGGCTGAGAACTGGGGGCTTTCTAATTATTTCTGGCCCCATTAATAGGACAAGGATCTATCACTGTCATAACACCACAGGGAATATTGATGCCAACATCACAATGAACTTTGTGCTAACTTGTGGTTCCACACAGATAAGTCAAGCATGACCTGGGGATGCTGATGTGTGTTGAGGGAAAAATATTGCCACAAAAGTCTGTATTAGAAACACAAGGCAAATCTCAAATCTGTAACTTAACCGCACCCCTAAGACCTTGGGACAAAGGAAAAACAAATTCAGCCTAAAAGAACTAGAAAAAAGAAATTATAAATATAGGCGCAAGAATAAGTAAGGAATAGAACAATGAAAAAAATCAATGAAATCAAAAGGTTTCCTTTGAAAAGTTTACGAAAATTGATCAATCCTTGCTTGGATTGACCGATTGAAAGAAAGAAGACTCAATCTGCTAGAATAGAAACTTAAAAAGGGGTAAAATACTGCTAATTTTCCTGAAATTTGAAAATAAATAAAGATAAAGGAATACGATGAACAATTGTGTGCCAGTAGATTAGACAACTCAGATAAAATGGAAAATTCCTAGTAAGATAAAAATTACCAAAATCAACTGAGAAAGAAATAGAGAATCTTTATAGATTCATAATATATAAATAGAATAATTGGTCAAAATAATTATAATACTCAAAGAAAATTCCAGACCAACATTGCTTTGCTGATACATTTTACCAAACATTTGAAAAACTAAATATTTTATTTAATTTTTCACAAACCATAACAAAAAATGGGAAGAAATCCTTTCTAACACTTTCTTTGGGAGGACATTTAACTTGACATCAATGTCAGAAAATTACATCAGAAGAAAAGAGACTACATATCAATAGTTCCTATAAATATGGAAATAAAAACCCTCAACACAATGCTAACTAACTGAATCCAGCAACATTGAAAAAGTAATTATATAGCATGACTGATTTAGACTTCTCACAGGAATGCAAGGTTGGTTTAAAACCCAAAAGACATTCAACATAATGCATCATATAAATAGAATTAAAAAGAGGCATAGTAGTATCAATAGACCAAGAAAAAGCATATAGCAAACATAAAATTCTGTTATAATGAAAATAGACTCAAGAAATAGAAGTGGCTTTTCTAGTCCTAATAAAAGCATTTATGGCCAGGCACAGTGGCTCATGCCAGTAATCCCAGCACTTTGGGAGGCTGTGGTGGGTGGATCACAGGGTCAGGAGTTCAAGACCAGCCTGGCCAACATGGTGAAACCTGTCTATACTAAAAATACAAAAACTAGCCAGGTGCGGTAGTGGGTGCCTGTAATTTCAGCTACTCAGGAGGCTGAGGCAGGAGAATCACTTGAACCTGGAAGGTGGAGGTTGCAGTGAACTGAGATTGTACCACTGTACTCTAGCCTGGGTGACAGAGCAAGACTCTATCTCAAAACAGAGAGAGAGAGAGAGAAGGAAGGAAGGAAAGAAAGAGGGAGAGAGAAAGAGAGAGAGGGAGAGAAAGAGAGACAGAGGGAGGGAGGGAGATAGGAAGGAAGGAAGAAAGGGAGGAAGGGAGGGAGGGAGGGACTGAGGGAAGGAGGGAGGGAGGGAGGGAAGGAACAAAAAGAAAATAAAGAGAAAAAAATAAGCATTTATAAAAAACTCAAAGCTAATATGTTAGTTAACGCTGAAAGGTGGGATGCTTTACACATAGCTTTGAAAGAAAACCAAGATGTCTGCTTGGCTGATTTTATTCAGCATTGTACTAGAATTCTACCAGAGCAATAGGCATGAAAAAAAAATACAAGTATCCCTTTCCAATGGTAGTGAAGAAGTAAATTTATCTACATTAAAAAGTAGCATTACTACACCTATAAAATCTTAAGAAGTTAACTTAAAAATAGTTTAAATTAATAAATGAGTTGATCAAGGTTACAGGATGCAAGATCAGTACACAAAAATTAGTTATATTTTATACACTTGCATCGAACAATACAGAAAGGAAATTAAGAAAACAATTCCATTTTATGTAGCACAAAAAATTAAACAAGAATTAATTTAACCAAAAAGTTAAAAAAAATAAAATACTTGGAAAGCTACAAAACCTCATTGAAACTAATTAATTATTATCCAAAAATATAAAAAAATCATTCAGTGTTCATGGATTTGGAGATTTCACACCGTCAAGGTGTCAATACTCCCTAAATTAATCTATAAGTTCAATATATTCCTAATGGCATCTCAGCTGCTTATTTTCTAGAAACTGATAAACTGATTTTAAAATTTACATGGAATGGCACGGGGCCCTTAATAGCCAAAACAACATTGAAGAAAAGAATATTAAGTGGAGGACACATGCTTCTTGATTTGAAACTTACCACAAATCAATAGTCATCAAGTTAATATGGTACTGGCATAAGAGAAGACATATATATAAATGAAATAGAATTGAGAATTCTAAAATATATCTATGTCTCTATGGTCAACTGACTTCTGAGAAGGATCAATAAGATTAAAAGGGAATGCATAATTTTTTCATAAATAATGCAAGAACACCAGACAGCCACATGCAAAACAATGGAGTTGGACTTTTACTACAGGGCATATCCAAAACAGATCAAAGTCTTAAATGAAAGAACAAACACTATATCATGTTTAGAAGAAAGTATGAAGCTATATATTTATTATCTTGAATTTGGCAATGGATTCATAGATATGATACCAAAAGCACAAGTAATACAAGAAATAATAGATAAGTTAAACTTTATAAAAAACAAAAATACTTTTCTTTTAAAGGATACAATCAAATAAGTGAAAAGATAATTCACAGAATGGGAAGACATGTCTGTGTGTTACATCTAATAACTAACTTGTATCTAGAATATATAAAGAATATAGACAACTTAATAATAAAAAGACAAATAACTCAATTGAGAAACAGAGGACCTAAATAGACATTTCTCCAAAGAATATATACAAATAGCCAATAAGCATACAAAAAGATGCTCAGTATCATCAGTAATTGGAAAAGGAAAATAAAAACTTTGAGATATCACTTCACACACACTATGATGGTTTAATGAGAAATCAGAAAATAACAATTATTGGTCAGGACGTGGCAAATTAAAACACTCATATACTGCTACTGGAAATGTAAAGTGATTCCGCTACTTTGGAAAAGTCTCTCAGTTTCTCAAGTGATCGAGCACATTAAACATTGAGTTAACATATGACCCAACTTTTTCACTTATAGGTGTATATCCAGAAATAATGAAAATACATGTCCTCAAAAAGATTAGTACATGGATGTTTTTAGCAACATTATTCATCATAGCCACAAACACCTATCAATAGATGGATGGATAAACAAAATGTTGTATATCCATAATTGGAATCTTATTTGACCATTAAAAAAATCAAATACAGATATGTGCTACAGTATCAGTGAACCTTGAAAACACTGTGCTAAATGTTAAAAGCCAATCACAAAAGACCATGGGGTTATACAATTCCATGTGTATAAAAAGTCCATACTAGGAAAATGTATATTGACAGACGAGATATCGATTAGTCATCACTTAGGGCTGGATGAATTGAGGAATAGTGGGGTGAGAGCAAAAAGTATACAGAGGCTTTTTGGTTTTTTTTTTTTTAAGTTGTCAAAATGTTTTAAACTTTACTGTGTTGATGTTTGTACATTTCTGTGAATATGCTAAAAACCGTTAAATTGTACATATTAAATGCTTGCATTATGTGGTTTGTAAACTATATCTCAACAAAGCTGTTACGAAAAACTTAGATTAAGTGTAAAAATGACTGTGAAGTTAGTCTCAATAAAATTCAATGTATAGATTCACTATAAATTGTATTATATGAATGTGGGCACATGTCTATGTCTGAACATTTATACAGACATACACATGTACCCATATACATATAGCACAAACTGCATATTTAGAACCCAAATGCAAAATATTTTTCCATTGGTAAGTGCACATTTTTATATTTATGTATGTATTCATACTTGCTTGGTATATTCCAAAATGGCATAAAAGCAATTTTACAAAATGAATAGTCATAGAATATTCATATGTCTAGAGGTTAAATAATAAGCATTTCACATACACACTGAAAATAGGCTAAATAAAAATCAAATGTACTAAATCTTTTTGTTTGTTCTGTCTATATTCTTTATTTTCTCTATGATCATAAACAACTCTGACATAGTTCATCAAAACTTAATTATAATTTCCAAGGCATTAAAATTTCATTAGTTTATCACTTGCAAAATTAATATATTTTGACAAGTGACTGTCATGTTACAATTTAGGACAATTAATTAGTTTGAACGTACAAAATCACATTTTTATTTTAAATATAACCGAAGAACGAAAAAATAATAATGTAAGTTAAAAGATTGTGGTACGTTATCTTGGTGCTGTTGCTACTTGATTTTGCGTTTTCTGTTTGGGTCCAAAGTTTTCTGCATCTACAATTCTGTTGCATATCAGCTTTTTGAAATCTCATTTATATATTTGTTGAATCTATTAGTAAATCATATTGTTATCTGTTTTTTCAGCAGGATCAAATTGTTTTGTTTTGCTTTTTTCTTAAGTAAACAATTTTAACTCAGTTTACACACTATTACATAATGTATTAATTAGTTATATTAGAGAAGATAATACCAATTAAGTAATTCATCTTTGGTTTATACACAACACTTAGGAAAAATAAAAGGTTTTTTGGATTTTAGAATCATTTTCAGAAATGAAAATAATCTTATATTTTAAGAATCTGACTAAATTGTAGAATAGTGAGGTACTCAATTGTTCTTAATTGAGCTAAAGCTAAGATATTTTTAAGCAATTTTCCCCTACTGGTTTTGCCTACCACAGTCATTTGCATGAATGCAGTATCACTAGATCTTATCCCATTCAAACTAGAAAATAGAAACTATATGGTGAAATGATAGCTGATATAATTGGAAATATATTCCTAATGAACAAAGTGGTAACTATCCTTTAGAGTTTTGAATTTCCTTAATTTCCTTGTAAATATCAGATTTTTTTTTTCTTCTTTTTCGAGACATTGCTACCATTGTGTACATATAAACAGAACACTAAGTAGAGAAAGCTTGCATAAATATTTTACTAAAAATGCCTGAGTGCTTCTTTGCTGTTTTCTGGAGTAGTTTATGCTTGCTTAGCTGTCAGAATTAGATTTTGAACTCTCTGCCACAGGGACATCCCTTTAAAAGAAAGAGATTTATATCTTTAAAAATATATTTCAAAACTTGACCCTTCCTTATAAAAACAAATGTACAGATTTAAAAATATGTATTTTCATACTGGTTCTAATAACAGTATTATACTTTGTCCTTCCAAATTAATTTACGTTGGCCATTTTCCTGTCAAAACATAAAGGTCTAGTAGGGATAATATTTAGATGCAATGGGTGTTGGCCACCACAATTTATTCTATAAGCTAATCTTTTTAGGTACATTAATTAAAAGCAGCTTTTGAGCAGAATGTACACAGTGAGGTAAACAGCAGCAGATATGGTTATACACATTGAGAGGTAAAAAAACTTTCAGGTAGAATTACAAAGTGAGGCTGAAAGTGGTCTTGTGTCAACAAGAATGTTTTCTTATCTAACTATTTTATTCTGGGTCAATCTTCATTATCCATTACTGGAAAACGATAAAGCCTAAGACATTTATCCTTTCACTATCTTATCTGCTTCTTTTAGAACATACCAACTATTTTATTTGATCTAAAATGCTAGAATCAGTGAATGATTACTCCCTAAAATGGAGAAGAGATAAGTTTATCACCAAAGCATAATTTATTAACATTGGTTGGGAGATTAAAAGGAGGAATTTAAGTCTTAGTCACTTGGAAAATGACATATACTTAACATGGCAAATGCTTTGAAAGAAAGCTAGATAAAACTCTAAATAGATAGAAAATGTAGTACAGAACACAGAAAATTTCAAGCCTTTTAAATATCAAAGCAAAAATATAATGCAAAATAAATTAAGAAAAATACTAGAATGGTAATGGAGACGGAAATTATCTAGTAACCTGGATGTGATTTTTAGTATCTTTAGCATAAGAATGAATAAGAATTATAAGAGGAACAGAAGGTATGGGTTTCTACTCCATGACACACAGAACATAGAAACAAATAGAATAGGAATTAGTGTAAAACTATAAAAATACATATTTTATATTGTATTTTTATCATCCAAGGTTTATAAGCAATAAATTCAATATCAGGCCAAGAAAGTGAGATTGGTGGTCCAGTAAAGGGGAATGTGTGTCCAGTTAATATCGTTCTTCACTTTGCTGAAGAGACCATGTGTGTGATTTCCTGACTTTCACATACCTCTTATCTTCAAGGCAGGAGCAGAATCTGCTGGAAGCAAGAGTTAATGCATGAAGTCATATGGACAACTGATTAGCATCAGCAGCCACACAAGTGAAGAATATTAGAAAAGATGAATCCTAGAAAATATTTTGAAACATGTGTTAAAAGGCTTTTATTTCTGGAGAATTGATGGTTAATTCACTTTTACCAGTAAAAGAAAATAAATCTTTGAATCCCAAACTTGCTATTTGAAATGGAGAGTTAAGATTGGGACCTGAGCCGCACAGAACTGCCTTCCTATTGTTCTAAATAGGCAGACGTAATTTCACAAGCCTATGTCTTAACCTCATACGTAAGTCAGGTTCCCACAGTGGTGGAAGGCCACAGGTCTTCCTGGATGGTCTGTTTCACAAATTTCTGACAAGAAAATTTCTTGTGGGACCCAAATCATTTTAAATACATATCCCCCCTCTAAACTAGTCCTGAAACCAAGTTCTGTTAAATCTTGTCTTGACAATGTCAATTACTAGCTTATCTTCACAGGTACAGACAGGACAAGGACAAAATTAGAATTCATCCCTCTCCACACCCTGAGATGAATGCATCACAGATTTTTTGCTCTATTATCTGCTCTTTCACTTGTAAAATGTAGATTCCCTGAGCACTAATTCAAGCCTCATGAGAATGTAACCACTTGCTTTATTGCTTACCCTGCCCTCTTTTTTTGTTATTCTCCTTTTGCTTTCTCTGATCCCTTTAAATACTGAAGTTCTCAAAAGCCTCTTTGGAAAAAGTGCAGGTCACAGATGCTACTGTGATTTGTGTTTCTCCTGGGCAGATTCTCGATCTTGGCAAAATAAACCTCTAATTGATTTATACCTGCCTCAGTCACTTTTTCATTTATATACCCTATTCTTTATTTTTTTAAAGATAAAGAAAACAACACATAATTCATTAAATAGCCCTGAACAATAAACAATATTTTATTTTTGAAAGTTGGGGTTTTATAAATTTAAAATTTATATAAAATTTTGACATTGATTTCCAATGTCATTATTTAAAAAATCAAGGATATGAACAGACACTTTTCAAAAGAAGACATATATAAGGCCAACAAACATGAAAAAATCCTCATCATCACTGGTCATTAGAGAATTGCAAATCAAAACCACATTGAGATACCATCTCATGCCAGTTAGCTTGGCAATCATCAAAAAACTTGGAGACAACAGATGCTGGAGAGGATGTGCAGAAATAGAACACTTTTACACTGTTCATTGGAATGTAAATTAGTTCAATCATTGTGGAAGACAGTGTGGCAATTCCTCAAGGATCTAGAAATAGAGATTCCATTTGACCCAGCAATCCCATTACTTGGCATATACACAAAGGATTATAAATTGTTCTATTATAAAGACACATACACACATATGTTCATTGCAGCACTGTTTACAGTAGCAAAGACCTGGAACCAACCCAAATGCCCATCAATGCTAGATTGGACAAGGAAAATGTGGCACATACACACCATGGAATACTATGCAGCCATAAAAAAAGATGAGTTCATGTCCTTTGTAGGGACATGGATGAATCTGGAAACCATCATTTTCAGAAAACTTACAAAAGAACAGAAAATCAAAAACCACATGTTCTCACTCATAGGCAGATGTTGAACAATGAGAACACATCACACACAGGGGTCTTTTGGGGGCAGGCTAGGGGAGGGACAGTGGTGTTTGGGAAGGTTGGGGATGGATAATATGGGGAGAAATGCAAATATAGGTGATAGGGGGATTGAGGCAGCAAATCACCTTGCCATGTATATACCTATGTAAAACACTGCATGATCTGCACATGTAGCCCAGAACCTAAAGTATAATTAAACAAAAAATAAAAAAAAACAAATTAGAAAATTATCCTCAATAGACATTGAAGCACAGTTTTATCATAAAAGTGGCTTACTGTAAAAGTGCACATGTATAGGATGCAAATATATGTGTGTCTATGCATGTAATTATATATATAACTATATGTTATATTAAATATTATATATATTCTTACATGTAATTTCCATTAGTAAAAAAAAAAAAAGTTATGTGAAGAAGAGTAGAAGTTATTGCAAAACCAGAATATAAAGTTGTATTAGTATTCTCCAACAGGGGATTTTAGATCCTCTATCTGTATCTGTGTTTAAATCTTATTTATCTATTTAGAGAGAGAGGGAGAGAGAGAGGAAGAGAATTGATTTATTATGGGACTTCTCTCACAGGATTATGGAGGCTGAGAAATCCCATGATATTCCCCTTATGAACTGGAGAACTATAAAAGCTGATGATGTAACTCAGTCCCAGTCTGAAGACCTGAGAACAAGCAGCTCCTATGTCTGAGAGCAGGAAAAGATGGATGTCTCAGAGAAAGAGAGATAATTCACCCCTTTCTCACCTTTTTATTCTATGTGAGGCTTTCAATAGGTTGGATGAGTGTATAAGTTTATTCTTATGCTGCTATAACGATCTGCCTGAGACTGGGTAATATAAAGGAAAGAAGCTTAACTCAGTTTCAAATGGCTGGAAAGGCCTCAGGAAACTTTCAATTAGGGTGAAGTGCAAGCAGCACATCCTTCTTCACATGGTGGTGGGAAGGAGAAATACAGAGTGAAGTGGGAGAAAAGCCCCTTATAAAACCATCAAATCTTGTAAGTACTCACTTACTATTAGGAGAACAGCATGAGGGTATCCACCCCATGATTCAATTACCTCCCACCAAGTCCCTCCCATGACTCTTAGGGATTATAGAAACTATGATTCAAGATAAGGTTTGGGTGGGGACACAGCCAAACCATATAAATAAGGCACACCCCAATAGGTGAGGGCAAATCTTTACTCAGTCTACTGATTCAAATCTTAATCTCCCCCAGAAAAACCATCATAGACACAACTAAAACATGGTTTTATCAGTAATCTGGTTAGCCCTTGGCCCAGTCAACTTGACACACAAAATTTACCATACCATAGTGATTTGGAGTGAGAGAATCCTGAAAGTAGAACAGTAAATAATGTACTAGAAGTAAGAAAGAAAAGGATGGAATAATTGTCACAGATTTAGAATTATTAACTTGATCTTAAACACAAAACTAGGCGGGATATTTGTGCTCTACTAGTGCAAGATTGTCTTCATTTACTGAGCTCACATAATGGCCTGGTTATACTCACTTTAAAATTATGTCTGACCAAGTCTAGGCTTGAGTGTGTATTATAAAAAATACTCAAAAAGCACTGTTGTAAAAATGATAAAAGGCTGTTTCTTATGAATTGTCAAACAAGTACAGAAGTTATGAATCCAAGGATTTTAATCCACTTGATGGTGAGATGGATTACTCTCAGTCATGGTCCTACACTTTCTCTAGTTTCTATTCCTAGACTTACCCCTTAGTATAAGATTATAGCTAAAGATTCAGCAGTTATATTTGGCATTTTGAACATTAAGAGTAAGAGAAAATAGATGCAGGTCTCTTCTCTATAAGAATACTTCTAAGAACTATTCTTGAGTGCCAACCCTATGAATTTAATAACAGTACCAAAACTAACAGGCCTCTAGAATATTCAGTCTGTACTTTGTACCTATGCATCTAACCAGATTTTCATTAGTGAGGAAGAAAGAATACACACATAAACATTTCATAAACTTATAGAGGGACTTCTACTATCAATATTGGGTAGTAAATCAGCATAACCTTGAGTTAATAACAACATGTCAACATTGGTTTATAGGCTATGAAAAATGCACCATACTGATCTAAAATAATAGCATGCTCAATGTTTCACATATTTCTAGGTAGAGTGTTAGAGACACCACCTTGTTTCATCTAAATGCCTACAGTAAAATTAAGAAGGAGATACATGAGGTTAAGATTTAATAAATGTTTTTAAGACTTTAAGCAAAAATTAAAATAATATTAATAAGATACAGTCTTCTGGGTTTAAAATATAAATTACTTTTTATTCTCTCCTGTTCAAGTTTCTCAAATAAAAAGGGGCTTCAGAGCAAAAGTTAAACTCACTATGTAACTAGAATATCATTGGCAAAGATGACAGAAATATCCAAATTAATGTTTCAAGAATATTCAGTTAGACAAAAGATCCATTAATCATTAGTAGCCATGCCTCACACTTTTCATTAAAGTGCTTCTGAAAATATTAAGAAAAATGTTCTAATCAGCCTTACAGGAAACCCAAGGCAGAGAAAGTCTTATAGCGGAGATTTTTAATGTGTCTTTTGTTTAATGGAGTGAATAAACAATTAATTCATAAAAACCACAAAAATGTTATACAGAGTTATTTAAGCTTGAAGTAGAAGGAACACAAACATTGCAAAATTAAATGCAATCTTTGGACCTGCAGACTTCTAAAGGCCAACAGGCTGACGAAACAACTTCACCAGCCATCCCTGCACAATTGTGTTTCAGAATTGCTGTGAATGTTTATATCTTCTAGATGTCTCCCATTCCTCTCCCACTATTGATTGGGAGTGGCTATATTGATTATTCTATTTCTGTTCCACCATTGTATTTGTGTTGTGAGGGATATTTTGTCTTGTTGATTCTTTATTCTTTAATTTAGAGGAAATAAATGTGCAATGTTTTGCTAAAGGAAACATTTCTGAGGAACTCTATTGATACATGGACCAGAGGCTCATGTGCAGACCTTGAACCTCCGGCATGAACTTGCAGTAGATCAGAGGTCAGAAAACCATGGGCAGCAGGGCAATTCTGACCCACATGTTTGTAAATAAGATATTACTGAAACAAAGCCATATACATTCATTTACACATTGTCTGTAGCTGCTTTCAAGCTATCATGGCAGAACTAAATAGTTCGGACAAAGATTGTATATACGGTACTAAAAATATTTACTGTTTCATATATGATTCTTTGAAAATGGGTCTTAGAGAGTGGGATATATATTTTTAATATGCAAATAATGTAAACATTATGTGGCCACAGGACAAGAATGAGGTCTGCACATGTTTTGGTCAATTTGCCAACAAATATTTTAGTATACTTTATTTCTTCTCAAATATAGCATCATCTTAGTTTCTCAATTCTAATGTGTGGACTATGATAGAAGTAATACTGTCTAAAGCAAGGTACTAAAATTTATTACGGCTTTTGCTTTCCTTACTTTTTCTCAGGACACACACTCTTGGAACCCAACAACTATGCTATAAGAAAGCCCAAATTAGTTTATAAGGAGAGAAACATAGAGAAGTCCAAGTAGAGAAAAGTTGACAGCCCAGTTGAAAGCCAGCAACAACCACCAGATGGAAGTTGGAAGAAGTTTAAGATGATTTTAGCACCCTGGAAAATAAGACATGAATGCACAATCTTGAGACTTATTGGTTGTGGTAGATATCTCATTGTTCAGAAGTGGCCAACCTAGTAAAATGGTAGAATGTTCTTATAAAATCTGAGTTAATTTGCCAGCCTGGAAATAACACTCTATATGTTGGGATGTTTTTCTCTAGGAGGCTGTATACAGTGCCATGTCCCAAACTACTAGAATTTGTGTTGGGAGTAATATTGTCCCTGCTCTTTGTAAGTCCCTGTGACTTACCCGTAGAATTTTTGCTTAAATCCTCACAACTTTTGGCTCCGCAAATCTGAGATCCTGATATTGAATCAGGAATGTGAGGAATGTGAATACACATCTAATAAACAGAGTTGTAAGAATTTCAATAAACTTAAAGTCACAAATAACACCTGGTCACTTAGGACTCTTCATTAAAGAGGATCAACAGAGGAAAAGAAGACTCCATGAATACTTATGGTAAGGTTTAAGATTTTTTTGTAGTTAACTATTTGATTATTTTTGTATACATTACAAAAACTTACAAAAATATATGTTCTGTGTTTGAGAAATTTAAAACTCTATTATACTATTTTCCCTGTTTTTACTTTTTATTATGTTTTTGATTTGTGATACACTAAAATTGATGACGCCGTAGAAGATTTTATGTTTCAAATTATATTTACGGTTTCTCAAATTATTCCTGCTTTTCTCACAGTTTTTGGCTTAAAAAAAAGGTATGCTACTAAGCGCACCTGGAACCTGTATTAGTCTGTTTTTATGTAGCTGATAAAGAAATACCTGAGACTGAGTAATTTATAAAGAATAAAATGGTTAACAGATGCACAGTTCCATGTGGCTACAGAAGCCTCATAATCATGGCAGGAGGTAAAAAGCATGTCTTACATGGCGGCAGAGAGAAGAGACAATGAAATCCACGCAAAAGGGTTTTCCCCTTATAAAACAATCAGGTCTTGTGAGATCTATTCACTACCACAAGAACAGTATGAAGGAAACTGCCCCATGATTCAATTATCTTCCATGGAGTCACTCTTACAACCCATGGGAATTATGGGACCTATAATTCAAAATAAGATTTTGATGGGGACACAGCCTAGCCATATTATTCTACCCATGGCCACTCCCAAATCTCATGTCCTCACATTCCAAAACTAATCATGTCTTTCCAATAGTCCCCCAAAGTCTTAAGTCATTTCAGCGTTAACTCAAAAGTCTACAGTCCAAAGTCTCATCTGAGACAAAGCAAGTCCTGTCTACCTATGAGCCTGCAAAATCCAAAGCAAGTTAATTACTTCGTAGATACAGTGCAGATACAGGCATTGGGTAAATACAGCCATTCCAAAAGGGAGAATATGTCCTAAACCAAGGGGCTACAGGACCCATGCAAGTCCAAAATCCAGTGGGGCAGTCAAATCTTAAAGCTCCAAAATGATCTCCTTGGACTCCAGGTCTCACATCCAGATCATGCTGATGCAAGAGGTGGTTTCCCATGGCCTTTAGAAGCTCCACCCCTGCGGCTTGTAGGGCACAATCCCCCACCCAGCTACCTTCAAGTACTAGCATTGAGTGTTTGCAGCTTTTCCAGTTGCATGGTGCAAGCTGTCAGTGGATCTACCATTCTGGGGGCTAGAGAACAGTGGCCATCTTCTCATAGCTCCACTAGAGAGCACCCCAGTTAGTAGTCTCTGTGGGTGCTTTGATTCCACATTTCCCTTTTGCAGAGGTTCTCCATGAGTGCCCTGCCCCTGCAGCAA
The DNA here is from genome assembly GCA_963573385.1 of Cacajao melanocephalus. Taxonomy (NCBI): domain Eukaryota; kingdom Metazoa; phylum Chordata; class Mammalia; order Primates; family Pitheciidae; genus Cacajao; species Cacajao melanocephalus. Next base: position 250,643 of record CAUYLG010018102.1, read on the forward strand.
ACTTCTGCCTGGACATTCAGGCATTTCTCTACATCCTTTGAAATCTAGATGGAGGTTCCCAACCCTCAATTCTTGACTTCTGGCAACCATGGAAGTCAAGAAGTCAATGCCATGAGGAAGTTGCCAAGCCTTGGGACTTGCACCCTCTGAAGCCATTGCCAGAGCTTACCTTGGCCCTTTTTAGTCATAGAGTGGCTGGCATGCAGAGCGCCAAGTCCCTACACTCAGCAGAGGGACCCTGGGACCAGACCAGGAAACCACTTTTTTCTCCTAGGCCTCTGGGTCTGTTATGGGAGGGGCTGCTGCAAAGGTCTCTGACATTTTCCCTATTGTCTTGGTGATTAATGTTGGGCTCCTCGTTACTTATGCAAATTTCCGCAGCTGACTTAAATTTCTCTTCAGAAAATGGTATTTTCTTTTCTACTACATTGTCAGGCTACAAATTGTACAAACTATTATGCTCCATTTCCCTTTTAAAACAATGCTTTTAACAGCACCCACAATCACCTCTTGAATGCTTTGCTGCTTAGAAATCTCTTCTCCCAGATACCCTAAATCATCTCTCTCATGTTCAAAGTTTCACTAACCTCTATGGCAGGGGCAAAATGCTGCCAGTTTATTAAAACATAAACAAGAGTCTTTTTTGCTCCTGGTTCCCAACAAGTTCCTCATCTCCATTGGAAACCACCTCAGCCTGCATTTCATTGTCCATGTTATTATCAGCATCTTGTCTAAAGGCATTCAACAAGTCTCTAAGATGTTCCAAACTGTCCCATATTTTCCTGTCTTCTTCTGAGCCCTCTAACCTGTTTCAACCTCTGTCTGTTACCCAGTTCCAAAATTGTTTCCACATTTTCAGGTAACTTTTTAGCAGAGCTCCACTCCTGGTACCACTTTACTGCATTAGTCTGTTTTCATGCTGCTGATAAAGACATATACAAGATGGGGTAATTTATAAAGAAAAAGAGGTTTAACGAACTCACAGTTCCACGTGGCTGGGGAGGCCTCACAATTATGGCAAAAGGCAAAAGGCACAACTTACATGGCAGCAGACAGGAGAGAGAATGAGATTCAAGTCAAAGGGGTTTCCCCTTATAAGACCATCAGATCTTGTGAAACTTTTTCATTCACTACCATGAGAAGAGTACAGGGGAAACTGCCCCATGATTCAATTGTCTCCCACCAGGTCCCTCCCATAATATGCAGGAATTATGAGAGCTACAATCCAAGATGAGATTTGGGTGGGGAAACAGCCAAATCACATCAGACCCCTTTAACCAGGAAGGGCTAAGGTAACTTCTGCACATCTGTAGTAGATAGCAGGATGTTTGGAAGCCATATCTGAACTTTATGTCAGAAAATTTTTACATATTCTTCTCTATCTTTTTCATTGTACCACAGTAGTCACAAACTCAGATACAACACATTAGCAGAAAACAAAGTACTGAACATAAAAAATGAACAGTAGCATTTTAAAATACTCAATAGAAAAATGCCTTCACCTTGAAAGCTAAAAAATGAGCATTTAAAAATATTCTTGCAAATAAGGTGAAGTGGAGATAACATTTGAAATGATGCATCTAATATATTTTGTATTTCCTATAATTTTACACATTGATACAAATGTCAAATCTTTCTCTTGTCACACATTTTCTTTCTTCTAGCTTTGTGCCACACACCTCCTCCTTTCCTCCAGGAAGAGTCTATATATTAAGCTAGGAATGTTTGTTCATTTCCAGAACGAGTTGGTAAAGGGGCAAAAAAGGTGTAAAATCAGAATCAAACCATATTTCCAAATTTGAGAAAGTTGAAAACATTGATCAAAACCATCTAATTTTGAACATGCATTCTTATTCTTGATTTAAAATGTATTATCAAAGATATTTGATTCACTTTGTATTTACTAGTCAATTTTTTAAGTATAATAATTTGCCTTGGTATCAGCTTTTGTTTCACTATCACTAAAATTTCCCTGAACAAAATTAATCTCTATTCTCTTCAGATTACTTTGCTGGCTGATAGCACAGTGCTGATTTTCAGCAGGATAATACTTACCATATTAAATGATTATTTTCTTTTGAACATCTTTTTCATTTCCTCTTCCATGTTCAGTTTGCTCATATCTTTTTCTGTCTCAGTATAACAGAATACAAAACTGCTTATCCTTGATTTTTTTTGGAAAACAAAAATTTTCTCAATATCAAAACCAACATACTAAAGTGAAAGTAAATAATGTTTATACCATACATGAGAAATTGAGAGTATCACAGATTATAGGGAAATACAAGTAATGTCTTGGTGGGGAATTATTTTAAGCTAATAATAAAGAGAGCTAAGTTTCTTCCTTTCATCCTTCCCGCCTCCATTTGCTCCTAGGGTAATGCCCACAGCATGCAGAAACAAGTAGCAGGTAATATAAATCCAAAAAACATGATTGGGAAAATGTATATCAGAATAGGACAGTTTTGCACTTCTGAGTAGAATTTAGGGAAGCAGCAAAGCTGTGCACTCACGATGACTCAGAAATAGCAGAAGCAGGAGATTTGAGATGGCATACCTGTCTTCAGATGAGAGTAAGTATTTCTTACATATCGCAGAGAGATGGGCTCAACAGTCAGGGAAGACTTTTAGTGAGGAAGGTATACTGCAGTCTAGAATAAAGGTTTCCCATAAATATCATTAGCTGATGAACAAAAGCGAAGATTCTCCCACCATTAAAAACAAAACAAACATATTAGTGAGTCTCCTTAAGGGCCTCATAGATTATTCTGTCCTATCCAGAATGGGATGAGAAACGCTAACATTTATTTAGTGTTATTTATTGAGACTAAATTTCACAGACTTGGGGAAAGAAGATTCTAAGTAAAATTCAGACTCATTTACTTAAAGAAAAAAATAAAATGTATTCCATATCTATATTTATGAAATATTTTTAACTGCCATATATAGAAATTTAGACAACTAAACACTAATGCTGTTGATCAAATGTTAATGTTGAAAATATATTTTGATGTAATGTATCTGACTAGTATATGAGTATGGCATCATGTGTGAGGTGCAAATTCAGTGTTTAAAAGAGATTTACTTATTTCAAAGAGTAATAATTATAAGTCATATAAAGAAATAAGTCACTATCTTTTTATTTTTTTTGATGGAGTCTCTCTATCTCACCCAGGCTGGAGTGCTGTGGTACAATCTCGGCTCACTGCAACCTCCACCTCCTGGGTTCAACTGATTCTTGTGCCTCAGCCTCCCAGCCTCCCAAGTGGCTGGAATTACAGGTGTGCACCACCATGCCCAGTTAATTTTTTTGTATTTGTAGTAGAGACACGGTTTCACCAAGTTGGCCAGGCTGGTCTTAAACTCCTGACCTCAAGTGATCCACCTGCCTTGGCCTCCCAAAGTGCTGGGATTACAGGTGCGAGCCATCATGCCCAGCCAGAAGTCACAAAATATTCTATATATGATTAGTTATTTTTTAAATTATAAGAGATGTCAAAAATATATTTAAAAATTAAAATTAGCTAAAATTTATAATATTAGTCTGCTTAGGCTACAATAACAAAATGTTACAGACTGTGTGAATTAAATAACAGATATTTATTTTCCCATCGTTTTGGATTCTAGAATTTCCAAATCAAAGTCTGGCAGGGATGATTTCTGTTTAGAGCCCTCTTTCTGGCTCACAGGCAATCACATTTTTACTACATCCTCCCATGGCCTGGCTGAATTTACATACGTAGAGATCAAGATAAAACTTTCTGATCTCTGTTCTCTATGGATATTAATTGATATAGTTTGGATTTTTTTTCCTTTCAAATCTTATGAAAACTTCCTAGTGACCTGGTGAGAGGTGATTGGATCATGAAGGCAGATCCTTCATGAATGGCATCCCCTTGGTGACAAGTGAGTTCTCACTGTGATTTCATGCAGTATTTCTTTGTTAAAAACTGCATGGTATTTCCTTCCTCTCTCTTTCTTACTTTCATTCTCGCTGTGTGATTTGCCAGCTCCCCTTTCTACCATAACTTTAAGCTTCCTGAGGTCTTCACCAGAATCAGATACTTCTGTATAGCCTGCAGAACTGTGGATCATTAAGCTTCTATTTCTTTATAAATTACCCAGTCTCCGGTGTTTATTTATAGTAACACAAGCAGCCTGACACAGAAAATTTGGTACTTAAAGTGAAACGTTGCTAAAAAGATACCTGAATATGTGAAAGCAGCTTTGGAACTGGGTAACGGACAGAGGTTGGAAGAGTTTGGAGGGCTCAGAAGAAGACAGGAAGACGAAGAAAAGTTTAGAACTTCTTAGAGACCTCTAAGATGATTGGGACCAAAATGCTAATAAAACATGCAGAATGATGGCTAGGCTAATGAGATCTTAGATGGGAAAATGGAAGTTATAGGGAATTGGAGTAAAGATCACCCATATTACATCCTTGCATAGAGCTTGGCTTCATTGTGTCCACATCCTAGGAATCTGTGGAAGTCTGAACTTAAGCATGTTGACTTAAGTTATCTGGTAGGAAAAATTTCAAACCAGCAAAGTACTCAAGAAGCACTGAAGCTGCTTCTAACAACCTGTGATCATAGATGGAAGCAAAACATGTTAGCACTATATATAACAGAGAAGCAAAGCACGAAAACATGGAAAATGTGCAGCCTGGCCATATGATAAGAAAGGAACAGGCATTTTTCAGGAAAGAAATACAAGCAGGCTGCAGAGCAGTCAATTTCCAGAGAGACTAGTATGACTAAAAGGGAGCCAAGTGCTAATATCCAAGACAGTGAGAAAAAAACCTTAAAGGCATTTCGCGGATATTCAAGGGAGCACCTCTTGTGACAGATCCAGAGGTGTAGAAGAAAAAAAAGGCTTCAGGGGCCAAGCCCACGGCCTCATTGCCTTGAACAACCTTAGGAAACTGCTCTCATGATCCCAGCTGCTTTAGCTCTAGCAGTATCTCAAAGGTCCCAGGTACAGTGTGGAACAACACACCAGAGGGTACAAGCCATAAGCCTTGGCAGCAACCGTATTTTATTAAATCTGCAGACACACAACATGCAAGCACGAAGGAGGCTTGGGAGCTGCCCCTAGATTTCAGAAGATGGATAAGCAGTCTGGGTGCCCAGGCAGAAGCCTGCCGCAGGAAGAGAACCCTCACATAGAACTTCTATTAAGACAGAGTGGAGGGGAAATGTGGGGTTGAAGCCCCCACATAAAGTTCCCATCAGTGTACTTCCTAGTGGAGCTGAGGAAATGCTTTCAGACTCCAGAATGGTAGAGCCACAAGCAGCTTGAATTCTTGCCTAGAAAAGCCATAGGTACTCAAATCCAACCTGTAAGAGCAGCCAGGAGGGCTGCACTCCGCAATACCAGAGGAGGGGAGCTACTCAAGGCCTTAGGAGCCCACCCTTTGCACTGGTGTGTCCTGGATTGGGGATGTAGAGTCAAAAGAGATTTTTTCATAGCTTTAAAATGTAGTGACTGTCCTGCTGGATTTCAGACTCGTGTAAGGCCTGCAGTCACTTTCTTAAGTCCAATTTCTCCCTTTTGGAGAGGGAATCTTTACCCAATGCCTGTACCACCATTGTATCTTGAAATTAAATGTCTTGTATTGATTTTTCAGGCTCAGAAGAGGAAGAAACTTGGCCTTGAGTTGCAGATGAGACTTTGGACTTTTGATTTAGTCGATGCTGAAATGAGTTAGGACTTTGGAAGACTATTGGGAAGGGATGATTGTATTTTGAAACTTGAGAAGGACTTGACATTTGAGGGGCACGGGTTAAATAATATAGTTTAGATGTTTGTTTTCTCCATGTCAATGTTGAGATATGATTCCCAGTGTTGGAAATAGGGCCTGGTGGAAGGTGACTGGATCATGGGGATGAATCCCTCATGAATGACTTAGCACCAACCCCTTGGTGATAGGTGAGTTCTCTCTTTGAGTTCTTGTAAGATTTATTATTTAAAAGAGTGTGGCACCTCTCCCTATTCTTGCTTCTGCTCTCACCATGTGATACAACAGCTCCCCTTTCAATTTCTGCCATGATTCTAAGCTTTCTGAGGTCCTCACCAGAAGCAGATGCTGGCACCATGCTTTCTGTACAGACTGTAGAATTGTAAGCCAATTAAACCCCTTTTCTTTATAAATTACTCAGTGTCAGATATTCCTCAGTAGGGGCACAAATTGCCTAACATACTAATCTTATCAAACCAGGGCCTCCACTCTTATGACAAAACACAATATTCAGTGTGTAACACTAACCATTCTGAGATTAAATACGATAAACATAACTTTTTTATGAATTCCATAACATAGATTATGTTATATTATATCTGAATTTTTTGTGGTTCTGTTTCATTTTGTTTTGAACCTGGGCACATATATTTATTGAAATGTATAAGGGTATTTTTTATTGACTCAGTTTTGCATGGTTGGGGAGGCCTCAGGAAACTTACAAACAGGGTGGAAGGAGAGAGAATAAGTGCTAGCAGGGGAAATGTCAGATACTTACAAAGCCATCATAACTCATGAGAATGAACTCACTATCATGAGAACAGCATGGGGGAACTGCCATCGTGATTCAATTACCTCCCACTGGCTACCTCCCATGATACGTGGGGATTATGGGGATTAAAATTCAAGATGAGATTTGGTTGGGGAGACAGGAAAACCATATCATTCCATGCCTGATCTCTCCCATATCTCATGTCCTTATATTTCAAAACACAATCATGCCTTCCCAACAATCCCCCAAAGCCTTAACTCATTACAACATTAAACCAATGTCCATATCCAAAGTCTCATCTGAGACAAAACAAGTCCCTTCTGCCTATGGGTATGTAATATGAAAAACAGGTTAGTTACTTCCTGGATACAATGGGCATATAGGCATTGGATAAAAACACCCATTTTAAGCAAGAAATTGGTCAAAACAAAGGGGCTACAAGGCCCTATTCAAGTCTAAAATACAATAGGGCAGTCATTAAATCTGAAAGTTCTTAAATAATATTCTCTATGTCTCACATCCAAGTCACACTGATACAAGAGGTGAGCTCCCATGGCCTTGGGAAAGTCCATCCCTGTGGCTTTGAAAGCTACTGCCCTCTTCCTGGCAGCTTTTACAGCTGTCATTGAGTGTCTGTGAGTTTTCCAGGTACGTGGTGCAAGCTGTCAGTGGATCTACCATTCTGGAGACTGGAGGATGATAGCCCTCTTCTCATGGCTCCACTAGGTAGTGCCCCAGTGAGAATTCTGTGTGTTGTGTGGGGGCTCTAACCCACATTTTCCTTCTGCACTGCCCTAGCAGAGGTTTTCCATGAGGACACCATCACTGCAGAAAACTTCTGCCTGGACATCCAGGCACCTGAAATCTAGGTGGAGGTTCCAAAACCTCAATTCTTGTCTTCTGTACACCTGCAGGACCAACACCATGTGAAAGCTGCCAAGGCTTGGGGCTTGCATTCTCTGAAGCAATGGCCTGAACTGTACCATGGCCCCTTTTAGCCACAGATGGAGCAGCTGAGACACAGGACACTAGGTTCAAAGGTTACACATAGCAAGGAAACCCTGGACTCAGCTCAGGAAACTATTTTTCCTCCTAGGCCTCCATGCTTGTGATGGAAGGGGCTGCCATGGACTTCTCTGACATGCCCTGGAGACATTTTCTCTATTGCTTTGGCAATTAGCATTTGACTTCTTGTTAGTTATTCAAATTTCTGCAGCTGACTTGAATTTCTTCCCAGACAATGAATTTTTCTATTCTACTCCATTGTCAGGCTGCAAATTTTCTAAATTTTTATTCTCTTGCATCTCTTGAGTGCTTTACTGCTAGAAATTTCTTCCTCCAGATACCATACCTCATCTTTCTCAAGTTCAAATTTCCACATATCTCTAGGGCAGGAATAAAATGCCACCAGTCTCTTTGTTAACACATAGCAACAGTCACTTTTGTTCCATTTCCCAGCAAGCTCTTCATCTCCATCTGAGACCACCTAAACCTGTACTTCATTGTCCATATCACTATCAGCATTTTGGTCAAAGCCATTCAACAAATCTCCAGAAAGTTCTAAACTTACCCATATCTTTCTGTCTTCTTCTGAGCCCTCCAAACTGTTCCAACCTCTGCCTGTTACCTAGTTCCAAAGTTGCTTCCACATTTTTGGATATCTTTATAGCAGTGCCCCATTACCTTGGTACCAATTTACTGTATTAGTTTGTTCTCACACTGCTATGAAGAAATACCAAAGACAGGGTAATTTATAAAGAATAGAGGTTTAATTGACTCACAATTCCACATGGCTGAGGAGACTTCAGGAAACTTACAATCATGGCAAAAGGCACCTCTTCATAGGAAAGAAGGAGAGAATAAATATCAGCAAGGGAAATGCTGTATGCTTATAAAACCATCAGATTTTGTGACAACTCACTGTCAGGAGAGCAGCATGGGAGAAACTGCCTCCATGATTCAATTACCTCCCACTGGGTCCCTCTCATGACGTGGGGATTATAATTCAAGATGAGATTTTGGTGGGGACACAGCCAAACCATATCAAATAAATAAACAATTAGTTGGACTAATAAAGAAGAAAAGAGAGAAAATTCAAATAAACAGAATCAGAAATGACAAGGGGGATATTACCACTCACCCCAGAAAAATACAACCACCATCAGAGAACATTATTAACACCTCTATGCACATAAGCTAAAATCTAGAAAAAATGGGTAAATTCTTAGGCATATACACTCTCTCAAGACTCAGTCCAGGAAAAAAATTAAATACCTGAACAGATGAATAATGAGCTCTGAAATTGAGGTGGTAATAAGTAGCCTACAATCCAAGAAACAACAACAACACCAAAACACCCCAGGACCGGATGGATTTACAGCTGAATTCTAACAGATGAACAAAAAGGAGCTGATACCATTCCTGAAACTATTTCAAAAACTTGAGGATGAGGCACTCCTCTTTAACTCATCCTATTCTATGAAGCCAGCCTCATCCTGATAACAAAATCTGACAGAGATACAACAATAAAGAAAACCTCAGATTAATATCCTTGATGATCATCAGTGCAAAGATCTTCAACAAAATACTGGCAAACCAAATCTAGCAGCACATCAAAAAACGTATCCACTACTGTCAAGTAGGCTTTACCGCTGGGATACAATGTTGATTCAATAGACACAAATCAATAAATGTGATTCATCAGGTAAACAGAACTAAAGACAAAAAAACACATGATTCTCTCAATAGATGCAGAAAAGACTTTTGATAAAATTCAACATATATTTGAGTTAAAAACTCTTAATATTGAGTTATTCATTAACTCCAGTTATTGAAGGAACATACCTGAAAATACTAACAGTCATCTGTGACAAACCCATGATCAACATTATATGGAATGAGCAACAGCTGAGAGCATTGCCCTTGGAAACTAACACAGGACAACGATGCCCTCTCTCACTATTCCTATTCAACATAGTATTCGAAGTCCTACAGGGCAATCAGGCAAAAGAAGAAAATAAAAATCATCCAAATAGGAAGAGAGGAAGTCAAACTATCTGTTTGCAGACAACATTTTTCTATATCTACAAAACCACATAGTCTCAGCCATATGCTTCTTAAGCAGATAAACAACTTCAGCAAAGTCTCAGAATAAAATGTTTCAAAATCACTGGTGTTTCTATAAACAAACAACAGTCAAGCTGAGAACAAAATCAGTAGTGGACTCCCATTCACAATTGCTCACAAAAGAATAAAACACCTAGGAATATAGCTAACTAGGGAGGTGAAAGACCTGTACAAGGGGAACTACAAACCACTGCTCACTCAAAGAAATCAGAGATGACACAAACAAATGGAAAAACATTCCATGGTCATGGGTAGGAAGAATCAATATCTTGAAAATGGCCAAATTGCTCAAAGCAATTTATAGATTCAATGCTATTCCTATTATATTATCATTGAGATTCTTTGTAGAGCTAGAAAAAAATTTAAAATTCATATGAAAGCCAAAAAGAGCCCAAATAGCCAGGGCAATCCTACACACACACACACACACACACACACACAAAACAAAGCTAAAGACAGCATGCTAGCCCTCTTCAAACTATACTACAGGTCTACAGTCACCAAAACAGTAACCAAAATAGTATGGTACTGGTACAAGAACAGAAACAGACCAATGGAACAGAATAGAGAACCTAGAAATAAGACTGCACATCTTTGACTATCTGATCCCCAACAAAGCTGACTAAAAGCTGACTAAAAGGATTCCCTATTTAGCAAATGGTGCTAGGATAACAGGCTACCCATAGGCAGAAGATTAAAAATGGACCCCTTCCTTACGCCATATACAAAAATTAACTCAAAATGGATTAAAGACTTAAGTGTAAAATCCAAAACTATAAAAAACCCTGGAAGACAACCTAGGCAATATCATTCAGGACATAGTCATAGTCAAAGATTTCATGATAAAAATGCCAGAAGTAATAGCAACAAGAGCAAAAATTGACACATTGACTGTAATTAAACTAAAGAGTTTCTGCACAGCAAAAGAAACTATCAACAAAGTAAAAAGACGACCTACAAAATGGATGAACAGTTTTGCAAACCATGCATCTGATTAAAATCTAATATCCAGCATCTGTAAGAAACTTAAATGAATTTACAAGAAAACAAAACAACCCTATAAAAGAGTTTTCAAAGGACATGAACAGACGCTTTTCCAAAGAAGACATACATGATGCCAATGATCACTTGAAAAAAAGCTTAACATCACTGATATTAGAGAAATGCAAAGCTAAACCACAATGAGGTACCATCTAACACCCGTCAGAATGGCTATTATTAAACAGTCAGAAAATAACAGATGCTGGTGAGGTTGTGGAGAAAAATGCACACTTACACACTGCTAGTGGGAGTGTAAATTAGTTCAACTGTTGTGGAAGACACTGTGGCAATTTCTTAATGACCTAAAGACAGAAATACCATTCATCCCAGAAATTCCATTAGTGAGTATGTACCCAAAGGAATATAAAGTGTTCTATTATAGAGACACATGCATGTGTATGCTCAGTTCAGCACTATTCACAATAGCAAAGACAGTAGAACCTATCCAAATGCCCATCAGTGATAGACTGGATAAAGAAAATGTGTAGATGTGGAATATATACCCCATGGAGTACTATGCAGCTTAGAAAATAATGAGATTATGTCCTTTGCAGGTACATGGATGGAGCTGGAGGCCATTATCCTTAGCAAACTAAGGCAGGAACAGAAAACCAAATACTGCATGTTCTCACTTATAAGTGGGAGCTAAATGATGAGAACACATAGACACATAGAGGGGAACAACACATACAGGGGCCTATTGGAGGAGGGAGAAGATCAGAAAAAGTAACCAGTGGGTACCAAGCTTAGTATCTGGGGAATTAAATCAACTCTACAGCAAACCCACATTATGCAAGTCTATGTATGTAACAAGCCTGCACATATACTCCTGAACTTAAAAGCAAACTTTGCATTAAATATAGCTCTATAAACTCATGGCTAATCTTAGACAACATTCTTGTAATATTCAATAAGATTATTACCTATGAATTCTCACATTTTCACTGTTGATTTGATCCCAAAATTAGTACACATAACTATTTTTGTTTGTGCTATTAAAATCCCAAAATTAGTACACATAACTATTTTTGTTTGTGCTATTAAAATCTGTACATCATTTTGCCTCATCTCTAAAATTTTGGTAGTATGAAGGTATTTGGAGGAAATGTTATTTCTCTTTGTAAATAGTTAAAGTTACTCTGGTTTTTGAGCATCAGGTTCTCTTTCAATTTAAATGTCTGTTATTTTGGGAAGGCAGCTAAACATAGATATTAATAGCATCCTCTGCACTCAGACTACCTAGGGCAAATCATCACTGTGGGGAGAATTACTTAACATTTCTATTTCTTAGTTGCCTTCTGTCTAAACTGGGAACACTAATATTATTAACATCTCAGCATTGTTGTAAAGATTAAATGATGGATACTAGAATGTTGCTTGGCCCATGATAAGGAATGAAAACGAAAGTCAGCCTTTGGTTTGAGTTTGTGCTAGTGAAATTCTTGCCAAGTGTAGCAACAATAAGCTTTGCTTTTATAAATTTGTCTCTGCTTTGAAATATATCTGAAAGGTATTCACATTGGGTAAATATGATATCTTGATAGCTGCAAATACATTTTTGAAAAAGAAAAGAAAATACATCATACAATCACCCTGGTGATGAATATTTATGTATAAGATGTGCCTGAATTTTGTCACTGTAAGTTGTACTCCCAGGGTATAAATTAGTCATGTTTAGGATCTAATGTAATATATAGATACATTCAAAATTTACTATTTCAGTGAAATCTTAGTTCTTCTGTGCACGTGGAGGTTAATTTGCTTTTTGCATAGTGTCCTTTCTACTGGCAAATGCGTTAGATACTTAAAAACATTTTTTTTTTCATTTTTTTCAGGTTAATATTTATATTTTGACAAACTTTTAAACCCTAAAATAGTTAATTATTAAGTTGTATTATATTCTTTGATTCTACAATGAAAGAACAGTATTTGGACCTTTCTTTTTATTTTATCTGCCATGCATGTTTTGAACGATAATTGTTCATCATTTTAAACTGCCTTTTACCTTTTCTCAAGATCCATTCCAAAGTAATCTTTACAGTAGAGCTACCTGCTCTTTCATATTCTCACCTCAGTATATGGGTTGGTAGACCTGACCACATCTTTTGCGTGAGGACTGAATGATAACAGATTCTTTAATTAATACAAAAATCTGACAGGAGTATTGTGCAAATTTTATTTATAAGGGATGATTAATGAGGTTTTGACTGACAACAATTAAAGAAAAAAACTAAGACTCATTGGTTTAAGTACAGGGTCTATCAAAAGTGAATCACAGTCTACTAAATTTAACACCAATGAGAATATTATAAAAGTTTCTAAAACATCAGAATTCCAAGCTTCTTTAAAAATGAAATGATTCCTGGATTCTATGTATTAATGCAGCTTATAAATATGGGTGATATAAACATGTATTTAACTGTGATATATTTAAAACTAGTAAAAAATAAATTTATCATGAGTTACTACAAATCACACTCATATTTATTACAAGTTATTTATAAAATACTGATCCACAAGTAAATGGTTTCTATATTGTGTATATCTGTGCATGTAAAATATCTATCCATTAAAAAATGATGATAAAGAGATACTACATAAAAGTTACTTCCTTTCCATTCTGTACCACTCTTCAGAGACTGAGAAACCAGCTGTGTGCAGGTGTGTGTGTGTGTGTGTGTGTGTGTGTGTGTGTGTGCTGGAGTTGGCTTAGCCCCTAAATTTCATCAAATACAAGCTTTGTATTTCCCGAACTGAATCCAATAACATATATTAGGATAGTGCAAAAGGAACTGCAGTTTTTCCATTAAAAGCACAATTACTTTTATACCAACCTAAAGACCCCCACCCCCTTTTTTTCTCTTATTTTGAGAGAGTCTGGCTTTGTTGCCCAGGTTGGAGTGCAGTGGCACAATCTTGGCTCACTGCAAACCCCGCCTCCCAGGTTCAAGCGATTTTCATGCCTTGGCCTCTGGAATAGTAGCTGGAATTATCAGTATATGCCACTACGCCCAGCTATCCAATACATATAACGTGATGTCAGTCATAGATTAGGCAGGTGAAAAATGCTTGTTTAATGACTTAAAATATATTTCCCAATAACACAAAAAGTACTTTATTGGGAAATATCAAGATTAAAAAGGTTTAAAAGCAGTGAATATTAAATTTGATAGTTTCTTCTTGTCAATTTTTAATATAGACCTGCCTGGTGATTAAGCACCACACAATCATTCTTCATGCCTCTTTATTTTCTTTCCTTATTTTGGATGGTAGTTCTGACAGTCATGCGAAAGCAGCTGTAAAATGCAAACTCCCTTAAAAAAAAAAAAAACAGAAGATCCTCAGAAAAACTAAATAAATTATGTGCACGTGTGACACACATATACAAAGTGCTTTTCTTAACTAATTTTCATTTCTGAATGGTCCTATTACTTTTTATTCAAAAATGAACTATTAGAATTCACATCTGGCTATTAGATAGTGCATATTATCTACCAATATCATAGAATATTATATAAAAAGTTGAATCAAGTTTGATTATAAAATATATATTTATCTCTCTAAATTTTACTACTGACTATGTGAAGTTCAATTTCCAACATGTAAAATTAGAATTTGCATATGATTTTATGCAAATAAAATTATCCAAAAATCCAACATCCTATATTCTTAGCATTTCATATAAATAAAAGTTGTAATTTAATAATATATTACTCTTTCATAGACATGTGAAAGAATAATGTACTAATGTAAATTTCCAAAATTCCAACATATTTAGATGTAAGTAAATATATTATGGAACATTTTAGTGTGCAGTGAAGCTATGTCATTTGGGTGTAAGTTAAAAATAGTGACTACTAAAACAGTGAAACAAATTACAATTTTTTAAATAAATTACAAATATGAGTTACAAATCACTGTATATTCACTTGATGAAAATTTACACTTATACATTTGAACATTAAATTGATATTTGATAAGACATTTTAGTTAATTTTTAAAGTGTGCTAATGATATTGTGTTTATATTTTTTAAATAAAACGTTATCTTTTAGTGGTGCTTACTGAGTTTTTAGTAATGTAATGGAGCTGGAGAAGAAGTGGTTGAGTACATATGTAAAACAAGATTGGCCATGAATTGAGAGCTTTTTAAGTCAAGTGATTCTTGCTTGTGTTTCTTTTTTTTAATTTTTCTACCTACTGCTATATACATTTAAAATGTTTTTCTTAATAAAGCATCTTAAAGAAAAAATATTAAAGCAGATTAAACTGTTTATATTTTAAATCAAAGCTATCTTAAAGAATACTACTTAAGAAAATATAATATTATGTATTACAGTGCTTATGTAAGAAAGCACTGTAATCCTGACATTTTTACTTTAGGCATGTGTGTTACCAATTGCTTGGTTCTATACCTGTCTAACAGAATTGATCTTCCATTAAAATTGTTGTCAATCTGTTGTGATATAACTGGAACACACAACTCTGCCAACAGAAGTAAACTGCAAAAATTATTCTATAAACAGTTTTGAGGAATTGTAGGCAGTGGGGTCACAAACTTGTGCCTAAACATGAATCAAGCATATCTGGGCATAAGTGATGGAATGTGGATTCTTCCCATAAGTAGTATATTTTCAGATGATGTTTTAAATTCTATTTTTACTTTAAAAAGGAGGAGTTTGAAATTGTCTTCAGGGGAATAAATAATATGATATTCATCTTGGGCGTGTTTTCAGGATCGGTTTCTTGACTTAGATCAGAGTCAAAAGTTTGTTGAGCTAAGCTTTAGGACTTCTTTTACAATGTAATATATGGGATAAGGAAAAAAATTACTCTTAAATGGCAAAATGCAGATATATGGTGAAACATTTTAACCACTTCTGCTTGAAACTCAGTATGATTTGGGTAAATGAGGGCTATGTTGCAACTTGGACAGCTAGGCCATCTGCAGCTTGCACCCTTGGCAGAGATATAGCTTTCTCACTGAAAGCTCCAAGTTCAGAGTCAGTGCTTTACATCTTCAAGGGAAATAAGCATTGTGCACTGGAAATCTGTGCACTAGATATCAACAAAAGTAAAAGAAGACTATATGTGAGGTCATATTTGATAGATACACCCAACAACTGAATGACACTTTTGAGTAGAGCTACAAAAATCCCTGAATTTTGCTGGCAGGAGCATCATTCAAGAAATGTCAGCTAGTCCTCTAAATGTGACCATATTAGAACAATCATCTCATCTGATCTTGGAGAATTCTATTAAATGCACTCCATAAAGTACCATAACATGCCAAGTCCACTATGCTAATGCAGGTCAGATCTACACAAAACATCATTTTGTTTTGTTTTTGGACAGGATCTGGCTCATGCTCTGGCTCTTCACTAAGACTGGAGTACAGTGACGTGATCTTGGCTCACTGCAACCCTTGTCTCCCAGGCTCAAGGGGTTCTCCCACTCAGCCTGGAGCTACAGGCATGCGCCAACAGACTTGGCTAATTTTTTATGTTTTTTTGTAGAGACAGAGTTTTGTCACATTGTGCATAAACACACACACACACACACACACACACACAGAGGTTTTGAACTCCTGAGCTCAAGCCATAGACCCAACTTGGCCCCTCAAAGTGCTGGGATTACAGACATGAGCCACCACAACCAGCCCATCATTTTTTTTAAGGAAAAAAGTAATATTAATAATGGTTCAGAGGAAAAGAAAAAATAAATAATTTATAAATATTATGTATGTCATTGTTATACTTCTACAAACACAGAGCATGTATTTGTATAATATAAAAATAGATATATTAAAAATATATATATTTTTAAATATAAAGTTGTAATATAATATTAATAGACTGAATATCCAGGATATACTTCTTCCCTTACCAACCTTACTACGTCCCTAGCCCCAAATAATTGTTTCAATCTCTCTTAAAAACAAGGCTGACTTTTACCATGGTCACCATTGTACCTGTTAAGTTGGCAGGTCATCAGCTTCAGAACTCATATCCAGGCTAGTTGAAACCATGCAGACTCTGGCTTTTCCAGTGAATGCCAGACAGGGCAAGTTAATACAGGTCAAAAAATGTGGGGGTGTTTAACCCCAAGAGGCAAACTGTAACAATAAAATACTGGTGACAAAGGAGTAGCCAGATAAACAGCCTGACTCACTTTTTCTAACGCCCAAATGGACAATTCCAGACATAGTAACTCCATACATCCTGTTAAGAGATGTCTTTGCAACTCAGCAATCCCTGTATTCCTTGTGAATTGATGGATATTTATTCACCAACATATATTTCTTCCTTTCCTTTCTTTCCACATTTCTTATGTTTGTTCCCTCAGTCTTACTGTCCTGGTAATGCAGCAATCCTTCTACCACTTCTCACACCTAAAATATCTATCTATCTATATTTTATATATATATATATATATATATACACACACACACACATGTATATATATACATATATATATATATGTATATATATTATACTTCTGGCTAGATTTTCAAAAGAATCTGTGATAAGAAAATTGATTACACCAGTGGTCCTACAAATAAATCCCCAGAATGAGATTTTAGCCTTGCACTTACTGTTGATCTGAAGTCAATAGAGATATATTTCTGTAGGTAATTTGGGTGAGTAAGAATCCCTGGCATTCACTGGTATCGTATTTACTAAGGCTTTCAGCAGTGATTAATCAGGAGGAAGTTCAGATGCAATATAAGAAGTTAGAAGGTGACTAAACTTGATTTGTATAGAAGAATAATAATTATAAGAAATGTCATGTGGGGTGTCTGTACTGACAGATTTGGAGACCTTAAACAGGTGCACACACACACACACACACACGGCTCAGGATAGATTTTTCTTCAACCTTGAGCATGCTATAAATACTCAAGAATTCCTCGGTAGTACTAAAAGGAATTCTTAACTCTTGTAGCCACTAGAAAGATTAGGCTGAAAATCAGGCCGAAAATATGGTTACAAGTTTGGAAACTCTGCAGTGAAGACTCAACATGCAGTCTTGATATGTCTCGACCCTTTTAAGGAAAGAATGAGACTGTGAGACAAAAAAAAAGGAATATTTGGGATAAAGGGATTGAAAATATTGAAAACCTAAATTTTCCTGAACACTGCTGGTCAGGAGACCTCATGAAATGGCCTGGTCTATAGAATATGCCTTAAAAGATGATGACGTTCTTTTCAATATCTGCTGACACTATATGTTAGCTTCTAGATTTAGAAGGATCAGTTCTCAGCATAGAGTGGGAGAGTGCAAGCCCTGATCAGTCTAACAACAACAACAAAAAAGACAGAAAAAACCCACACAAACCTAACAGCCTACACACCATGAGGATGTAGAAGATTTCACCTGGAAATGGGATGACATATAAAAGAGTTGAGGCTCAGGCTGCTGTGTATGTTGCCTTACAATTGCATAATGTAAAAAAGAGTATTTGATAGTACTCTAGTTACCCATAAAGCATAGGAATGCTAAATAATGTGTTTGGAATGCCAGCAGAAGGTGAAAACTCCCAAGGTTCTGTATCAAAGCCAAGCATTGTAATGTTTGTTTTCTATGGAATAAAGAATAAGACATAGTCTATATGTGACTCATGGTTTCCTATTGATTAAATTAATTAAACATTATTTGATTGTCTTTTATAACTACTTAGTTTATTAGAAGACGTGTAGCCAATCCTTTCTTTTTTCCTCAATAATTATTTAAAGAAGCCTATTAGTCACAATTATTTTATAATAGAGATATTACTGATAACATGTAAGTCACTACAAGTAAATCTTTTGAGTCTTTAGACGAATGGTATAAATCAATGAATATTTAGGTTAAATTAGAATTTTACATGCTGAATTTCAACCTAGAGAACACAATACTCTCATTGTACCTAAGTAGCAAGATCAATGTATCTTTAGAAACACTCTTATTCATTCATTTCTATTAATGAACATCTGATCTACCATGTACCAGCACAGCCGAAGGCCTTAGTTTTAGAATAGAGTACAAGACAGACACTCCAATTATGGAAGTAACCCACAGTGCACACTGCCATGACACACAAATCACATATAAGTAACTTGGAAATATCTTATCCTAGAGCTATGGAATAATACCTGCATTTTGGATATTAAATCTTATATGGTGTCAAATATAACATAAATAAAAAAGGTGACTTCAGAGAATGATCAGTTCTATGGAAAAAAATTAAAAGTCAATGGTATGAATGGTGAGTAAACAGGAAGAAGTATGCTTTATCTAGAGAGGTTAGTTGGAAGCCAGTTTGGCTCATTTGAAAAGGCCTAGCAATAGGAATCTCTACAGAAAATCATTCGGAGCAGAATTAATTACCAGTGCAATGGCTCAAAAGTAAAACAGAGATGACTTTGGCATCTTTGAGGGCCATTTTTTAAAGCAATTCTGTTGTGGGTTGGGAATTAGGTAACAGTATTGCTATATGAAAGCAGAGAAAGAGGTAAAGTAGAGGTAATACAAGGTCATATATGTCATAGAAAGGGATTCATACTTTAATTGCAGTCAAAATTTATTGATGCATTTTAAGCATGTAACATGAACTAATTTGTGCTCTAAAATTATTACTTTACATGCAATGAGAAGAGGAAACTGTAGGAGAGTGGAGAAGGAGTGAGACTTGTTAGGGAGTTAACTCACACTTTTCAACCCAAACAACTCACTGGTGAAAGGATTAATTGAAGGTAGAAGCCTGAAGGTTTCAAAGATGTTGCAGTTTAGGAGATTTTCCTGAGGACAAGTGAATTTTGAGATGTGTCTTACATGTGAAAGTATAAATATCAAGGAGTTGTTACCAAAATGCGAGGGGTTCTACCTAGGTCCTGCTGCTCACCTGGCAAAAAGCCAATCACAGAGACAATGAGTCTTTCCAAAGAAGAAGGCTTCATTTCGGTGCTGCAGCAAAACAGATGAGAGATCAGTCACAAATCAGTCTCCCTGACCAACTATAATTGTGAGATTATATAGAAGGGAAGGAATATAACTATACGTAGGTAAACAGGAATTAGGAAGGGGTAAGAAAATCATGAAAGATATGTGTATGGTTTTTCACTGTCTGAATAGAGTGATCTGGGGAGTTTCAGCTCCCTGATATCATCTGGAAAGTCTGAGGGTTGGCTTTCTGAGGAAGAAACTCAGGAAAGACAAATGTTAAGTTTTAAGCTTTAAGACCAGAGGGTCCCTTTGTATATTTATTTTAAAAGACTGTAAACATCAATTCTATGGGACAATTGGGCCTGTTTTAATTCCCCTCTTTCTATTTATCAAATCCTCAGTCCTGGCGAATTAGGTAAAAGATCCTTCTGATTGCTTCATGCTGACGAGTGTCATTGTGGGTTGATCATGAGGAATGAAAACATTACCTCTGTAATTGGAACACTAATGAGTACCTGGTCAGCATCTGTCTTCTTGGAGCACCATGGTCTGAGTATTTTTATTAATATTGATTTATTTTATTAATATTGATTTATTATATTTATTATATATTTATTATATATATTATATATATTATATATTATATATATTATATATTATATTTATATTTATTATATTTATTAATATTGATCAGGATGATTAATAACATAGAACCAAAATTTACAAATATCAAAGTTATGGAGTGAATACTCTGGGGAATCCAAGGGAATTACCATGAAAACCACATGTTCCCTGCTTTCAATATTAACATAAAGTCATCCAAGAGTTCACAAGACCATGACTGTTTTCCCTGGAGGAATCCCACAGGGACTGGTTTTATCTGAGTATGGCGAATCCAAGGCTTACCTTCAGCTAACTTGAAAGATTAAGGGGTGGTCAGCAGCACTTCAAAAGGCTCAACCCATTGTGGTTGCAGCTGGTTTTCAACTTGTTTGAATTTCCTGGTCTTCAGCAAGACTTGGTACCTTCGTTTTAAAGAGTGAAGAGGCATGTCTATAGGGAACTGAAGCCTCTTAGAAGCAAACTCAGAGAGACTTGTTAATATATCTCCTAGTTGTTTTATACATGACCTAGCTTCTTTATCCAAGTGAATGTCACTTAATTTTACTAATGGTAAATATACAGAAAGTAGCTTAAGAGAAATCCCAGTCAATCTAACTCTCTTAAAAACAAAGTCAATCTTCCCACACATTAAAACTTCATACTCACATCGCAATTTTTCCTCATGAACTAAAGGAAAAGATCTGAAACCAAATCGAATTATCAATTGAATTGAATTACCTTGGTAATAAACACCATTTAAAGATTTCTACTTTCACATACTTTTCCAAATAACAAAATAAACAATGAACAAGTTCTGTTCAGGACTAATAAAAATATGGACTTATAAAAAAAATGAGCCTTTCATTTTTCTCCAGGAAACTTAAAGCTCTGATAGCTCTCCAGATCATCAGAAGTAAGCAAAACCAATCAAATATTGAATGGCTGATGTTATTGACACCTTTGTCAAGCCTCTATCAATTTTTGGAGGCTTGACAAAGGTGGCTTAGGAATTTTAGATTAATAGAGCAAATGATGAATTGTTGGAAATGCATAAGAAACAAAATGACATTCCCAGAAAAAAAGCAGAAGATTTTCATTTGAAACTACAAACATCATTGGTTTTATAAATGTATATATGAGTAAAACCCAAAGGGACCAAATAGCAAATGAATGAAAATTAGAAACCAAACAAAATAAATGGTAAACCAACCCCATTTTTTTCTCCTGCTTTGTTTATATTGGAAACTATGGTGTAAACCAGAGCCTTAAAAAGAGCATGTGATGGATATTTTGTTTCTGGCGTACAAATTAATGCCTTTAGGTCTACTAATACTATTATACATGTGTACTACTAACAAATTCACCTTAGGCACACGACTTGTAAGTACTTTAGTGCTAGTACCACCTATGCAGAATAGCAAATATAGTATGAAACAAAACAATGCAGGCATTTTTGTGAAATTTGGCTACATGCTAAATCTGGCTTCATGCTTAATTATATTAAAAAAGAATTGCCAAACTGTCAATGTATTTCCTAACAATATGTCTTATTTTACCTTTATCAAGAGTAAGAGCTTTAGCTATGAACAATATCAATTGACCAAATTTCTCCAATTTCCTATCAGGTTTTACAGAATATTTTACTACACAAGCTTTTTCAACTTCCTGTTTTCACTGTAGGTTGATGAAGATACAGAGAAACAAACAAAATACTGCATATGACATACACAGATCATCTATAACATGCTTAAACTTTCTGCTTTGTCCTCAATTTTCTTTTTGTTTAAAGAGTTATTTTACATCAGGATAAAAATTTATCATACAAGTTTATTTCTCATACAAAATTATTCTTTTTTCTTTATAATCTTTTATCAAAAATATATATCTTCATATTCATAACTTTCTTTACATCTCTCTCCCCTACTTATTGGTTCTTTTCTACCTTACTTCCTAAATAACCTTTCCAAGTCCATAATCTGAGTTAATCTTTGGATAACAAAATGATTCTTTTTCTCAATAAAAACACATTTTCTTTGGTATGTTTTGTATACAGAATTATACATTAACTAGAATTCTTATTTATAGCAACTTCTTCATTAAATTCTTAATTTTAGTAAAAACTTAGGAAACAAGAAATCCTGAACTATCAGATATTAGCATTTTATAGATGAGAACATTCCATAATTTTTAAAAACATGTCTTCCCATATTATAATCCTTTCTTACTTGGAAATGGCTCAGACATCCAAGAAGCATGAAAAATAATTGTAAGATTTTAAATTGTATTGTATCCATTTACATTGCATTCACATTTTTTATTTTTAACTGTGTTATCTAGATTACTTTTGAGAACTGAGATATTAGATAAAGGTCATCATTACTTCCTTTTAACCACGGAAATAATATTTTATAACATGTGAATACTAGGTGTTCACCTAAATAAGAACCTTAAAATTACTTCATAGGCATTTTCTTCAAGAACTCAGACAATTCAGCTATTTTCATTAAACCAACAATATTAAATTAGTCTTATTTAGTTAAAAAGGTCACAGCGACAAAGATGATTTTGTTTTGTTTGGGTTGTAGTTTAATCACCTTCTGTGCCAAACTCTGACACCTCAAAATATCTAGCAGAAACATACATAAAACTCAGACAGAAATATGTGGTGACAATTTCAAAGACATTTTATTTATATCTTACTAACAATTTTAAAGGCAGCTTGTTTATTAATAATATACTGAGGTCACATGAACCTGAAAAATGCTTGGATATGTTTACTTAATATATGAGCACTCTTTCATTTATAAGCCAATTTGGTAGGCACCACATATGACATAATAAATGTACATACACATAAACACTTCTAAACAGGTATATACACAAAGCTTCCATAGTTTCTACCTTGGAACAGCAGTCATGAGACAGCAATACAAACTCACCAGTCTACGAACATGATCAAATGGTTAAATGTTTTTTCCCACAATATGTAACCCCCTGAAGGCTGTGAATCAACATTTCAGGTAAAACAGTTTCCATGGCAGAATAATTTTTAAAGGCCAAAACCTCCCCAGACTCCAGGGAGCACTGGGTCCAAACAGCACCACAGAAGAACATCACATACTAACCAGCCCCAACCCTGTTTAAAACTGCACCATAAAATCCTGGATACATAGAACTTCATCCAGTTTTTCCTTTCAACAACAAAATGGATCCAGGGAGAGGCAAAACTTCCCTGGATTCCAAAGAATATGGGGCCAAACAGTATCATGAAACATTATCAGTTTATTAAATTCTGATTTCCTTGACTATATTGATACCCAATCATCAAAACACAATCCAACTGCTGCAGCAACTAACAAGCCTCAAGAATGTCCAAACTTAAACAGTCAGAGTGATTTATCCTCTCCCACTTGGCTGGGCTTGTTCAACATGTGAACAGAATTTTTTTCAGAATTTCCAAAATCGAAAGGAGCAGATTCCACTGTCTGGTACCAAGAAAAGAGAATCAATTGTCCAGATGTAGATGAAAAATTTCAAGGGATGTTCTTCCTAGGCAATCAGGAACATAGTTGGGGCCAGAAGTGGAGAGATCAGAGATAAAGCACAACCCAACTCAGCCAATAAAAGGGTCTGGCAACTGCTTAGAAGGGCTTCTGAAACTTCCAGTCTGTAGAAGCCACTCCATGAGCAACATATTCCTGGTTAGGAAGCCAAAATCTGTTTCCAAAATGCTAGGAATTTGGTAGAGGTCCTGTTGTTCACCACACAGAAAGCCAATCACTGAGACAATGACTATTACCAGAGAAGAAGGCTTTATTCAGGTGCTGCAACTGAGGAGAACAGATCAATCTGAAATCCATGTCCCTGACCAACTAAAATTGGGAGTTTACGTAGCAAGGAGTGAATATAACTACTTGTGGATAAACCTGCATTAAGAAAGGGCAAGAAAATCATGAGGGATGGGAGGTCTTGCTTTTCATTTTCTGAATGTGGTGATCTGGGGAGTCTTATTGCCTTGATACTGAGGACCTGAGGATTGGGTTTCTAAGGAAGGACCCAGATAAGACAAATATAAATTTCATGCTTTAATACCAGGAGGGCCAATTTCTATGTTTATTTAAAAATATTATAAACATCAGTTCCATGAGCTAATTGAGCCCGTTTCACAACATGTGTGCTAATGTAAGTAAGCTTAAAATTCAGATAATATGATACATTCTGGAGTATTTACTCTGTAGATTAGATAGAATTGTAATCTCTTTCTTGCCCACCGCAGAGACAAAATCAATTCACTGAGACAGAAGAATTGCAGTAGAGAAAGAATTTAATAATGCACAGCTAGCCAAGAACAGAAAAGGGAGTTTATTACTCAAATCGGCTTCCCTAAGAACTCAGAGGCTAGGGTTTTTATAAATAATTTGGTGGGTAAGGAGCTAGGGAATGGGTGCTAATAATTGGTTGAGGATGAAATCATACAGGTGTGGAAAATGGTCCTCATGTGCTTAATTGACATCTGGGCAGAGGCCACAGGATTGATGGAGTCATGAGTCTGGGTAGAATCAGTGGGTCCCAGAATGCAAAAGTCTGAAAAATATCTCAAAAGACCAATCTTGAGTTCTACAATAGTGATCTTATTTACAGAACAATTAGGGAAGTCAGAAATCTTGTGACCTCTGGCTCCATGACTCCCAAGCAGCAAGGGATTAAAGAAAAGCAAACAAGGAAAAAATGGCTAGTTATTGTTTAATTATACCTACTTTTGAGCAGTATTCAGGCCTCTCTCATAATCCTAATTTTGTGGCCTTTCATTAGTCTTATAAAAGTCATTTCTGTTTCCAAACAAGGAGGGACTATTATCATCTTTGGCGGTAAGTTAAAGTACAAACTAAAATCTTTCCATGGTTAGCTTGCTGTACACCCAGGAATGAACAAAACCAGCCAGCCTGAGAGGATAGAAGCAAAATGGAGTCAGGTATTCTAGACTTCTCTCACTGTCATAATTTTTGCAAAGTCAGTTTCAAAATCACCTGATATTTGAGGATTAGTAAAATAGACTGGAGTCCCAATGACAGATCCTGGGTACTTCAATATTTAGTCAAACGAACAAGGTGCCAGGATTTTAAAAAGACAAAGAAAGTGTACCAGAAGAGTTTTGGCAAGCAGAGAACAATACTCTCAAGTTTGGCTCTTTAGCATGCTGAGTACTTTGAGTTGGAAGAAATTGGAAGGTCTTAGAAGCTGTCTCAGAACCAAGGACTTCCTCATCTTCTCGTTTCTTCCCACACACCCCACCCCCATGCGCAAGGAAGGACTATCTTTGGAATTTTCTTATCTGACTAAGGAGACCTCTTTCCAAGAGAAATGCAGTTATCTTAAGGCCCCTCCCTAGGAATCTCATCAAATAACCAGGAAAGATAAGCATAGAAAAAAAAAGACAAAATCACAGTGCCCAGGTAGATTTCCTGCCATTTGTTCTGAAAGAAGCTTTGAGAGAGATGACCTAGGAGACTTTACCTACAGAGAAAAACAATCTTTGCTCACAGTGTAGTTTGGGCCCTTACCTAACTTGTTGGTCCCATTCTGTTTTCTAAAAAGAATCAATTACAAGATAATATCTGCCTTGTAAGTTTTTTCGTTTTCCTTTAAAAGTATTTATTATCCACCTAAAATTTCCTATAGCTCCTCAGTTTCCTCTCCCCTAATAAGAGAGTAATATGTGAGTCTCAACTATCTGGTCCTTTGAGTCTCATAGTTGAGGGATTTTCATATTCGTATGCACATTAATAAATGTGTGACTTCTCCTATGAATGTACCCATAGTAAATTCATTTTCAGCAAAACTTCAGAGGATAAAGGGGAAACTTCCCCTATTCATCCCTACAAGAGGAAGGTATCACAGAAACCTAGAAAACATTTCAAGAATGGCATAGTGGTAAACTGCATTTAAAATGTTGAGGCATTAATGTAAATGCAAAAAATAGAACATTGGAGGCAAGGTTTCCCCACTTCCATAAATGGCCTTATAGTGACCTAAGTCAAAAACTTGGAGTCATCTCTAACTCTATTGTTCTCACCCTACCTCTTACCTATCAGTACAACATATTGCACTTGTTTTAAAAAACATATCCATAATGAGAACATCTACTTTAATCTCTAATTCTATTATCCTGGTCCAACTCATAATAGCCTTTTGAGTGGCCTCCAAGTTTCTATTCTAGGCCTCTTTTACTCTATTCCAAACACTATAATCAATGTGCTCCTATTAACTTGCAAGTTACATTATAAAAGCATCCTATTCAAATCTTCCAAAGGCTCTTCATCTAATCACAGTAAACCTAACGTTTTACAGTGTTCTACCAGTCTCTTCCCCTTTCAGCCTCTGTTGCTTCTTGGACCACCACTCCTACTATAACTTAACTCACTCCAATTGTTCTGGTCACCTCTGTTCTTCAAATATACAAATATCTCCTCCTTCAGAGTCTTTGCATTTTAATTTTCTCCTGTGATGTATTTCTCCCAGACATTGCCAAGGCTTTCCCCTCAATTTCTTTATGTCATTGCTTAAAGGTAGTTTTTTGGTGAGATATTCCTTGACCATTGTGATAAATAAGATAAGGAAAATTCAAACTCTGTCCTCCATAATCTGCAAATACGTTAGTTTAAATGGAAAAAGGGATTTTGCAGATGTGATTTAGTTTTCTGACTTTGAGGTGAGAAGATTATCCTGAATTATCTAGATGGGCAATACTTTAATCATATAAGTCTTTAAAAGTGGACAATTTTTCTGTCTATATTCAGTGAAAGAGAGAGAACCAGAGAGATGGCAGTGTGGGAGGAACCCCATGTAGCTTTTTTGGCTTTGAAGATGGAGGAAGGGGCCATGTGCCAAGCAATGGGGATGGCCCATAATAGATGGAAAAGGGAAGAAAATGGATTCTCTCCTAGAGGCCTCAGAAAGGAGTAAAGTTCTGGCAACACCTTGGTTTTAGCCAAGTGAGACTTGTATCAAACTTATTACTTAAAGAAATATAAGATATTGAATTTCTGGTTTAAGCCACTAATTTTGGTAATTTCTGAGAGCAATAGAAAAGTAGTAGAGCCACACTTTCTAAAATTGCAACCTTCCCATAAAATCACGCATTATTTTCTGCCTTTTTATTCAAAGCACTCACAGTCTTCTGGCTCCATTTTTATTCATTCATTTCATTCATTGATTGCCTTTTTTTTTTTGGGGGGGGACACGGTTTTTTTCTGTTGCCCAGACTGGAGAGAAGTGCAGTGGTATGATCACAGCTCACTGCAGCCTCAACCTCCTGAGCTACTGCTGACAGTCTTTTACCACTAGATTGTAGGTTAAATAAGGCAGAAATTATTGTCTCTGTTTTTCTGTCTTTCAATTACAGTGTTCTGTTATACCTCAGAATCTTCTTTTAAATATTTTATTGACACATAATGATTATACATATTTATGGGGTACATGTGGTATTCTGATACATGCATACAATGTATATTGATCGCATCAAGGTATTTAGGAAATTCATCACAACAAATATTTATCATTTCTTGGCTTTGGGAATTACAAATCTATCAATTTTGAAATACAAAATATATTATTGTTAACTACTGTCATCCTACTGTGCTACTGAATACTAGAATGTATTGCCTTATACCGCAAAATTCTTCATGATCACTTAATCCCCAAGGGCTCTTAAATTAAATCCAGTAATATAAGTAACAAATTAGTAAATTAATATACTCCAACCAGGTGTATGTTTTCATAATTCAAGTAAAACTACTGCAGCTCCATTATCCCCAACTGAAAAATTCAATAAATAGTTTTACAGGCTCAACTTCCTTGACTCCCTAAAAGTTAAAACTCACTGAAGAGAACCAAGTTTTTGATACCAAAACACTGTTTCCTCATCTTTTATGACTCAACATTCTTCTAGAATCTCTTGTTTACTAAAAATATCCAAGTAAAATTATCTTAAGCACCCAATTTAGGTCTCCATCTCTTTCTGCACATGCTCACATTAGCTAGCTTCATGGATTCCCGCATTAATCATACCACCTATATGCTGAACACCAACTGTATTTCTTCAGCCTAGGCCTGTTTTCTGGGCTCCAGACATCTATATCCTAATGTTTACTAAGCATTTCTACTTGGTTCTACAAAAGGCATGTCAAATACATAGTCCCCAGTTTGAACTCTGAAATCTTGCTGATCGAATGAAGATAGTCATTTTATATATTTAATCCAAAGTTTATAAACCAATAAAGTTCTGGAATCACCAGACATTTAATACTTATACTTTACTAACACAATTGCCACAGAAAAATTAAAAAATCAACTTAGATTGTGATAGAGTCAAATGGGTTTAACACCATTCAAATAGAGTAAACATCATCCTTTCTTTGGAACACATTGTTTTCTATCTATCATCTGGAATAGAGGATATCTCACCACTCTCACTCTTGGTAGATTCACTATTATTGGAAACTGAAAAAAAGGAAGGGAGATTAGGTTAAATTAATCTGTTCTCTGTAGGGCATACACTTTCATTGAAACTGCCAGTTAAGATGATATTCCATTTTAGCTGCCAGATCCCTAATGCTGGCCTTACCTTCCTGGGTTAAATGATTATCAGTTCTTTGGAAACAACCTGTCACTGATAGCAGGTGATGCAAAGAATGAGGGGCTCAGGCAGCTCACTGGTGGAATCCTCTTGTTACTAGATGCATTTAGAGAGGAAATTAATAGCATTTCTTAACCTAAAGGAAAAAAATAGAAGCAATATTGAAATACAATACGATAATTTATAGGTAGGAAAATATATATAGGCCATCACCCAGCTGAAACCTCATTTGGTTAGTAACTTTCTTTAGGTCACTGATTGAAATAACCGTAGTATTTTTAGACAAGTATAAACATTAATATTGTTAGACAAGTTTAATTTGAACTTGTTAAGACAAGTTTAATTTGTCTAACCTTGTTAGACAAGTTTAGTTCAAGGTTTTCTTGAATAATTCTACCAAATTATTTTGTTTTACTTTTTAAGCTGTAGGCAGAGAACTCACCTCTACTCAAGCACATGAAGGCTTAGATTACAGTAACAACAATCATAATATTTATCAAACCCTTAATGTGTGCCAGACTTTGTCCTACATACCTTACATATTTTGTCTATTTAGTCCTTGCAAAAGGTTTGAAATAGGTACTATAATATTCTCATTTCAGAGGTGAGCAAAAAGTGGTACTAAGAAATCAAATAACTTATAAATAATTATGCAATAGTATATGAGTGAAACATAGCCCAGCAGTAGGGAGATATTCTCAAAAAGGGCAGGTTGTATGAGCAATATGGTCAGTGCAATTGCCATGTTGGTAACCAAAATTCCAAGATGAGATGCAGATACTTCCAGTCCTTCATCCTGTAAAGATAATCATAAGCATTTGCAACCAAAACATTTGCCCTGGGAATAACATAGGGGTGTTATCACCCTCCACGGCTGACCCTAGGCTTTCTCTGACTATTTAAGCAGCACCAACAAAGGGGAAATGGTGGGTTTAGAAGAAATGTGTGTGTGTGTGTGTATAATGTATGTGTGTGTGAGTGTGTGTGTGTGTGTGTGTGTGTGATGTGGCAGCATCTTTAACGGAAAGACACATGCATATCACTGGGAGCCACATGGTAGAAAACAAGCAACAGGAAAATATGAAAATATTATGTACCTATATTTCTATTTATTTTTATTTTAGATCTTTTGGCTTGATCGCTTGTTTTTCTTTATGCAACTGCTTCATGTGATTTCAGTATTTTTACATATTTCATGATGTTTTACCAATTTCATCTTCCAATAAACCTATTACTATATTTTAATTTTGAAAACCATGTTTTATTCTTTCCAAAGCCATGTCTTCTTACATTATTCTATTTCTATTTTCATATAATGCTTTTCACTATGAATCCAACATCTTCACGAGTTTTCTATTGTTTTCTAACATTTGGAGGTTTTAATCTAAAAAAAAATTTGTCTTCTTATTTCTCACATATGTCTTTTTTTATTTTCAAGTACTTTTCTGCCTTTTTAATATTAACATTTTTACCTTCAATTTCTGGCTCATTTCAAATATCTGACAAAGTTTTGTCTTTCAACAAAATTTAACCTCAGAAAAGTATTGGCACACATTAAGTAGTTAACAAGTGATTCTTTTAAATTATTATTTCAATTCTAACTTTTCTCATAATAATAATATGAAAAGATTGGTTATATAGAGGTTTTCCTTTACAGTGAGCATGAGAGGAACTAACCCTTATGTTCGGGTTTATCCAAATGCCAGAATAAGGAAGGCTATTCTTAAGTTAACAAAACCCATATTAACTGTACACTGGTTCCCCAGAGGGATTATATAATACATCAGAAAAGAATAGTATTTTTTTTTTCTCTTGGTAGGCAAATTCCTGGCTGCCCTGCAATCTCTAAATAAAGGCAGAGGTGGGAAGTGTGAATGCATAATATACTGTTATGTAAATGACATTCAAGTTTGCAGTTAGGATTTCTGATTTCTGCCTCCACCTCTCACTCCCTTCCTCTGATAAACCTGCTGTCTCCAAGTCCAGAGTTCCTTCGGTTTCTTTGTTCTTCTCTGCATCCTTCATTAGACTACGACTTTCTCGCTCTAAGCCATCCATAAATAGTCTGTCATCCACTTTTCAAATTTTAGAAATTGGTTAAAATTTCTTATCTGTTGAGATGTTCCTTTAATTGTTATGAAATCATGCTCATTAAATACTGCTCTATTGACTTAATATAGTGGGAAAAAAGGAATATTATGAAAGCATGGACTCAGTCTTTTATTTCACTCTAGAAGTCACTTTCAGGATGTTAATTTCTTTAAAGTTTTATTAGCCTTCCACCTTCCAGTCCAGATAGAGATGTGAAAAGAACATTACTCTAATTCTTGCAACAAAATGTGAAGTTATTTGGCTAACAAAATTCAGGATCTTTTTAATCTATTAAAGAGGAGAGCACAGAGCAACCAACTTGGACGGAATTCTTGAAACAGAATGGAGGCAGTTGAAAAAAGAACTGTAAGTATTCATTTATCTGAAGTAGATACAAAGTTGAGAAGAGTTCAGTTAGAATAGACGTAGACTGAAGAAAGCTGAGTGTGGGCTGGCAGGACACTGTGAAGCCACTGGGGACTGAGGATATTGGAGTTGACACCCTGTTTCACACATTCACCAAGAACCCTGCTGAGTGCTCAGAGAAAAGATTGGAAGAAGCCCTAAGAAGTGACCATGTGATGCAGACCTGGGGTAGGAAAAAGCAGCTGCACAGAAAGGGCGAGAAATTCCATGTGGACTTGTCTCCCTCCCTGCTGTTGAACAAAACCTTACTCTTTGGGAATGAAAGGAAATCAGGAGCTGTAATTCTTAGTGCAGTGGTGAAACCCAATTGCAGTTGAAAAAAAAAAGTGTCAGGGTTCAAAAACAAAGAAACAAAAGCTACTGTTTGAAAAGCGATTGGATGATAATTAGAACCCACAGCTACAGTCAGAAGACAAGCAGAAGAACAAAGAAAGCTATATCTCCCAGACTCTGAGACATTACTTCGGGTCAAATACTGAGGTTTGACTACAAGTTAGAGAATGTACACCATTAAGTGAAGTAGCTTCAACTTATAAGTCACAGCAGGATACTATTGTGGAAGGGACAGGAGAATAAAAAGCATGCAAAGAGAGGCTCAGCACAGGGCCAAGGCCTGGGACTCAGCATTGTAGAGGCATTGCTCTGCAAAACCAACCTTGCTCTAAATACGAGGTATTTCTACAGAAATTTGAAGCCCGTGGTACACCAATAGTAAGCATAGCAATAACCCTACAAAATCAGTACAACTCTTAAATATGTTGATGCATACTTTTCCATCAAATACTTAGGGGAAAAGTGTCCTCATTTCCAAGTATACATATTATTTAGCTCAAATTCTGATATTCCTACATATGATGTCACCATGAAAATGAAATATGATGTAAATGTAAAAGCAAGAGAAAACATTCATAAGATAGACAACGGAATATCTTAACTAGAGTCTGATATGACACAGGTATTGAACTTGTCTGAGAGGGAATTTTAAATCACTATAATAAATACCTTAAAGGCTCTAGTTAAAAAGATAGACAAAATGTAAGATCAAATGAGTGATTTCAGCTGAGGGATAAAAACTATATAAAAGAATTTAAAATGGTAAAATTAAAAAACACAGCAACCAACACATTGAATACAGCGAAAGGGTCAGCAAATTTAAGGAGCAGTAAATAAAAATTACACAAATTAAAACACAAAGGAGGAAAAGAGAATGAAAAAAAAAACCAGATAATTCAAGAGCTGTAGAACAGTATCAAATGTTCTAACTTAGGTGTGATAGGAATCCAAGAAGGAGAAGAAAAACTAAGGAAGAAGGAAGTTTTTAAAAATAAAGATGAAAAATTTTCAAAATTAATGATAAAATACAGCACATATTCAACAAGCTCTTAAACACTAATCAGAAACAAACAAACAGCAAATACTAAAAGACTAAGGACAATTAGAAAATATTAAAGGTAGTCAGAGAAAAAGAAACATTACAAAGGAGCAAACAAAATAATGTCAAAAATTATGCAAGCTAGATGGTGCTAGAAGAACCTTTAAATAAAGAAAGAAAATAATTCAGTCTTCCTAACCAGAAATGTGTACTTGCAACCCAGAAATTTGTATCTAAAGAAAATAACTTAATAATCAAAGAGCAATAAAGCCTTCCTCAGAAAAACAGAAACTCTAAGCATTCACTGCTCACAGACTTTCTCAACAAAAATGTTAAAAATGTTTTTCAGGCATAAAAAATATGATGTCAGATTGATATTTAGATCTACAAAGAAATGAAGATCTCTGAAAATGAAATAAATGAATGATAATGAATTAATTTTCTTTTAAATACAAAACATAACTGCTTAACTGCCTGCATTGCCTATTTACAAGATAGGTAAAAATAAAGGTCATTACAAAAACATCAAGATGATGAGGCAGAGGATTGGCAATATACTGTCATAGGTTAATTATTTGAGTATAGATTCTCATTATATAAATGTCATATTGTAAATACTCAAATAACTACAAGTTAAGTCAATAGAGGGGATAAAATGAAATAGTGAAGAATGCTGGGTAAAAGAACAAAAGATAAAACAAAGAATAGATGGAAAAATTAAATACAGCCAACAAGATGGTAGATGTAACAATGATATTATGAATCACTTTAAAAGTAAATGATTCCAGGACGCCATCTAACACTAATACCAGAATGGTTCAGGGAAGTGCTGGGTAGAGAAGGCTGCGGTCTCTGGCAAGGGCTCCAGCCTCAGGCTGATGCCCACAGACCTATGTGAGAACAGGTAATCCTGTTTTCATGCCCAAATGTTGCATTTTCCAAGACCACTCTAGCCTGTCACATCCCTCCCCCAATCCTGTGCCCATAAAATCCCGAGACCTTAGCAAGTACACACACAGGCAGCTGAATGCTGAGAGGGTCAGAACACACCAGCAGACACTGGCAGACTGACAACGGCAGAACCTAGAGGACTCTGAGGATAATTCGGTTGGAGGCTGTAGGACAGGAATCCACCACTGGGCAGCCGGACTCCAGGTCGAGACCACTTTGCCTCTCCATCCCTCTTCTGGCTCCCCATTCATCTCGCTGAGAGCTTCCTCTACCATTCAATAAAACTTTGCATTCATCCTCCAGGGCCACATGTGATCCGATTTTTCCAGTACACTAGACAAGAACCCGGGATATAGAAAACCCTCTGCCCTGTAATAAGGCAGATGGTCTAATTGAACTGATTAACACAAGCCACCTTCAGGCAGCAAAGCTGAAAGAGCACATTGTAACACACGCCTACTTGAGCTTCTGAAGTTGTAACACTTACCTATAGACGCTGCCACAGGTTCAAAGCTCAGAAGCACTCCCCATGACCTCTGCACTTGCCAGTCTACATGTTCCCCATTGGAGTTTGAGCAGCAGGTCACTGAAGAAGCAAGCCACACCCCTGTCTCATGTCCCATGAGGAGGATAAGGGAACTCTACCATTTCACAACTAGAGATGATCAGAATGACTTTTATAAAGCAAGGTTTAACTGCTTTATCTTTAGGTTTAATTGCCTTATTTCTAAAAAGCTAGAACAGAATATACCATGTAATCATAGACCAAAAGAAAGTTGGAATAGTAATACCAAGATCCAAAGAAATGAAATTTATAATTAGGAGTATTATCGAGATAAAGGGATCCTAAGTAATGATACATGGTAAGCTCTCAAAGAAGACATATAAAACTTCTTGCTTCAAGAATCTACATATGGTGTTATCAAGTGCATAATATCAAGTGCATATTTACGCACTTAATACTGTATGCAGATTCTTAAAGCAAAATACTGTTAGAAATGAAAAGAAGAAGAGACTAATCCACAATTATACATAGAAACTTCAACACCCTTCTTTTAGTAGTCAACAGAACAAACACATAGAAACTCAGGAATGATACAGAAAACCTAAATGCTACCATCAAGTAAGTACAGTAATCCTAATTAATATTTATAAAATATTTCATCAAAAGACAGAAGAATATTATTTTATTAATGAGATTATGAAACACAGGACATTCACTAGGAGAGATCATATGCTGGACCATTAAAAAGAAAAACTAAACACAATGAAAATAAAACAAATCAAGCAGGTAAGTTATTTGACATATAGGCAAATTAAGCTAGAGACCAATAGTAGACATATATCAGGAAATTTGTACAAATACTCAAAAATTATCAACCTACTTCTACTCAACCTTTAAATAAAATCGGAATTCTCAAGGTAAATTTTAAAACATATTCAAACTGAATGAAATTAAAAATGAAATATATTAAAATTTGAGGCATACAGCTAAATTAGTGTGTGTATTTGAGTATGTTTATGAGATTTCAAAATAAAATAACATGTTTTATCACTCATTAATTTAAAAAGCTTGATCTTTTATTTTAATAGCATAATTTAGTGGATGGTTAATACTCAAGAAAGAAAACAGACATGCCCATTTATGTATGTATGGTGTGTTTATATGTGCACAAAGAAGACTAAATTACTACTTGATCAGGGTCTTTGGATTTTTTCCATGTATTTTTAACAAGATAAATGCTTGATGTGCATTAATTCAGTACTTCTTATGACTATTTATATTGTCTCTTACTCTTAAATTATTACAGTGAATTACTTCCTAAAAATTCAGTATATTTAATATTGTCTCTCCTTGTCTCTGTAAATGTATACACATAGGTTATAAAAGTATATAATAGGCCAGGCGCAGTAGCTCATGCCTGTGATCCCAGCACTTTGGGAGGCCGAGGCAAGCAGATCACAAGGTCAGGAGTTTAAGACCAGCCTGACCAACATGGTGAAACCCTATCTCTACTAAAAATACAAAAATTAGCTGGGCATGGTGGTATGCACCTTCTAATCCCAGCTACTCAGGAGGCTGAGGCAGGAGAATTGCTTGAGCCCAGGAGGCAGAAGTTTCAGTGAGCTGAGATCGCTCCACTGCATTCCAGCCTGGGCAACAGAACGAGAATCTGTCTCAACAACAACAAAAAAGTGTATGATATAGAACTATTTATAATCACATATATGTAATTACAAATTAAATGTTGTGTTTGGATACATATTCAAGATAACACAAAATTAGGCGTGATAGCTCGTAAGTGTACGGAAATAAAATTCTTTTAAGTACTTAGAGGTTCATTTATTCATTCAATAAATACTTTTTCACCACATGATTTCCAAACATTTCTTTAACTCCTGAAGTTACAGTTCTGAATTAACAGAACTTGCACTTGTACCATCTCTCTATTTTTATATAATCTGTCTTAAAGATTTGCATTTTAAAGAAGAAAAGAAAATGTAATCAAAGATGTGATCTAGTGTATTTCAAAGCAGTAAATACTAAAGACAAAAGCATGAAAGGGTCATGAAAATTGTAGTAATGTTCTAGGGATGGTTGTTCCATTTTTATGTAGGACGATTAGAAAATACCTCCTAGGGAAAGTGGCTTTTGATAGTGGCTGGAAAAGACAGAGGATATGCCAAGTGGACATTTGCAGGAAAGCATTGTCTATAAAGGAACAGCACATCCCAAGTTCCTGAACCAGGAGAGTGGCTGGCACTTTCTAGGAATATCAGAAAGATTTCATGAGGGTGGAAGGTGGGCACCCTGAGAGGGAAAGACACATGAGATCAGAGACTTAAGGGATTGGTGGAGGGAGAAGATAATGTCTACTTTGTAGGAACTTACAAAAATCTATGGAACATTTTTTTGAGCCCTCAAAAAAGTGAGATCAAAAAGAAGCATCAATGCCTAAAACACCCTTTTTTTTTTTTTCCTTTTTAAAAAGACAGTGTCTGGTTCTGTTGCCCATGCTGGGATACAGTGATGCTATCATAATTCACTGCTGCCTTGAACTCCTGGGCACAAGCCATCCTACTACCTCATCTTCCTGAGTAGATGGGACTAATGGTATGTGCCATCATGCCCAGATATTTTTATTTTCTTTTTCATAGAGACAGGGTCTTGCCATGTGCCCAGGCTGGTCTTGAATGCCTGCCCTCAAGCAATCCTCAAATCTTGGCCTCCCAAACCGCTGGGATTACAGACCTGGACCACCTTGCCTGGCCCCAAAATGCTCTTTCAAAGAAACTTTTTATTCACATAGCAGTGCTCAGGAATAATTGCCAGGTTGTTATGGATTAAATTTACTCAAAGAAGTAAAATAAAACTGTGTAGACCAATTATGCCTGATACCAAAAGGGTAGATTTAGACGTTTTCATAGAGTAAAAGCTATTACAATTAGAATGTAAGTTAAACAAAGTTTATAAATGTCATACTTTAAAAGTAATTTGGTAATCTGTACATTCTTCAAGTTGTTTTTAAACTAAATTCAATGATTTTATAGCTAATTATATTGAAATGTTTTCAGACTTTAAATTCTGATGTTATTTAAAATATGTATTTTCTTCAGTGTAAAATATGCTTTGACTGGAATTTATCAGGCATGAAATTTGATATAAAAACCAAAATTATTACCCAAAGATACTTAATTTTTATGACCAAATTGCAATATATATTGTCAGATAAAGTAGCAGAGTGTAAAGATGACTTGTCCAATAAAAACTTTTGGGGAAAAAAAAATATTTAGAAGGGAGAGGTGTGAGGATTCTCCTTCTGGCTTGAAACCAGAGTGAGACTTCTAAAATGCAAGTAACCCTTGTCTTTATTACTATTACTTTTTTGCTTTAAATGTTGTCAAAATTCTTGATTGCCTTAAAAACAGGTTAACACTGTTTGATATAGTTCTGCAGAAGTCATGACCTGTTTATCTTGCCTGTCTTATTTTTCTCAATCCATAACTTTTGCCTCCTTTCACTTCAAAGCTATGGCTATATTGAAAACTTCTCAGTTACAAGCAAAAAATATATTTGGATTCTCAAACAATTTTTCAGCTGCCTTAAACAATTTTAACCATTACACTTTAGTTATCAGATGAAATATAATTCTTACTGACCATCCCTAGGCTGATGTAGTTGGATAATGTTTTTAAATGTAATTTGTGAAGCTTTTTTTTTCTTTCTGCCTTACCACATTTTCTTCTTTCTCTATAATCTTTAGCATAGCAGGTCTCATGTCTTTCTGTCTCAGGGGAATTGTCTGCCAGGTAAGAAAATAAATGGAACAAGTCAGCAGGACTTCTGGACTTTTGCCTTCAAAATCTTAAAACCATCAAGAAAGGCTAGGGTTGTCGGTGTACATTAGCAGAAGAAAGAGAATTGGCCCAGCCAATAATAATATGAAAAAATTATACCAGCAAAGGAGAAGCAAGAAAGTAGTGTTGGATCTATGTATCTCAGCACCCAGACTTCATTCACTGCCATTGTCCAAGTAAGATGAACACTAGAGATGATTTATGCATCTTCAATATCTGGGAGGATACAGAGTTGCAAGAAATGTAATAGTGTTTATTAAAGATACTCAGTAAATGTTATTCAACTATATGATTGTACCAAAATATAAATGCAGAACAGAATAATGCTAGAATTAATGATGCAGCATCTCCCAAGAGTCTAGAGGCATTGAAGGATTGAAGAAATAATTGAGTTAATTTACAGGAATTGAAGTGACATTTCTTATACCTGTGTGTCTGGAGACATAGTGATACTGCTAATAGTAGTAGTCATAGCAATTTATGACTACTGTAATAAAATGTACTGCATTTTATGTTTACTGTTTAATTGCGCATGTTTTCCCCTAGAATGAGGACAGTTTCAGACTGTCCACAAATCTGTGTTGCTTTTCATTTAATTCCCAAATGCCTAAGGATAAATGACAATCAATGATCTTATGTTTAAAGAATAAGACATGAGTCACCTGGGATGAATTTTGGTTGAAATAACAGTATTGTTACTGGATATTTCAGAAACTGTCTAATTCAGGGTTTTTTTAATCCATCATGTAAAATTCACTCCACTCTGTGTAGTTCATATCGGTCTTTTTAAAGCTGCAACCACATACCTTGCTGGCTATGGTGTGTGAAACATGCAAAGTGATACATACATTTACTTACTTTACTTTCATTGGTAATGAAAGATGATTTTCTCCTGGATAGGAATTTAAAACTATTAAGAACGTAAGACGCATATGAAGATCAATTAGAGAAGATGATATATATCTGTGGAAGAGTGGGATTCATAACGCACTGACTGTAGTCCTCTCACATTGGGGATTGCCCTACAAAGTTTTCATATGAAAATGGAAAGGAAACTGTGTTGACTGCAGGCAGGTAGCTAAGAGAAAAAGAAAGTTGTTGAGCCAAGAATTCCTAGTTCATTATTTCCAAATTTATCAGTCAAGTATGTCAGAGACTTGGCTCATCTTACCATCACTAAAGGTTAGGTAACATGTTGAATTTGTTGTGATTGTGTTTTCATGAGCATCAAACTTTCAGGACGGGGTTTAGCAGCTGGGAGGACAATTCTAAGATAACAATTTTTAAAACTGTTTTTTTGAGAAATATGGCAAACCAAGCCCCTTGATTTCTCAGAAGGTGATATTGTATGGAGAAATATGAACATTGATGATTCTGAGTACAACTAAGTTTCGAACAGTTATTAGGCCATTTATTTAATTTGTTTCCCTTTCTCATGTGTACACAGGAATGATACATAATAAATATCTAGAACTTGAAAGTGTTCTTTCTGTAAGGATAAAATAAAAAGGTAATACAATCAGAAATCATTCCATAATTGGGTTTGTAAACTTTTCTATTAATCAGTGTTAACGGAAAATAATGATGTGCCTTGTAATTGATGGCATCTTACATTAATTAGGAAGTAAGATAGTTCATTGAAATACACTTGTAATTAACAAGTCCTTATAGAGTGGGAGTAGTACTTAGCATTTCAAAGTTCACCAAAGAACAGGCTCCTGCTCCTTTGAACAATTGACTATGCATATTAATTTAATTCCGATTATTTAAGTTAGTAAGTGATAAAGAAAATGCTATTTGAAGCAAGATTCCTAAGAAAGGTGCTGAGCAATTGGCTGTTAATAGCTTAACAATTACTTACATTCTTTTAGATAAATTCTGGCCCCCAAAACCTACTTCTGCCTTCTAGAAAGTGAAAATGTGAAGACACATTTTATTTCTCTTCCCCTTTTGCTGTGAAGAAATAAAAATTTATTAGACTACGCAAGCTCCTTGCAATAATCTTGGCTATTATATTCATGATCTTTTTCTTACCAGATAAGATTGAGATATTCTGTGTTCTAGCTAATATAATTTCAAGTCCTGGCTTCATTTTCCTTAATTTTTGGTATTCAGTGTGCATATCTTGGCCATAAGCTGTCCTCTTTGGCTCCCAGGTCTCTCAATTTTACTCATATGTATATGTAATGGATCTGCATTCTCTAGCACAGAGGCTTCTTTTTATTACAACTCAGCCTTAACCTTGAGTGAAAATTCTCCACTGAGATCCTGGACTCCACAGCTCCAAGAGAGAGTCCTCTGTCTTCCTGGTAGACAGCACAGTTCACTGGGCATGACCCGCCAGTGCCTCTGCTTTAATAAATCTCTCATCTCTCACTGATCTGGGACACTCCCTCAACTCACTTGTCCTGTTTTCCAGCCACCTCCATTGTTACAGGTAGAATTAAGCTCTTGGAATCTGTTAGAGGCTTTTCTAGTTGTATTCACAAAGAACTACATATTTTTAGTTCCAGAATAGTACAATATTCATTCATGTTGCCTCTTATCTGGTTTAATATAGTTTTGTGTTAAAAAAAATTCTGAAGCTTCTTTTTATATAAGTGCTTAGCTTATTGGAATAGAAATAACTCTACTTTTTGGACATAATATCTTACTTAGCTCTAGCTGCTATTTCTATCTTTCTCTCCTGCCCCTGCAATTTCTCTTTATGATACAAACTACAGGATAACCTACAGGTTAGCAGCATGCAGTCAAATAGTTCTTCTCATACCTCTTAATTTTTTTGACTAGTTAACTTTCACTATTACAGCACCTACTTTCAATTATCTATACTCCCAACTGTCAATCTGCTGAGATTTCTAGATATTAGAAAAATTTTTATAAAACATAGGTAAATACACATTCAGTTTTTCTAAACTCATGTTTTCATAAACCAATATTCTTGTCTTATATACAAGAATTATTCTTTGTGAATCTTTTAAACACAGCATATCAGAATACCAGACATTGAAATATAATTTTATAGCATAGTGTTCACATATAAAACTTCACATATTTTACAAAAAGGGAAATGTTTGGTATATGAAAAAGTAAATAATTTTCTTAAGTTATCAAAAAACTATCTTCTCAGATTGCAATGTTGTTCTTATTTTCCTACTATGTATTTAAATCATATCACCCAATCATAGAACAACTGATGTATGCTGTCCCTAATTTTGCAATTACAAAGGCCATGAAAATAACAATTAAGAATGAACATTTTGTCCAAGGAATTTAAAAATGGAATTTAGACATTCAGAAAGTATCATATGAATATTCACCAAGAATGATTTTGAAAGTAAAGGAAGTTTCCTGGAATTATTAAGAATAACAATAGTCACAAATTGAGGTTGTCCCAACAAACCCAGAAGGCAAAGTCTCTATCTATCTAAACTGTAAACACTTCTTGACTTTATTTAGTATACCAGAATGAAATAACTTTTTTAAGAGCAAAATGAAACTATTGAAAGAGCTTATATGTATACAAATATAGACATATATATGTATGTTTGCATGTATGTGTATATATACATTATGTACATAGAATTCATTTATGAGCTCACAGAGAGTATGCATTTCAATCTTTACTAATTAATGTCAAGTTGTCTTATAAAAGAGCTGTACTTAATTATATCCTCATCATTGGTGCAAATCTTTGTCAATACTTCGTACTGTCAATGTTTCAAGTTGTTGCTAGATGATTTTGTCATTGTGCAAACATCATAGAGTGTACGTACACAAAACTCGATGATACAGGCTTTTACGTACCTACGCTACATGGTATAGTATTTCTCAGAATGTATATATGGTCTATTGTATATGTGGCTTGCCATTGATTGAAACATTATGCAGTGCATGTCTGTATAACCTGAAGATAGCCCTATTTTAAATTAATTTTTTTGACACAGGGTCTCACTATGTTGCTCAGACTGACGTGCAATGACAAAATCACATCTCACTGCAGGCTTGACCTCCTAGGCCCAAGTGATCTTCCCACCTCAGCCTCCTGAGTAGTTAGGACCACAAGCATGCATGACTGACTGCTTAATACTAGCCTCAGTAAAAGCTTGGAAGTGCTTTTTTCTTCAACTTTTTGAAATAGTTTCAGGAAAATTGATGTTCATTCTTCTTTATGTGTTTGATTAAATTCTCTAATTGAAGAATTCTGTCCTTGGGCCTTTGTCAGCTTGGGGTTTTTTGTTTCCTGATTCAATCACCTTGTTATTTTGGTCTGTTTAGATATTCTATTTTTGCATAATTGGGTAGGTTACTTTAGTAGGTTATGTGTTTCTAGGCATTTATTTATTTCTTATAGTTTATCCAATTTGTTGGCATATGGTTGTTCATCATATCTTCCTATAATCCTTCAGGTTTCTGTAACACTGGTAGTAATGTTTCTTCTTTAATTTCTCATGTTAGTTATTTGAGTCTTCTCTCCTTCTTAGTTAATCCAAATAAGGTTTACCAATTTTGTTGATCTTTTAAAAAATCAAATTCATAGTTTCATCAACACTATTTTTTCCTAAATTTTATTTATCTTGTCTCCAACCATTATTAAGTAATGTTCTCTGATAGTTTAGTTTGGTTTTATTTTCCCTATTGTTTGAGGCATAAAGTTTTTAGTTTCAAATATTTCTTCTTATTTAATGTGCATGTGTATAACTGCAGCTCCACTCTTAGCTATGCTTTCCGTTCATCCCACAAGTCTGGGTTTGTGGAGTTTTTGTTTTCATTTATCTCAAAATATGTTCTAATTTACTGGTGTCGTTTTTTGACTCATTGTATATTTAAGAGTGTGCTACTCAATTTCCACATATTTATAGATTTTTTTCCAGTTTTTTTCTTGTGCTATTAAGTTCTAGCTTTGTTTCTATTGTAATTGAAAAATATGCTTTATAGAATTTCAGTGATTGAGACTTGCTTTGTGGCCTAATATGTGAATTATCCTGGAGGATTTTCCATGTGTACTGGCACTGCATATATATATATATATATATATATATATATATATGTATATTGCTGTTGCATGGAGTAATCTTTGCATCTCTGTTCAGTCAAATTGACTTATCATGTTTAAGTCCATTATTTCCATACTTCTATCTAGTTCTTCTTTCCATTATTGAAAGTGAGGAAATGAAGTCTACTATTAGTGTGTGGGTGTCTATTTCTCTTTTAAATTCTGTTAAATTGTGCTTCATATATTTAGTGCATAAATATTTAAACTTGTTATATCTTCCCGGTGAATTGACCCTTTTGTCTTAAATGCCCTTTGTCTCTTGTAACAGTTTTTTTTTTTACTTAGTTTATTTTGTCTCATGTTAGTATAGCCATCTTTGTTGTTTTCACTTACCATTTGCATAATATTTTTTATCATCATTTCATTTTTAGTTGACATATGGGGCTAGACTGAAAGTGAATCTCTTACAGACAGCATATAATTGGATTCTGTTTTTTCTTTTTATCCATTCAATCAAACAATGTATTTTGTTGGGGCAGTTTAATCCACTTACATTTAAAGTATTTATTGATATAAGAGGCTTATATCAATATAAGAGGCTTATGTCAATAAATACTTGCCTTTTTGTTCATTGTTTCTGAATGTCTTGTAGCTTTTTAAAAAACTTTTTAGTTCATGGGTACTTATCCAGATTTGTTATATTCATAAACTCGTGTCATGGGGGTTGGCTGCTTATCAGCTACCTCAGTCTATGGCATTTTATTAGCAATCCAAATGGACTAAAAAAGATTCATTTTTCCATGCATTATTTTCCTGATTTTGTGTAGTGGACTATCTGTTAGCTCATTTAACATCTTTAAGACAGTTACATAAATACATATATATACACACACACACACACACTTTTTTTTTTTGTCAGACAACTCATATATTTGTAATTTTTTTTTTTTTTGAGACAGTGTTTCACTCTGGCCCAAGCTCACTGCAGCTTCAACCTTCTGGGCTCAACCTTCCCAGTACTGAGTCCACAGGCATGCACCAGCATGTTTAGTTATTTTTAAATATATATATTTTTGGTAGACGGGGTATAACTATGTTGTCCAGGCTTGTCTCAACCTCCTGGACTCAAGCAGTCCTCTTGCCTCAGCCTCTCAAAGTAGTGGGATTACAGATGTGAACTATCACACCTGGCCAAATTTGTATTTCCTCGGGGTAACTTTCTGGAGATTCATTTTGTTTCATTGATGGAACCACGTTTCCCTGTTTCTCTTCATGCTTTGTGTTACACTGCTTTTGTCATTGAGACTTCAGCATTTGGAAAAGAAAAACAAATAGCTCTCTCTGTTTCTGGATTGTCTTCTTATAGGAAAAGACCTTCACTTATAAGCCCAACTAGATAGAGGTCTAGAAAATCTCAGACCTTTTCTGCGTAATATCTTTTCTGGATTTGTGCGTGTGCTTTAGTTATCTGAAATTACACAAGTAGGTTTTGACTTCTTGTTTTCAGAATCTGTTGTTCCTACTAGTTTCTGCCTGTGAAACTGCAGTTTTAACATGCGATGGTAATTGTGTCTGTTTTCAGTGGCACCAAACAATGCCTTTAGTTCTATCAGTGTTTCAAGTCAGACACAAC
Organism: Cacajao melanocephalus; assembly: GCA_963573385.1. NCBI lineage: Eukaryota > Metazoa > Chordata > Mammalia > Primates > Pitheciidae > Cacajao > Cacajao melanocephalus. Next base: position 295,312 of record CAUYLG010018102.1, read on the forward strand.
CAATATAAGACCCTCAGGCAGATCCTAGACTAGCTTAAATAGAGGAACCTTGGTTCATTTTTTTGTTTCTGTTTCAAGGGGTGATTCCCATTGTGGGAGATGTTCTTCTGATTGAATCACACTACATCTGATAAAGAAAGGAGTATAGAAAGGCATACACATAGAAACTCTTCACAGATGAATAATATTCCATTGTATAGATAGGTCACATTTCATTATCCATTTGTCTGTTAATGAACTTTGTGGTTGTTTCTACTTTTGTTTATTATGAATAATTCTGCTATAAATATTCGAGTACAATATTTTTCTGTACATATGGCATCATTTATTTTAGATGTATCCATAGTAGTAAAAACTGCTAGTGAAATATGATAACTATGTTTACTCATTTAACAATTTCCCACAGTGTCTGAATCATTTCATGTTCCCCTCAGAGGATTCCAACTTCTCCACATCTTTACCCTTGTTATCTGAGTTTTTACATTTACCAATATGTAGAATTATCTCTTTATGGTTTTGATTTGCTTGTCCCTGATGACTAACTACGCTGAGGATTTTTCCATGTACTTATTGCCATATGTATATTTGGAGAAATATACAGATTCTTTGCCTATTTTTAATTGGATTGTTTGTTTTTTCATTACAGAGTTGTTAGAGTTGGCTATGTGTTCTAAATGGAAGTATCTAATTATGCATCTGAAGTTGCAAATATTTGATTCCATTCAATCAGTTGTCTTTTCACTGTATTGATAGTGTATTTTGAAGCAGACATTTTTTGTAGCCCTTTGCATTTCCATATGAATTTTTGAATCAGCTTTCCAAACTCTACAAATAAATCAACTAGAATTCTGAAAGGGATTGTGTAATCCTGCAAATCAGTTTTGGAAGGTTTGCTACCTTAAAAATGTGTTTTTTAATTTACGAATTTCATATGTTTTCATTTATTAAAATTCTCCTTGTTTTTCTTCAACTATGTTTTCCAGTTATCAAAGTATACATTTTCAAGAGTACATTTGTTTTGTTACACATATTATTAAATACATTATTCTTTTTCATGCCATTCTTAATGGAACTCTTTCTTAATTTTAAGTTTTGTATTGCTCATTGTAAGCACAGGCAAAAACAATTGTTTTTTACATTTTGATCTTGCATCATTTAGCCTTGCTAAGTTCATTTATTAATTATAATAGTTTTACAGCAAAACTTCTAAATATTCAATTTTGTTATCTGTGCATAAATATATTCTTAATGCTTATATTTCAATCTGGAAACCTTTTATTTATTGTTATTGTCATATTGCCCTGGCTATAACTTCCATTACAGTGTAGAATAGCAGTAGTGAGAGTAGATATCCTTGCATCAGTTCTAAAGTTGATACTGTCTAGTCTTTTGCCTTTATTTATGATGCTAGATGTGTGTATTTCACAGGTGCCCTTTCTCAGACTGAGGAAGTTTCCTCTGTTTCTAATTTGTTGAGTGTTTTTATCATGGAATTGTAGTGGATTCTGTCAAATGCATTTTTCTTTCTTTTTCTTTTTTTTAATTTTATTTTTTATTTTTATTTTTTTTCTAAAATGGGGTTTCACCATGATGGCCAGGCTGGTCTTGAACTCCTGACCTCAGGTGATCCACCCACCTTGGCCTCCCAAAGTGCTAGGATTACAGGTGTGAGCCACCATGCCCAGCCACATTTTTCTTTGTATATTGAGATAATCATGTGTTTTCTATATTTTGTTGCCATAATGTATTAATGGACTTTTAGATGTTAGACCAATGTCACATTCAAATATATAGTTTTCCTTGTTTTTTTGCTTTCTGCTCCTGAAACTGGTTAATTTTAACTGCACTATCTTCATGTTCATTGATTCTTTTTTTTGTCTATATATATTTAGAAAAGTCTTTTCTAGAACTGCATCCCTTGCTTCAAGAGTCACAACTACTGTGTAAGGATATAGGGGAAACGTGAACAAATGATAAAATGATATTACCAAGGCTCCAGGTTTTCACTGTGAAAGAAGAAAATACAAATGAGAAATATCTGAAGGCAAAGAATCCTGTGGGTAAATAGAGTAAAATTTAAGGCATAAATATGAATGCATACTTTTTATATATAATTCAGTGAAAGAACTCAGAAGTAAAGCTACCCTGATAGCAATGAGCCCAGCTAGCATCCAAATTTTGATTTATAATTTCATAACCAGTAAAGAAACTAGAGCTCCTTAGAGAAGTGGCTGATTCAAGGGCTAAATCAGGAAAAGTCTAAGGTAAGCCCTTAGCATCTCATTATAATATAAAGTATAAAAGTGCTGTGCTCTTCCTCCCACCAAAACATTAGTAGGGCATGTTAAAAGAACACAGAAACCAAGTTGATGGACCTCTTCTAGCCAAATCTGGGGCAATTTAAACATTGTGTTAATCAAGAACAATAATAAAATACAAATGAATGAAACATATAAATAAACAAACAGAAAAACACAAACCTAACTACTGATAAGTTCATAATGGAAAAGGTAAAAATCTTCCTGAAAGGAGAATGCTGACTAATAGATGTTCACAAAATGCTGAAGTTAGAAAATCATCATTTTCCAACCATCATTCTTTAGATTACTCCAATCAAGGATAAACCAATGGATGCGAAGGCAGAGTCAGGAAGGTGAATGAAAAATGTTAGGAGGATATTCCCATTGTCTCAAATGTCATCTTACATATTGCTTGTTATTTGCAAAGCAAATGCAATAACTATGTGGTGGTAAAGCCAGAAAATACTTCAACCGATTATCGAATTTAAAATCACAAATGTGGAACAGAAGAAATGTGACAAGTTCACAAGTAACTTACGTAATGTCCTGACTTGAAATGCAGAATTTGACTCTAGTCATGAGAAATTATTTCAGATTAAAGGAGAATAAGGAGCTATGACAACCATATACAGTATGCGATCCTACAGCTGGGTCCTATATTGAAAAGAGAAAACTGATATAAAGGTCATTCATGGTTATTAGGTAAACTGACAAAATAAAATAAAAATGGAATTTAAAGAATCATATCAATGCTAAATTTTGTTTTTGTTATGTAAGAAAATTTCCCGCCAGGCACGACGGCTTACACTTGTAATCCCAGCACTTTGGGACGCTGAGGCAGGCAGATCACGAGGTCAGGAGATTGAAACCATCCTGATTAACATGTTAAAACCCTGTCTCTACTAAAAATACAAAAAAAAAAAAAAATTAGCTGGGCATGGTGGCGTGAGCCTTTAGTCCTAGCTACTTGGGAGGCTGAGGCAGGAGAATTGCCTGAACCTGGGAGGTGGAGGTTGCAGTAAGCCAAGATCGCACTGCTGCACTCCAGCCTGGGAGACAGAGGGAGACTCCCTCTCAAAAAAAAGAAAGAAAATTTCCTTGTTTTTAGTTAAAACTAGACAGGATATATCCAGAAAACTTCCAAATAATTGAGGGAAAAATGTGTGTGTGTGTGTGTGTGTGTACACTTTCAGAGAGGGAATAATTTTTTAAATGGAAGATCATATTATCAATACTTTTTTTTTTTGTAAAAAATACGTTGAGGATTTGTTTTTTTATTTTTTCAGCTCCTCTATAAATTTGACACTATATTCAAATGAAAAGTATATATATAAAGAAAAGAAAGGAAGAAATATGATTAACAAAAAACACAAAAACTTCATCAAAAAGTTAAATATCAGTCTCTCAGTTGAACAATCTCTCAGCTGAACAATTTCATCGTTTTTAAAAATATTATCACGGTCTATAATCTACATTTGTTTTTTTTTATATGCCAATATTGTCTAATAAACATACTGAAGTATAGAGCTTCAGACTTGGACACTTCTGAGCACTTAACAATAATCTAACACGATTTACTGAAAGAAAAATGAGTAAGTGAATTAATAAAAGGAAAGATGATGAGCATCGTTTTCTCTAAGGATGTTGAGCCCCACATTGATCAACAATTTGCATCACTTTGAGTACTGAATTAGGAAGTGGTTTGATTCCTTCTCCAAATGACTTCTCAATTATTTTGTTCTAGTCAACAAATCTACCTGAAACGTACTGCCTGCAACAGAACCGTCAAAATCCACAGCCGTGTAAACATGATTTAATTTACCCTCAGGTGACATTAAGGTCATGGTAGAAATAATAAGACATTCAGCATGCCTAAGAGGTGGGAACATGTTAATTAGCTAAAATTAATTTTAAATTATATTAATTACACGGTAAATTTCAGGTTTTTAATTGCAAAGGTATTGCTGCTACATGTAAGAGTTGTATTGTTGCCGGGAGCTGTGGCTCATACCTATAATCTCAGCACTTTGGGAAGCTGAGGCGGGTGGATCACGAGGTCAAGAGATCGAGACCATCCTGGTCAACATGGTGAAACCCCGTCTCTACTAAAAATACAAAAATTATTTGGGCATGGTGGCGCACGCCTGTAGTCCCAGCTACTCGGGAGGCTGAGGCAGGAGAATTGCTTGAACCCAGGAGGCGGAGGCTGCAGTGAGCCGAGATCGTGCCATTGCACTCCAGCCTGGGTAACAAGAGCGAAACTCCATCAAAAAAAAAAAAAAAAAAAAAAAAAAGGTATATTGTTAATATAATAATATACAGCCCACAACTATTTTTTTTAATTATAACAATATTTAGCTTTGTAATTGTGAACTCTAATGGTGACTTCTTTATGAATATGATTTACATGAGTTTTGTGTTTGCTGTAACCTTTTCCTAAAAGGTCTAAATTTTTAATTATCTTACATTGACCAGTCTTTTGGTGATGTTTTTTTTTTGTTATTGCCTTGAAAATATTTCTCAGAAAGGTTTTTTATTATTATTATTATTTTGTGATGTTGAAAATGACTATAAGAGCTGTGGGGAGACTGTGAATTTTATTCCCTCTATTAACTTTTTTTTACTTGCCTCAATATTCATATTTTTAATTTATCTTTGCAATTTAATATGTTACTGAAACATATTTTTATTTGATTTGACTTCATTAAATTTTTCCAGATATAGTGAGACATTTCAATCTATACACTCAAGCCTGAACCCTTTACAATTTTGAATGATTTTCTGTGCTATTTTTTGCTAATTTATGTACATTAGTTATAACATATTTGATGTTTATTGGCTACCCTTTTTTATACCCTTTATTCTTTTATTGCATTGATCTTTTTTCTTATTTGTCTGCACATCATGAATTTTTCTCATGCTTTCTCATCAACTCATTTTCATTTTTCTTTGGGTAAATTCTATACATTGTTACATGTCACATGCATTTATATTATTTACACTTATAATGTTTACAATAAATTCTCTGCTTTTTAAAATTCTGGTTTTATGGTGGATTTATAGAGGAGAGCACATTACTCTCATCACAGATTTTGTTACCAGATGTGCTTAAAATATTTTTCTCCTGTTAATTTAATTTTATTCTTTTTCCAAAAATCTTTCTCATATTTCATTCTACATTCTGATACACCTGTTAAAATATAAAATATGTGTTTGTAAATATATAGTATTTTTGGTGTCTCTCTTTTAAATTTTCCTACCTGTTATTATTCTATAAATTATCTTTTTAAAAACCTTTTCAAACACCCCTTTTTATTTAAAAAACATATTTAGCTATGTGCCCATTTTCCTAGTAATAAACATTTAGATTACATCCAAATATCTTCCACCAGAAACATCACTATTGTAAAAATACAATCAGAAAGGAGTGGTAGCTTATGCCTGTAATCCCAGCAATTTGGGAGGCCAAGGCAGGCAGATCATGAAGTCAGTGGTTTGAGACCAGCCTGACCAACATGGTAAAGCCCTGTCTCTACTAAAAATACAAAAATTACCTGGGCGTGGTGGCACACACCTGTAATCCCAGCTTCTTAGGAGGCTGAGGCAGGAGAATCACTTGAACTGGGAGGCAGAAGTTTCAGTGAGCTGAGGTCACTGCACTCCAGCCTGGGTGACAGAGCAAGACTCCACCTGAAAGAAAAAAAAAATCAAGTTAAATTAAAAAATAAATGAAAATAAAAATATAATCATGAATCCTATGGTTTTTATGTTTTCCTTCAAACCACATGTGGAAATTTGATCCTAAAGTTGGCGGTGGGGTTTACGTGAGGTATTTTTGTCATGGTAAAACATTCCTTATAAATAGACAAACACTTTCTCTGTAGAGGGGAGTGAGTAAGTGAGTAAGTTTTTCTATATTAGTTTTCCTGAGAACAGGTTGTTTTAAAACAACCCTGGCACCTCCCCTCTCTCTTGCTTCCTCTCTCCACATGTGATCTCTGCACATCTGGCTCCGCAGCCTTCCATCACGAGTGGAAGCAACTTGAGGTCCTCACCAGATGCAGATGCCAGTGTGATGCAGCTCATACAGTCTGTGGAACTATGAACCAAAGAAGTCTTTTCTGTTTATAAATTATCCAATCTCCTTTATTTCTTTATGGCAACACAAAACAGACTAAGACAAGGAAATTTTTGAAAATTTGTTTGGAATATAAATCAATAGATGAAATTGCAGTCTTCGAGTATACACATACTGATTTCACTGAATAAAACTAGATTATTTTCCACAAGACAGATGCTCCTTGATTTACGCGGGGGTTGTACCCCAACAACCCCATCCTACGTTGAAAATATCATGAGTTGAAAATGCATTTAATACCCTAACATATTGAACATCGTATCTCAGCCTGGCCTATCTTAAATGTGCTAAAAACACTTATAGTAGCCAGAAGTTGGCCAGAGTCTTCTAACACAATGTCTATTTTATAACTTGAACACAGGACTCATGAGAGCAGTATTGCTAGGCTGACTGAGAGCTGAGTCTTACTGTTACATCCAGAATAACAAACTAGCATCGCTTTGCCTATGACTTGCCAAGAAAAAGAACAAAATTCAAATTTGGAGTATGTTTCTACTGAATGTGTTTCATCTTTACACCATTGTAAAATCAAAAAATTATAAGTTAAACTGTGGCAAATCAGGGAAATGTTTGTATAGTTACCAGTTCAAATGCTCACCAACAATGGAAAATATTAATAATCTCCCAAAATATGATGTTATTCAACATACAAAGTTTTATGACTTGACAGCTTTGAGATACAATAATGGTGTTTCAATTTTCATTAATTAACTTGTGAGTAGCAACACAAAACAGAGTCATAGACAGCGTTTAGTTATCTTACTTTCCCTGTCTATTCCTATTTATCACTTGTGCTCATTTCCATAACATATTTCATTTCTTTTTCTTGTTAATTTATAGTTCCTTGAACATTCTAGATGTTAATAATTGTTTTAAATGTTAAGACATTGTAATCATGTTCTCATTATATTATGGTGACACTTTTATTTCATATCAAGTTCTTACATGCACATGGGTCTATTTCCGAGTATTCCAACTGTTCCATAGGTAAGTGTGTTTGTTTAGGCCCTAGTCCCAATACATATTTTAGTATTGCCTTGCCATTATTGTTTAATATTTGATACACTGAGTATCACTCAGGATTTTTGAAGTACATTTCTATTTAGATAGATTTATTCTTCTGCATGCATTATACTATTTTAACAGTTTAACTCGATGACATTTATACATTAAATTATAAATAAAATTGCTTTAAATTACTTCTACATTATCCTATATGTATTTTGGAAGATCTGTGTATAGGCTTCTGTGGCATATATACTTATAAAAAGCATAACTGTATCATTGAATATGTATATCTTCAATTTTAATAGATAATGTCTAACAGTTATTCAGAATGTTTGTTACAATTGACTTCCAATAGCAGTGCTTTGGAATTGCATTTGATTTTTGACACAACATATTGTTAATCTTTCAAAAAAATTTTTTATAACTTTTAAAATTACAGCCATTTTGGTGGGTGTGCTGTGGTTTCTCAGTTTGAATTTGGATTTTCTCATGACTGTTGAAGCTGGACACCTCTTTATATGTTTCTTTGTCATTTAGGCATCCTCTTGTGATATGCCATTAGAAGCATTTTGTCTAAATTTCTAGAGGGTTGTATGCCATTTTTTCTTAATTTCAAAAATTAAAAAATTATGATTGTAGGTCATTTGCTATATATATGTAAATATGTTTTATATATAATACTCATATTTTAATTATATATAACCTTTAATATTTATATTTATAATTATGTATATTTATATGTATGTCTGTGTACATTTCTATAAATTAACATATACATATTTATACATATATGTATTTATTTGGGATTCAAAAGAGGTATTCTTAGGCATCTCCAGCTTTTTATGACTCACTAGTTAGCTACAACATTATTGATGACAGCAACAACAAAACGAATAAGAACATTTAATGGCCAAGAAAACCTGCAAACTGCACTGCCCACCAATGGATAATCATGAACATATATTATAGTGTTGATATACAAATTCCTTATTGAACCATTATTTCACCCAGTAGTACAAATTTACTTTTCAAAGTGCTATGAATTACACAGTATACAGAGTTTATATAAAGAACAAGATTAACTTAGGAATAACAAGGCTTAAATCTTGCTTGAAACCCTAAAATCCTTGGGGCACAGTAAAAAGTACAGTTTCTTAGTCATTGGTGTGCAGATATATAAATCATGAAGTTTTACGTAAACAGAATCATATACATGGAATGGATAGATTTCCTATGTTCAGTATAAGTTTTGTATTTGGACCATACCTCCTTACTAAAACTCATAGTGTAATGTATTGGTGCACACAGCATTTTTGAAAGAATAAACTTTTATTCACATATTAAATACACAAACTAAATGTTATTTGCGGTTCCCCCAAAAAACAACAAATGAAAATGTTATTGCACAATGTGTATGTTCTTCTGTCATTTTCTCTTTTTCTTCAGAGAGTTTAGAATATCTAACACCCTTGTTAGGTCCTTTTGAAGTATGATTATTCTTTAAAATTCGCTATTACACTTCCTAAGGCAGTTAATACTATACTTAAATGTTTTACTAACATGTGGCATTCGAATTGTAATCCTTACTATTCTTTGTGTAACACTTCATTATTTGAACCCCAGTGGTACTTACTTCTTATTTATACATGCCTCTTGCACTTAGATGACCTAACAACCCCCTTTCTTTACTGTTTATCTTTGATATGACACTTTCAGACATATTATGGCTTTCATGTTTCTCTTAGACCTGTCTTAAATAATTTGTAATAAATCCTGATACTTTACCTTTTATGTAGTGTTTCACACATGATATATACATTTGATACAGTTATAATTTAGATATGTTTGATGCTGAGATTACTAGCTATTTAATTCAATATAACTTGCATCTATTGAGGACCTATTATATGACAAGAATTGAGTTAATTTTATTGAAGGAACAAAGTTGAATAAGGCAGTCACTCCTGATAAATATCTATTTATTAACAAATTTAGGTAGCTAAATAGTAACTATGGACAAAATACATAAGGTAAGTGTCAAATCCAGGCAAAAATATCATAGGTTAGTGGGCATCTCTGGTTTAGACATATTTATATGCCATAATAAATAATCTAAGGAGACTCTCACTTCATGGTTCAGAAACATAAGAGACAATTCAACTTTAGCCTGACCCCCATAAAAATGGGTTAATTAGATTGTTATTTGATTTCAATATATTTCTCAACTGCCACTATACCATCAAGTGGAAACTTTGCAAAAAATAATAATAAGGTTTCTACCTTAAGACTTCTGGAAATACATTCCATCATATCCAATATAAAACAACATATTGTTGTTATTGGAAGAAGTTATGCATTCATATTTAATAAAGATTTGATAACATTGTGATAACATGAACAGTAAACTGTTAATTGAATTTCCTGGGGAATATAAAATGATCTAAAGTGAAAGAAATTATATTGTACCATAAAATGCAGAGACAAAATCTGTTTTGTGGAAACACATTGGCATAAATAACAGAGTGTCATAAAAATAAAAGCAGTGCCTAAGGCATAGAAAATGTAATATATCAATATAAAATGTGTAGTAAGTAATTAAATCTAGATACATGACTCAGATACACCATATCATTGAAGATAAGATTAGTGATGCTAACTCTATAAAGATGAAACTTACACTATTGGATCTCTATTCAATATGATTCCATTTTCAGTTTTTCCTTGTTTGTTTCACCATAAATAACTAAAAAAGAAACACACTAGTTGTAATCTGACATATAAGACTCCAACCATGCAGATGTGAAGTGTGTTTTTGTAAGTTGCAAAATATTTCACAAATGAAGGGAGTGCTGATTCAATCACATCATTTTAACTATGTTTTTTAGGTACATATTTAAAAATCTTTGTAAAAAACACAGGTTAAGTTAGCTGTACTCATGCTAGCTATTACTTTTATATGAAAATATTGTACTGACTTATAGCAAATTTGTATGAATTTAGCTCAGCATTGTAGCACATAACCTAATACTTCTTGGAAAACATACATATGCTCTCTCACACACATCTTAATACATGAAGTGAATTTGGGATTAATTTAATTTAATAATTAGAAGACTTAAGTAAAACAATGACTCTATGACTTGAGAAGTAAAGTCTGAGTTAACAATGGGTATGTAGAGCAAGGAGTAATGACAAATGTAGTTAAAAATGAGGAGTATCTGGCTCCCATAAGAGCAATTTTAAGTAAAATATATAGTTCATCAGTTACAGCATTCAAAATTTATTATTGACTTTCATTAGATGAGAGAAAGAAGAGAAATCTTTATTTTCCCCCAACTCTTCATTCAACAAAACATGTGTTCTTCAAAGAAAAATATTTAAAGGCTAAGGAACAAATTCAACTAGTGAAATACAGTTGAGAGGGGTAAAAATCCTATCATGGTAGAAAGAATAAGACAAATGAAGAGACACAGGAAACCAGTGCATTTAACTACTGTGAAGATCAGATGCTCTGCTTCTAGGTATAGACTTATTAAAATTTACATGGCTGCAAAAGACAAGGAAAGCTCAACCATGAAAACACAAAACAATAGAGATTCAAGAAAATGGCCTCCAGAAGAATGTCAAAACTTACCTGGTCTATTGGCACACTTCAAGGAACATAAGGTCCTATTGTAAACAACTTACAAATGGTAAAGATACAATTGTGATGGACAAATTACAAATGTCTCTAAAAGTGAAATACTTCACAAAAATGGTAATATTGTTCCACTTAGTAGCAAAAAATAATTTGCTCACTTTATTTATTTTCTAATTTAATCTAGTTACCACAATATTCTGCATCTATTTTGATCCAAGAAGGTTGCATTTCCTATATTTTAGGAAGAATCAATATGCCCCCGGTTAAAAGTTTGCGACACTGTATACTGTCTAATGAAATGTTAATTACTATTGAGATTTAACAAGTGATGTCTGGGAATATATGCTGTGGATAGAAAACTTTACATAGATGACATTTCCAAAACCATGCAATTTGCTTATTAACAGGTATTCTGTGACCAATCACTCCTCTATTATTTACTAATAAGATCTTAAGATGGTTTTACATTATGTTAAAATGTTACTTTGCACTTTGGAACAAGAAAACATCATAACCCAAATCAGAATATGTGCTCAATAACAAATGCTATCATCAAAGTACCTTTATTACATGATAATTTTTATAATTATGACATACGAATGTTAATTAATAGGTGATATCCCCTCCTTTTCTCTCTGTTCCTGTTGCCACATTAGCAACACAGTTAACAAATGTATATTTTATTTAGTCACCATGCAAACCAAGTAAAACTTGATATAAACACTGTGCCAGGTTCATTCCCAAGAGCAACCCCTACTTCTTTCAGTAGCCTTGAAACTGACACACAATCTGCTTATACCCCTATAATGGGCTGCTCTAAATTAGATGATTTAGTCAGACTTCGTTAGATAAATCTATCTTCTTTCCTACAAAACAATATTCCACTGCACTTTCTAGGCCTATATTTCATTTTCTTTTTCTTTCTTTTTATTTTCTCCTCTTCTGTTCCAGTGAAAGATCTTAGATTTTTAGCTGCTGTGTTATAGAGCAGAATAAATATTATTTCCTCAAACTCCTTGCAGGAGGGTGGGGACATGCATCTAAATCATCACCAATGAGTTGCATATCTGAAACAAAATAAGTGGCTTCCAGCTTCCTTCCTTTATTTATTTATTAAGACACTCTTGTTGCCCAGACTGGAGTGCAAAGGCACGATCTTGGCTCACAGCAACCTCTGCCTCCCGGTTCAAGGGGTTTTCCTGCCTCAGACTCCTGAGTAGCTGGGATTACAGGCATGCACCACCATGCCCCACTAATTTTGTATTTTTAGTAGAGATGGGATTTCTCCATGTTCATCAGGCTGGTCTCAAACTCCTGACCTCAGACAATCCACCTACATCGGCCTCCCAAAGTGCTGGGATTACAGGTGTCAGCCACTGCGCCAGGCCTATTTCATTTTCTTACTGGGAAAATTTTAAATCTTGAAAAATTCATTTGTTATTATATTAAAAAAAGAAAAAAGGGCCCAAACAGCCTTTTTTTCTTTTTATGAAGAATTTGCTTTATAGTAGTCCCCAACTTAGAATTTCTGGGATTTATGAAGTAGAATGAATTAGATTAAGGGAAAATACTATCAGTATCAGGCAGCACTTTGAAATTATGTATACAATTTATTGAAAAAAGATTGAGCACACCATAAAGTCATCATATGTGTGTATATCAGTAAGTTAAACACTACCATGATGTAATATAGATACAGCACATCAATTTTCAATTGTCTTTGGCAATTGCAAATTACTTTCCCAAAGATTGCCTTATTTGTAATTATAAAAATACAATTATAAATATTATTTACATTTAAATTCTGATAAAAAGGTATTGTAGACTACTTGTTAAAGATTGTAAGGTAATAATTAGCAGAGGGGAACTCAAATCCAAACTCCAACTTTTAGCAATCTTTTTATTTATGACACTTGCTGCTAAATAACTGCAAAAATAAAATGTTTTGTTTTGTTTTGTATTGTTTGAACGTTAAAGATCCCCTGTTGTTTCTCCTCATCTCCTCTCTTCTTCTGTTCCAGTGAAAGCCCTCTAATTTTTAGCTGCTGAGTTACAGAGCAGAATAAATATTTCCTAAACCTCCTGGCAGGAGGGTGAGGACATGCATCAAAATTATGTCCAATGAGTTGCATATGTGAAACAAAATAAGTGAAACCTTGCTAACGTCCATTTTTTTAATTCTTATTTTTAGTTTTGTGGCACATGTGCAGGATGTGCAGGTTTGTTACATAGGTAAATGTGTGCCATGGTGGTTTGCTGTACCTATCAACTCATCAACTAGATATTAAGCCTGGCACGCATTAACTGTTTTTCCTAATGTTCTCCCTCCCCATACCACACTCCCCTACAGGCCTCAGTGTGTGTTGTTCCCCTCCCTGTGTCCATGTGTTCTCATTGTTCAGCTCCAACTTATAAGTTAGAACATTCAGTGTTTAGTTTTCTATTTTTGGGTTAGTTTGCTGGGGATAATGGCTTCTAGCTTCTTTCCTTCCTTCCCTCCTTCCTTTCCTCCCTCTCTCCCTCCCTCCCTCCCTCCCTCCCTCCCTCCCTCCTTCCTTCGTTCCTTCCTTCCTTCCTTCCTTCCTTCCTTTCTTCTATTTAGACAGGGTCTCGCTCTGTCACCCAGGCTTGAGCGCAGTGGCATGATCTTTGTTCATTGCAACGTCTGCCTCTCAGGTTCAAGTGATTCTCCTGCCACAGCCTCCAGAGTAGCTGGGACTACAGGGGTGTGTCTCTACACCCAGTTACCTTTTGTATTTTTAATAGACACGGGATTTCGCTATGTTGCCCAGGCTGATTTTAAACTTGAATCTAATGCCACTGCTGAACTGACAGGAGGCAGAGCTCAAGCAGTAATGCAAGGAGTGTGGAGCAGCCTTAAATACAGAGGAAGCTTTGCTGGCTTGCCCTTCACTCACCTCCTGCTGTGTGATCTGGTTCCTAACAGACCAAGGACTAGCACCAGTCCGTGGCCCTGGGGTTGGGGACCCCTGCTATGAAGGATAATGTCTTAATAGATTGTTGGCAATATTGTGAAAAAAAAAAACACATTTCCTAAGAAAAGTTTGATATGACAATTTCAGAAGCAGAATAAAGTTGCCATTTTTCTGTACTTTTTAATAGTTAATAAAAATTGTTAAATTATTATACTATCAGCTGTAGTATAATTATACTGCAAAATATTATACTTTTGGCTATACAAACACTTTCAGCTAAAAATGTTACATCATCTATCTAATTTACATTCACTTCCTCTTTATTGTCTGATTCTAAAATGCTACTATGAGATGTCTTATTTTGAAAGCAAAATAATGTCATAGTCTGAAGGTAAATATGATGTCAAAACTCTTACAGATATAAATAAAGTTAATTAGAGGTAAAATAAAGAATAGTAAAAACAGATTATACCTTTATCATCTTTCACATCAAAATAAAAATTATAGTGTCTTTCAAGTTATTTTATTCTGCTTATGCATTATTTTTTCAAAAGTTCACATAGTATGCAATTATTTTAATGGATATAGTGCTTCAGACATTTTGGAGGGTTAGTGAGCTATTTTGCCATATTTTATCAGGAAAATATTTTATTGGAGATTATTTTTAATCTCATACCTGCCCCTCTATCCTTCTTTTCTATCATCTTAAGATGGTTCAAAATACAAGTAAAATCATCATGATCTTTATAAATCATCTTTCAATCTCTTAACTTATTCTTTATTCTTTCTTAAATTTTAAATTATTGACATTAAAAATATTTGGGATTATGAGCCAACATTCAAAATGTGAGCAGGGATAAAATATAGAAAACATACCACCAGAAAGAAATAATATAAAAGAGATAAAATAAAAGCCTTGAAGAGATGTGGAAGTGAACCTCCTAGGACTCCATAAAGGAAATCAAAATTTTACCTTTTGATCATCAAAATTTTACCTTTAAAAACTTTCTTCTTATTACGTAGCATCCTATTATCTTACTCTGTTAACTCTGGCTTATGCATGTAGATTTTCCCTACTTTTGAAATGTCTGTTCCTTTATAAAGTTACCTTCTAAAATATAAGTTTTCTATGTTACCACCCCTCATTATAAAACTGTAAAGCTTTAGATCCTCTTTTTCTTTTTCGAACTTGGGCCTTCACTTGCTTCAGTGATGAGATTAAATAATAATTATTAATTATATATCAATTAAATATTGATGAAAACAATATGAATTTCTCACAAATATATTTAAGCAAAATTGTTTTATTTTTGTATTTTTCTACTGTTTCCCTTAGTCATACAATCTGAATTTTCAATCTAACTCTCTTGAAAGCAACTAAACATCATTTATAATACCCTACCCAAAACATACTTGGAGCCAGGTGTGGTGGCTCACACCTGTAATCCCAGCACTTTGGGAGGCTAAGGTGGGTGAATCACTTGACTCCAGGAGTTCAAGACCAGCCTAGGCAACATGGCGAAATCATGTCTCTATAAAAAAACAAAACAAAACAAAAATCACAACAAAAATACCCTAACTGGGTTTGGTGGTGTGTGCCAGTAGTTTCAGCTACTACAGAGGGTGGGGTAGAAGGATCTCTTGAGTCCATGAAGTGAACCATGGTCTTCCCACTGCATTACAGCCTGAGTGACAGAATGAGACCAGTGAGAGTCAACGAAAAAAGCTAAACTAAATCAAATACTTGGATTTCTACAAGTGTCACACATTTAACACACAATATATATATTTTAAACTATGTCCTCTATGTTTTTTTTAAAAAATCTTTCTTTTTATTTATATTTTATCTTAGTAAATATATTTAGTAAATGGTATATTCTTATATTTACATCCATGCAGGACATAAACCCTGAATTCTAAGATCGTTTCAAAATAATCATTATTTTCCCCACATTTAAAAATATTCAGATTTTTTAATGTACTTTACAAGTTGTCCCTCTCCCAATAATGCTATGTAAGCTCACCAAGGGTTCTTGAGTTTTGAAAGTGACAGATTTATTTTAGATTATTATGTTTCACTCCCTCATTTTATAGATGCAAAACTGAAGGGTTTCAGTAGCAACACCTAGAGTTAGGGCTATTAATCTATCCTCTACTGCACTTTGCTATTTGCCAAAAACCGTATTGCTTTATTGCTGCCACACTTAGATATACCTACACACTGTTTCCTCCTACTGTTTTCCCCACTTCCAAGGAGCAAAAGTTCTGTTGAAGCCACATATTTTCTTGAAGATTTTTCACTAAAATCATTTTCTGCAATTGAACCCCTACTATGAATGTATTATGATGTCAATGCATTAAAAAAATGACCTGATAAAATAAAACAAAGAGATTTTTAGTAAGGCAATCCTGTAATGGGGGACAAAACTGGTATGTATCTATGAGACTCCACTCCTCGATATCCTTAATTAAATTGTTTTATTTTAAATAATGTCTTTGCTTACATATATTAGCAAACCACTTGTTCTTACCTAAAGCCAATACTTTAAAAATTTGTCTCTGCCTCATTCATTTCCACTGGAGATACAATTCTGTAAAATTTTTAAATGACTTTTCTAACTGTGGTAAATCTTATTTGCTGTTTCCAATGTTTCACTTCTCTTTATCAAATGACCTTACAATGCATGAAAGTGTGTAGAGATTATTCCCTGCCCCACTGATGTTTGGAATCAGTAACTTAAGAAGTGTCACACCCTTTTTGTTTTGCAGTAAAATAATCCTGCAGGAAGAAAACATATTCCAAGCAACTGCTGGTCAAAGAAGGTGGAAATAAATAAAGTAAGCAAATCTGTCATGTGAATTCCAGACCAGTTACCCTGCTATCTGAGGCAGAACCAGAGGTTGTTTGTTACACAGCCATAGCTCACTAATACATTGACATTGATGGCATATTCCCTATATGAACATTACTAAAAACTAAAGTCCACATATGATTAAGAAATTATACTTTGTAATCTTTTTTTCTTTCTTTCAGATGAAGTTGAACACTTTTTACATGTAAAATTAGGAATATACAGTGTTCACTATGTAAATGTGTTGGGATTTGGGAAGTGTGGTTTAGGTATAGATCTTCTCTTTTAATGAGACTGTGTGATACATGGAAGTGGGATGAGGAAGTCCTTTAAACTAAATTAGTTTAAAAAGAGTCATTTCAGTTCTCCCTAGTCCACTCATTATTGTTCATTTTAATCAATCAATCTTCAACTTCAGACTTCAGCTTCTTCTTTTTTAAAGGAAATAAAGAAAAAACTATATGTAGGAAGGAAGGGTCTTTTCCTCAATCTCCACTCACTGGATGTGTGGTGTCTGTACAAATTTTTGGATGAGACAAAACAATTTGATTAGACAAAACAAAGAGCAACCATCTTTGTGTTACAGATATTTTCGGTTCCTTGAATTTCTCTGAGGTGGTTAGATATAGGGGATATAGGTGAGTCTCAAAGAATAATCCCAAATTTATTATTTGATTGGGGCATGTTATGCTCATATCAAACCCCTTAAGTTTCTTCTCAGTTATCTTATCACTGATATTTCTCTCTGAATAAGCTAGAAATAGAGTAAATAGTATTAAGTAACAATATAACTCAAAGAGACAAAATTGATAATACTATAAATTTAAATATTTGCATATCATTGACTAGTATAATTTTATGTGTTAGTATGTATTTTTTAAAGCAAAAGGACTTGGTCTTTGATCAATGTTTGGTATTTCTTATGATTCTCTTTTCATGATAGAAGAGTTATGCCTGTCCTTGCATGAGTATAGTAGCCTAGAGAGGAAAATTCTCTGTATCTACACCAGACAACAGCTGTCTAATTCCTTATTCATAAGAAGTTCATATTATCACAAACACATCTTTTTAAAAATGTCTGCAGATCTTGAGTTTACCCATATCATTGTATAAGGACGATTTATCTGTAAAGGAAAATAAAACCTTGGGACCCCAAATTCACTATACCAAAGGGAAAAGTTAAGCTGGAAGCTGAGTCATGGAAGAAGCTGCCTTTCCTTTGGTACCTAAGCAGATGGCTACGTCCAGATAGAAGGCCAGATGTCTCCAACAAGTAAACAACTCTATGTTTACTTTATCTTGTGTAAAGTGCCAATTTACTGAGCACAAGACAAAGACGTGATTGATTATTCCTCTATCCCATCCCTTCACATGTAAAATGTGGATTCAGTGAATGCTGATCAAACACTCAAAAGGATGCAACTGCTTGGTCTTTTATCAACTCTTGCCTTTTTATTCTTTCCTCTTTCCCTTATTGCTCACTTTCCCCTTTAATATTGGAATCCCCAAATCTTCTTTGGCAAAGCAAAAATCACAGATGTTCTTGTGGTTTTGTGTTCCTTTGTCTGGGGTGTGTCTTCAGTCTTGGCAAAATAAACCTCTAAGTTGATGGAGACCTGTCCCAGATGCTTTTTGGTTTACAAATTCTATCATTCATAGTAACTTCCAAGTAGTTTCATTTGCTGCTGTTTTATCTCAGTTTTCATTAGTCTCATATGTTTCATGTCATTCTTTAATTAATGTTCACCTATACTTGTTAATCTTCACATGTTGGCTTAGCTGAGCAGCTTCCATGTATATCCAGACCATTTCATAGTAAACCAGAATTCAAAGAGAACCCAAACTCAAAGTAAGCAAAAACTTTCATCAACAAAACCTAGGATAATGATTGAAACTTTTATTTTTCTAAAAGACTTTCACCAAATTCAGAAAGATCGAGACACTTAAAAAAAAAAGCACAGGATCTAATGAACTATAAAACAATCCATGTAGCTCTTTATAAAGAATAGAGTACAATACATATTATCAAATAGTCCCAATTAGGATAATGCTGTCAGGGTATTTGATTACAAATATTAAGAAAACATATTGCTAACAAAGACACAGCCTAAGAAAGTTAAATGATAGGCCACAGCCAGGAATCAACCGTTTAGGTTTTTATTTCCCCTGTAGTCTGATTTCATTTTAGCAAAACTGTTCAGGTACAAAATGGAAACAAAAAACTTTAAATCTCAATGTAAGAGTAAATAAAATCCACTCACCTTTTTTTAGCCTCTACATTTTCTCATTCTAGAAGACTCTTTCATTTATTTTCTAATTATAATTTTCAAAGATCCAGGATTAAACTCCTTTACCTTTCAATATCAGTTTTTCAGTCAAGACTCTGTCTCATTTCACTTTTTTTTAAATTAAATCACTTATAGAAAACTTGTGAAAATAATGATAATAATAGCATATGATAATAATGATCATCAAGAATTTAAAAATGGTCGTCACATCACTGCTTTCAATACTATTATATCACAAATTGCTTCCAAAATTGATATTTACCTTTTCTTATTTTTTCTAAAAAATTCTAGAAAACTGTATTCTTTGTTAACAAAACTTCCTCTCTTCCCAGTCAGTTTGACCCTCCATAAAACAATTTGTTGTTGACATAATCAACACAACAATTTGTTGTTGACATAATCAGTCACACACTCCTGTAATGCCTTCTGTTGCTTAACATCTCTTCATTATTTCTCATCTCCTGTTGAACTTGAATATGCCTTAGAGACAAAGAAGAAAAATAAAACAGCAACAACTTTTTATGACAGTTAAAGATGATAGAACAACTTACACCTTACTTTCATAAAAACCTGTATTAACTAAAAATGACACGAATAATGCAGACGTATTTACACAGAAATACATTATTTACGGTGAGGTAACATTGGCATCATTTTTCTAACCAATATTACTTAGATTAAACTAAGAAATTTATGCATTTAAGAAAATTACATATATTATTTTGTTTTCTCCTTCTTGACTTTACATTTTTAATTGTAAACATACCTCATATGCATTAATTAGAATTTAATGCATAAGCAAAAATTATTTAATAACCAAGTTATTTGAGATTTTAAGGCACCTAATAATAATATATTTATTATGTAAATAAATACATGGAAGATAAAAACTAATCAATCTTCATTTTTAGAACTAGAACAAATTTTACTATAATGTTTAATATTGAATATTTATAGTTCATCTCTCAAAAATAAGCTAAGTAATGTATTTACACATGCAATTAAAAACATTTGCTATAATAAATACCACATTTAATTACAAATGAAATCAAATGACTCATAGTCTTACCCTGCAGTAGGGATCTGCTTAAACATTGATATCAACATGCATTTGCATTGTATCATTTAACTCATCAATAAAAACAATGGATTGCACTATGCCCCACCAAAATTTATAAGTTTAAAAGGTAAAAGATAAGCATGATGGCTCATGCCTGTAATCCCAGCACTTTGAGAGGCCGAGTAGGGAGGATCACTTGAAGCCATGAATTTGAGATCAGCCTGAGCAACAGAATGAGACCTCACCTTTACAAAACATAAAGAATTTGCATGTTCTTCACATGTATCCCAAAACCTAAAATGCAATAAATAAAAAAAAAGAAAGAAAGAAAATGTGGTACATATACATAATGGAGTACTCAGTCATAAAAAGGAGTGAAAGCCAGTCATGTGCAACAACATAGATGGACCTGGAGATCATTACATTAAGTGAAATAAACCAGGCACAGAAAGATTGAAAAAAAAAAAAAGAATTTGCTGGGTGTGGTGGTGCTCCCTGTAATCCTTGCTACTCTGAAGGCTGAGGCAGGAAGATTGCTTGAACCCAGGAGGTTGAGGCGGCAGTGATCCTGTCTCTGTACTCCAGCCTGAGCTACAGAGTGGTACTATGTCTCAAAAACAAAAACAACAACCAAAAAAGAAAGTAACATAGACCAAAGCCCTTAGCAGAACGTCATCAAAGAATACATACAGATAGCAAATAAACATATAAAAATGTTCTACATCATACATCATGAGGGAAGTGTATATTAAAACAACAAGATACTACCATATACCTATTAGAATAACCAAAATCCTAAACACTGAAAACACCACAAACTGGAGAGGATGTGAAGCAACAAAAATGGTCATTCACTCTGGATAAAAAAACATCATGATCCGGCCACTTTAGAAGCCAGTTTGATGGTTTCTTAAAAACCAAAAAATAATCTTTTAATATAGGATCCAGTAATCACGCTTCTTGGCATTTACCCAAAGGAGTTGAAAATGAATGTTCACACACACACAAAATCCAGCACACAAATGTTTATAGCAGTTTTACTTAATAATTTTCAAAATGTGGATATAACAAAGGTGTCCTAAAGTAGATGAATAGATAGATAAACTGTGGTATAGCCAGACAATGAAATGAAATGTAAAAACATTAAATGCATATTACTAAGTGAAAGAAGTCAAACTGAGCAGGGTACTTACTATATGATTTAAACTATGGAATGTTCTAGAAAAGATGAAGCTAGGAAGACAGTAAAAAGATCTGTGTTGGCCAGCAGTTAAGAGGAAGGGAGGGATGAATAAGAGAAGCACAGAGAATTTATAGAGCAGTTAAAATACTCTCTATATTATATAGTGAATACATATCATTATACATTTTTTCAAATCTATAGAATATTCAACAAGAATGAGCCCTGATTTAAACTAAGGATTTGTGGTGATACTGTCAATGTGTCGATGTAAATTAATCAGTGTAACACATAAACCACTTTGGTGTGGGGATGTTGATAATTGGGGAGGTCATGCATGTATGGAGCAGGAGTAATTGGTTAATTTCTACCTCATCTTTTCAATTTTCCTCAGAACTTGAAACTGTTCTAAAAAATAAAGGCTGTCACAAAGGAAAAAGGCAAAAAAAAAAAAAAAGAAAAAAAAAGAAAACTTATACACTGAAGTGCTTACCCCCATATTTTTAAGAAACCATAAACAAGAATGTATATAAACTCATATACTTTCTCATGTATCTACGACCTAAGCTTTTAAGAAAATTCTGCTGCCTTCACCCAAACCTTTTACTGAAGCTATGCAAAATGCCTGGCCTTCCAAATAGGTCTATGACTATTTCCTATAACTATCTTTATAATTTTTCCTCTAAAATTTTTCCTCTAAAATTTTTCCCACCACCCTGACTGAACTTCCACAATAATGAGACTGGAATAGGGTATGCCCCTAATCCAATATGTCTGGTAGATATCTGGACACAGACGTGCACAGATGGAGAAGCCCATGTGAAGATGAAAGCAGAGAGAGGCATGATTCAGAGGACTAGGAATGCCAAAGATAGCTGGCAAAGCTCTGGAAACTGAGAAAGAAACATGGAACAGGTTCTCCCTCACAGCCCTCAGAAGGAATCAACCCTGTTGACACCTTGATCTTAAACTTTTAACCTCTAGAGATGAGAGACAATACGTTCCTATTGTCTAAGCTGATCAAGGAAGCCTTCATTTTCTGCTCAGCTTGATGAAACTTTAGACAGCATTCTTCCTGACTATAGACTCATTAGCTCCTTTTTCTCAGAGTATTCACTTAAAAAACATGCAATTTAAATTTTTTTCTCTGTTCTCTTGAGATAAAAATCTCATTCCATTCCTTTGCTTGTTTTACTGCAGAGGAATTCTTTTTCAAGGACTTGGGAACCACCCCTTTGAAATGTAGACATCAAGAGAGAGCCTCAATCTCCCCTCTGCCATCTCTGTGGGAGAGTAGAAGTCTGTTTTATGCAACAATTAGGAAACACAGATGACCTAATCATCTTGATCAACCTCCCCTCTGTCCTCCAATACTTCTTTATTAGCTCACCCTAGTGCCTAGAAACTCTCTCACCTTTTTGTTTTTTCAGCAAAGTTGAGTTAATTCTCTCTTTCCTGTTAGAGCAGTCCTGAATAAAGTCTTCCTTCCCTGTTTAACTTGTCCAGTACACTCTCCCTCTTTTTCTTCCTCTTTCTTTCTCTCGTACATTCTTTTTCTTTCTTTCTTTCACTCTCACTTTCTTTCCTCTCTTTTTCTTTCTTTCAAAAAAAAAAAAAAAAAAAAAAAAACTTGTCCAGTACAATTTTTCTTTGGCAAAGCCTCTAGTTCATTGAACTTCGTTACAACAGCCCTAGCAAAGTAATACTCCACGTATTGTGTATAGAATGTTTGGTAAATTAATAGTACTCAAATGCTAGATTTAGAATGAGGGGGCATTAGAGGAGCAAGAGTTCGATATGTAGAATTGAATAGCCAGTTACAATTAGCTATATATACTTCATATAAATCTAAAACACAGTTTGGCAGCTGTCAAATAGCATAAAAAGAGCATCAGCTAAGTGTATCTTGAGACATAAATGACATAAGATATGCAAAGTATTGAGGACAAGATTAACATTCATTTACAATCTCAAATGTTAGTACATATATTTGTATGTACATATGTATAGGCACGTGTGTATACAGCAGCTTATATAGACACATATATTTAGTCATATTTAGTGGCTATTATTAAATATAGATATTCTGAATTATTTTATAGATATAACCATCATTAAAATTAAATTTTGTAAAAGCACTGCTGAATGGTCTTTTTTTTTTTAATTTTCATTTTCTTTATAGGTAGCTGTTAAAGGCATCACCTGCTTATAACTATTCAGAGAATCCCTCTGATGGAGAGAAATAAGACAATGCATACAAGTTTTTACTTAGATATTTCTGTAGCACCAAATCTCAACTCCCCACCATGCTCTTATAATGTGCAATTATTTGTCATTTCCTTTTATACAACATATTTTTCAGACCATCCTTCTTTACTCAGGCTAACCTCTGTTAAGAAAGCCCTTATTTCTGTTCTTCACCAGCCATACCGATGCTCATTTCTTCCAGAGTGACCTTAGGTACTGTCTCTTCTATGAAATTCTCCCTGAATGAGGAGGTGGGAAGAATTACTGCTGTGCTGTGGGGTGCTCTTTGTGAATCAGTTTTTATGCCTAGATTTCCTCAGAAGACTGTAAAGTCCTTGATGACATAGCCTAGTGCTAATATTTTATAAATGTTCAGTAAATGTCTGTGAAAACAAACAGAACTGTCAATTCTGTTTTTTCCTTGGTGGCATATGGGTAAGTAAATATTTTGCATTTGCTTACAATCACATAAATTATTATCAATATTATATCCAAATCAATGTAACCCATGGATTTAACTCAAGTAATTTACAGACTTTTAATTTAAGCATCAGTAACCAAATCAGTGTTCCTATAAGAAAAAGTGGCTATTTTCTCACTAAAACCTTCTCACTTTTTATGAGTACTCAAACATTTCACTTTATTTTCCAAAAGTTCTATTTTCCCACTCCTCCCTAGACTGCCAAACTCTCAGAGTGGTTGCATCTGTCACTCATGTGTTTACACAGTAAAATACATCATTTGTGTGAGAAAATAAAAATACAAAATACTGTGTATTACCCCATTCAAGTCTTAGATATTTGACATGGTGTCACACAGTCGTAATATGATATACCAGTCGTCAAATGCTATCTTCAGCCCTGTTCATCTTTCCAACCTCTAATTCTGTAGAGTAGGACCATGTTGTAATTCATTAATTAATGCAATGTGCTAATTAAATTACTAAGGATGAGATTTTCTTCTGGATCAACATTTCTGAGTAAATCAATGTTCCCAAACATATCCCCTGACTCTGTTACCAAGCCACCAACACTTATATCTGAATAACTGGAACCACTTCTTAACATGTCTTTGCCTTCTCATTTCCACTTCTATGATCCATTCTCCACACTTCAGTTAGTGTGAAATTTTACCACACAAATCAGATTACCTTATTTTCTTTCTTAGAAAACCTCCAATGGCATTCCCGTGCCTTAAAAGAAAATCTAAACTTCTTCCCACGACCTTGTAGGCAGTACAGAGAGGACCCGTGCCTTGACTCTTCCCCACTCTCCTACCTCTCCCTCTCACACACTCACTACAGTCCACAGGCTGCACTCTGATCCTCAAGCACACCATGTTTTTTATTTTATTTTATTTTTTTGTGGCCTTTGAAGGTGCTGATGTCTCTACTCCCAAGAAAATTCTGATTGTAAATTTCTTTACAAGTGTTTCCTTCTCGTTTTTCAAATTTCTGCTCACAATGACATTTCTTGACCCCCAGTCTAAAGGATGTTGGTGGTGATGTTTTACCCTGTGACAGTGTTCACACTGCTTTCCTGTCTAATATTAGAACATTTACTTTTCCATATGGCCATTCATCTTTCTCCTCATCTCTGGAATGTAAGTTGCACATGTCAGGGGATGTGCTTGTCAACTTTATACCTATGACTCAACCAGTAACATGGTAGCTGCTCAAGAAAAATTGGTTGAATAAATGAGTAAGAAAAATATGGGCTTTAAACATTTGTTGAATAACTAATGTCTTTTTTAGAACTGTTGGGAAATTCATGTAGCTTGTTACACTATTATATACTAGTTAGGCCAGTGACTAGTATATAATAGTGTAAAATACTGTGTTTTTATTATATTATATTATTATAATAATTATACATAGCTATAGTAATATACAATTATATATATTATATACATATATATATTATATATCTATACATAATATATATAATATATATAATACATAATATTTTTGCTATGTAAGCAAATCTTTAAGATAGGCATTGTAATTCTTATTTTAGAGATTTGGAAAAATTAGCCTTTAGAGAGGAAGTAATTTGGTCAAGATCCTTGAGTGTTTCTTTTTCCCTTATACTATTTGGCTTTCTACATTCTTAGTGCCCAAGATGGTGCCTGGCGTATAGCTGACAAATAGGAAAAATATCCAGAGACTCAGGAAAGGACTGTATTCAGCTACTAACTCCAATTCTTCCCTAACTTAGGGTAGTACCAGGGCCAGAGCCCTATACCTCCGACCATCCAGTCTGGCATCATAAAGCCAGACCCATGGCCTCACCATAGTTCAGCTGCCCACTGAGAATTTGGTCCTGCATACCAGATCTCCACCAAAGCTAGGCACCACATTCCAAACTTCAAGGGAACCGCTGTCCCACGTGAGTGCAAGAATGCAGTTAACACATTATGCTGACCCAAGAAGGTGTGCAGTGAAGATGCCCAGGCGAAAACCTGAGGCCCTGCAGTAGGCAGAATCCACAGTTGGTTGCTCTCTGGGTCTGGGGGGAATTCAGTCAAGGCTCCAAGTGAAGTCCCCAAGCTTGAACAGATCTGCTAGCCTGTCTGTGGTACTTCCTACTACCCAGGCAGTAGTCAAGTAGTTGCAGTAGGCCAGACACAGAAAGCATGAAAATGGGGTAGGACTAAAATGGGGAAGAAAGGACTGTGCTGTCATTCAGTGTCCCCACCATTCACCAGCCTGTTCCTGCAAGTGACAGTGCAGTCCTAGGGAGGAGAGAAAAGGGAATGCTGAGATAGGCAATGAGAGCCTCTCCTAAAGGGCCTGGGGTCAGATTTGGCCCTGTTTTCTACTTCCTGGGGTAAGGCAAGGTGGAAACACAGGAAGACCAAACAAAGGACATGCTGTATCAGTGATGCTTTGTGCTGTGCATACACTGTCTCTTACAGGCTTCTCAGCAGCCCTACAAGGTTGGTATTATTAATACCCATTTTACAGTTGCACTTGGAGAGGGTGATTTGCCCGAAGTCATGAAGCCTATAAGGTAAGATTTGAGCCCCAGCCTGTGTGAGTCCAAAGCCACCACACAGAAAATTCCCACCTGATACCACCCTGACCTTGTAATCACTCTTGTCCCAGCTTCTGTGGCTCTCAGGGGAGGACTTGGCTTTTTAGAACTGGCTTGGCTGAAAGAGCAGTAGTAATAACCAATTAGATATGGCTCCAAAGTTGCCCATCTTACCAGGATGAGTTTTCCATCAATTAGCTCCCGCACAAGTGTCGTCTCTTGCCCATCCCACTTCTGTAGGTGAACAAGTTTGCCTCCATCCAGTGTCACAACGGACTGTGGAAAGAGAGTAGAGGCCTGAGCTGTGATCTTAGTCAGGACTGAGGGGCAGGATGGCGTCTGGACACTGGGGCCACAGAGGACACAACCTCTGACCCAAACCAGGGATGGTGTGAGGACAAGAGCTCAGGCAATCCACCTCCCAGCCAGCCCTGCAGGACATCTAGTTCACCTCCAGCTTCTTCACCACTACTGCCTTGCTGGGGAAGAGGCCTTCAGGTATTAGGCGAGGAGAGAGAGGGAGGCAGTATGGTGGAGCCAGAGAGCCTGGCTCTGAGAAGCATCACAACCCTTCAAGATAGACACTTACTTGAACTCTAGGTGATGCCCACAGCCTGTTCCCCTCAGATACGGGCGGGATTTACTAGTCTGTCCCTGGGAAAGACAGACTGAGGAGGTGGAGTAGTCCTGAGAATCTTTCTCCAGCCTTGTGGTTAGTACACATAATGTCTAAAAGACCCTTTGTGATAAGAAGTATTGGATAATTAGACTTCCTCCCCTGTATTCCTACACCCCTTCCTGGGCCACATCATGTGACCTCTTTAGAGGGCAAGAGGACAGCAACCACAGTCCTGGGACTGGATGCCCTTGGATTGTTCCTCAGCTCTGGGTGCTGCCAGCATACATCAGCTGGTTCTCATTTGGCAGCTCTTCCAGGTCTCTCCTAGGAGTTTGGGGGCCACAAGGCCAGACTAAGGGATCTTGATGAGCAAGGTGGTTCAGTAGGAGAATCTGAGAAGGTTCTGTGTATTGTTTGGGAGTAAGGAATATGGGGCCTCTTAGTGTGCTGTCTTTATTCTTACCTTACTCCTTGTTCTCGTTCCCCTAGTTTTTTTGCCTACTCAGAGTAGATATTTTTGCCCTAGGGATCCTAGAGGGCTATTGTGTTTAATTGGGGTTCTTGCCCCTTGAGAAAGTAGGCAAGCCCAAGGAGGTAGGGGCATGTGGTAGGGCAGACACCTTTATGCAAGGTGGACTGCCATCTTCAGGCACCATCCCCAGCTCTGCTGCCAGCCACCTGTGTGATCCTGTCCTTTCTGGGGACAGCTGTGAGGAAGAGGAAACAGCTGATGGGGCTGAATGATAGTGTCATGATAGAACACTGCTGTAGGGACACCCTATAGAGGTCAAAGCCTCCAAGTTCTCTTGCACCCATGCCTGGCCTGGAAGGCCTGAGGCAAGCTGCCAAGACAGCCACTGCAGTGTGATAGGACCCTGGGAGAGGGGGCTGAGGCTTGGTGGGAAGACACTGCAAACACATTTATGACAAGATGAATGCCCTGTACCAGAACGTAGCTCTTCCTGCCTGTCAGCTGGCAACATTGGAAATAATTTGTCAGGGTCATTGGCTGTGTCTGAGATTTAGAAGTTGAAGCAGCATCTGAGTAGGTGCTTCTTGTTCCTGGCTGCCATTTTTGCTGCTGGAGGCCACAATGACCTCACTCAGTGGTGGGCCCTGACTTCTGGGCATCATTCCTAAAGCACTTCAGGTCACAGCCATGGGCACTTAACTCCACCTTCTATGGAAGGGGAAAGAAACCTAGAGCTACTACTGTATGCCTTGCACAGGATCACCCAGGTGGTGCCAGAGTAGATACTGAGGTCAGAAAAAACATCCTGGTTCTGCACTGCCCATTCTGAGGCAGCCAGTAGATGAATCCCAAGAAGGGAGGGAAGAAAACAAGAGGACAGAACTGACATGTATTTGGCATCAGTGGCATTCCAGCACTACACAGGCTTTATGAACCTTGTTTCATTTAAATCGTCCACCCCTCAGGGTACAATACCAGGGAGCCAAGACTACCAGCCTAGATAGTCTCAGCACTCTCCATTCCTGACCCGTTTCCCTGACTTACCTTGACCTTCCTGTCATCTGCTGTTGTCTCATCGAATTCCACCCCCAGCTTAAAGCTGATCTCTGTGTTCTTGAAGGTGCTGTGTGTTTTTAGGATGATAGTATCCCCATTCTTTTCAATGATTGTGGTAGGCTTGGTCATGCTGGCCACCTGCCGGGTAGCAAAACCCACACCTGAGGGTAGGGGGAAGGTTATGAGTATATGAGCTGGAGTAGAGAGGCGGTGTTCAAGAAACTCAATGAATAACTCTCAGGCCGGGTTATGATGAAGTGGAGGACTATATCTTTCAGAGCCTTTGCATTGGGAATTTTAAAATTCAGTCTTGCCCTTAGTTCTGTTTGGTGAACACAGATTACTGATCCCATTAGACAGATGAGATGGTTAAGGAACAGCAGTACAAGTCAGTGGCAGAGCTGGGATTAGAATAAGCTACTATTGGGCCAAGTGTGGTGGCTCACATCTGTAATCCCAGCACTTTGGGAGGCCAAGGCAGGTGGATTACATGAGGCCAGGAGTTCGGGACCAGTTTGGCCAATGTGGTGAAAACCCATCTCTACTAAAAATACAAAAAGCCAGATATGGTGGTATGTGCCTGTAGTCCCACCTATGCGGGAGCCTGAGGCGTGAGAATTGCTTGAACCTAGGAGGTGGAGGTTGCAGTGAGTTGAGACTGTGCCACTGCACTCCAACCTGGCTGACAGAGTGAGATTCCATCTCAAAAAAAAAAGCTACTATTAAGTACTATAAGCTTTTTGTGTGATAAGAACTGTACATATTATCTCATTTAGTTCTTCCTGTTCCTCTGAAGACCTTCCACGTTACAGATGCAAAAACGTAAGAGTTAAAGCCCAGGGTCACAAATCTGAGATTGAAGCCCAGAATTGTCCGACTCCAGAGCTTAAGTGCTCAACCATACCGCCTCCCAAGGCTGGAGCATAAGGCTTCTTTACAGGGCACCTGAAAAGCTCTCAAAGCCTTAGAAATAAGGCTGAGAGCCAGGCATGGTGGCTCACGACTGTAATCTCAGCACTTTGGGAGGCCAAGGCGGGTGGGTCACGAGGTCAGGAGTTCGAGACCAGCCTGACCAACATGGTGAAATCCCGTCTCTAAAAAAAATAAATAAAATAATAAGGCTGAGAAACGTAGACTTTGCCTCCCAAAGCCTTAGGAATGATAAGAGTTTTCCACCTTTGGAAGTTTTCACCCTGAAACTAAGAAGCATTAGTTCTCTTGTCCCTTATATATGGCAACCCAACATTTTCAAAGCCTGTTATCTATGATTTAGGAGTTAGATACAAAGGAAGTATTTGTCCTCTTGCACAGATTGAGGAGGAGCCTAAAGCGGTAGCAACAATGAGTTAGACTCTGCTGGGCACAGTGGCTCACGCCTGTAATCCCAGCACTTTGGGAGGCCAAGGTGGGTGGATCGCCTGAGGTTGGGAGTTTGAGACCAGCCTGACCAACATGGAGAAACCCGTCTCTACTAAAAATACAAAATTAGCCAGGCGTGGTGGCGCATGCCTGTAATCCCAACTACTCGGGGGGCTGAGGCAGGAGAATCGCTTGAACCCGGGATGCAGAGGTTGCGGTGAGCTGAGATCATGCCATTTCCCTCCAGTCTCGGCAACAAGAGCAAAACTCCCATCTCAAAAACAAAACAGTGAGTTAGACTCAAACCCAAGTCTCCTGACCCAAGCATGGCTTCCTTGGGTACTGGGCAAAGTCCTAAGTGTCCTGCAAGCAAGTAAAGAACAAAGAACTAATCATGACTGCCCCCTCTACCCCCAGCAGCTTATGCTGAGCTGTCCTCCAAGGCAAAGGTGAGGCAGGAGGCAGCCCAGTGTAGTGAAGTGGTGCGTGTAGTCTCCAAATGTGCCTGGCTACATAGTGCTTACTGGAGCTAGGTACTCTGCACATGCCCTACATAAGTTGTTGTACTTAATGCTTTTAACAGCCCTGAAGCGTAGATTATCCCCAATTTACAATAAAGAGAGTGAAGTGTCTTGTCTAAATTCAAACAGAGTAAACTACTGACAGATTTGAATCTAGGCCCCAAAACGGCTCACTGTTTCCACTAGGCCACTCTGCCCAGCACATACTCAATCCAGGCCACCAGTTGTGCCTGTGGTCACTGGTACTAGACGGGACCTCTTTGCCCCTTGAGAGCCCTAGGTCTACAGCAGGAGGGGCAGGGGCTGCCTCTGCCGCTATGCTGTCAGCCCACCCTTGCTTGGCCAGTGACGAACTTGGCCTTGCCCCTTGGTGTCAGGATGAGTCAGGCCAATGACACTTCCCTGCACCGAGCGGGACCTTGTCACTGCACTGGGAGCTCTGTTTGCTTAGGACCTACCCAGAGGTATAGAGTGTCTGAAAAGGAAACCACTGTGGGATGAGTGAGGGTCTGAACCAAGAGAAACAATATTGAGCTGACAAAATTTAGGAGACTCAGGGAGATCTGGGTTCTATTTAGAAATGAAGCCAGTGCTATTCACTGAGAGCTGAGGAGGGTCTTTTCCCAGGCTTTCCGTTCCTACGGAAAGAAAGCAGGCTGCCTTAACATAAGCTGCTGAAAAACAACAGGTCTTTAGGGAGATCACCCCCCACCAACCCAACTTGGGGCAGAATAAGGGAACAACAATGGTAAAGTTGTTTCAGCTCAGTTCAGGGACTCAGCTCTGGCCTAGCTTTGGAAGGAGGAACTAAATCTGGGCATTTCAACTTCCCAATAGCTGCTGGGGTGTGTTAGTTGGGGGGCTGCTCCTCTAAAAACGACTGCCTACCTGGAATTACTGGGTATAGCGCCCAGGGTAGGGTAGGGGCCGTTAAGAGCTTTGACCTCTCCATCTCAGACCAAAGCAGTAGAAGAAGCGCTGAGGTCAATCATTAGCTAAGCAGTTCCTACTTTGCTTCCCACTCCCAGGGCCTGTAGGGTAGTGGAAGGAGCCCTGGCTTACAGATCTAGAAACCTTAGGTTTTCCTATCAGCTCTGCTGTGGAATTGTTATAATACATTTCTACTCTCCCGGTTTCAATTTCCCTGTTGAACCAGACGGTATGGGAATCTCCCAAGTTCCTCACCTGTAAGATTCTTTGAATCCTAATTCTTATCCATCTCAACACCACAGCAGTTCTTCACATCCTCCTAAACCAGTCACCTTCCCTCCCAGGTCATGACCTTGCTCTGAGACCCTCTACTGCACAATAGAAGTCCAATGGCTTTCTCTGCCTAACCTTCGCACAGGTGGGTGAGCCTTGGGTTGCAGGAAAGGCCCAGCTGATGATGGGCCTCTTGCCCCACCCTACCACGAGGCTCACAGACGGTGATTAAGGCCTAGTTACATATCGCTGCAGGACAAGGTCAGACTGGCTGGTGAGAAAGAGCATTCTCCAGCAACAATCCCCTTCCCTAATCGAACATGGAGAGTTGGGGATTGCTGCTTACTGCAGGTCCCTGTCTTACCTCCTCCACATATCTGATTCACTGATCCACGTTTTTTCCCCACTAATCTTCCTCCTAGGTATTTCCTACTTGTTTAAGGTCATAGTACACTCCCTAGCTGCCCCATTCCGTTTCTGGGTTCAGTCTCCTCCAATTTCTAAACTACCCATGCTCCTGTTCTTTCTCTTCCCTGGCTAGACTCCCCTTCCTGTGATCAGTGTTCTTTATCCAAACCCTCCTTCTACCTCCAAATCATATCCCTCTTCCTGGAAAGAGCCTCCCACACAGCTGCCTCCTTCCTCCACCTCCCTACCGTGGTCTCTAACCAAATTTGGACCACGAAAGCCCCTTCAGAACAGGCTCCACCTGCTCTAGCCCAGGCAGCCATTCCGCGTTCCCCTATTCCCCAGTCTTAACCAGGAGGGATGCAGCAGGAGCGCCGCGTGGGGCTAGGCACGCCACCAGCCTGTCCCCAAGCCAGCATCCT
This sequence comes from Cacajao melanocephalus, assembly GCA_963573385.1. Classification (NCBI taxonomy): domain Eukaryota; kingdom Metazoa; phylum Chordata; class Mammalia; order Primates; family Pitheciidae; genus Cacajao; species Cacajao melanocephalus. The sequence continues at coordinate 328,056 of CAUYLG010018102.1, forward strand.
GAGCCCTGCGGCTTGCTCACCGAGTGACTTCATGTAGTCATCGAAGTTCTTGCTGTCCACTAGCTTCCAGGTGCCCAGGAAAGCGTCCACCATAGTGATGCTGGGGTAGGCTGAGACAGAAGCTGTGAGAGAGCAGGCGTGCAAAGACTCGGAACGGCGGCTCCCTGCCCGGGCTGCCGCTTTAAATAGCCCTCGCGTCACATGAGACGTGGCCCACGCCCCCGGCTCCCGAAATAGGAAGCCCCAGGCTAGGGCTCACCCAGGAGGGGCTGGTCCGCCCATTCCCCCAACCTACCGAGGTGGGAGGGGACCAGTCAGTGGCGCCCTGCTTGCCTGCGTCAGCGCCAGTGCCTGGCCCCCGAGTCTCTACCCCAGGCTGGCAGGACCATCTCCCTTTCCTGGCCTCTAGGCACTCTGGAGTCTGAGAAGGAAGCAGCCGGCACCGGCCCGAGAGCTAGGGCGCATGCCATGAATATCTTCCGTACCTCAGTCCCTCTTTGAGCTTGGGGTCAGAGCAGAGACTAGAAAAGGAAAACTCGCCCTTGGGCTGGTGCCCACGCCGGGAAAACCTCTGGTTGACTTCTGGCACAGGCATCCGTCCTCGTTTTACAAGTGGGGAGCCCGCAGCTCAGAGGGGAACTGACAAGGTCTCAAGAAATAGGGGGTGAATGGAGCTTCAGATTGCAAGCTTAGCCTATCGAGCCCGCGCTGTCGCTTCACTCCCTCTGCCTGGTGGCGGAGACAATCACCAGGGGCTCCGTCTGCGGCTGAGCTGACCTTGTCCTCTGCCTGTTTTGAGCGAAAGCCTGACCTTTCGCGCCCGCGCCCGCCCGCTCACACGTGCTTGCCCCTCCCTGCAGAATGTCTACTGCTGGCCCTCCTCCGGCCCCACCTCACCCCACCCCGCCAGCCAACTCCCCACCTGCCCCTGCAAGTGCTCCGGGCTTTTCCAGTCTCCGCACAACTCCAAGCTTTAGCTCAGTTCGTTCCCAGCTCACCCTCCTTCAGAAATCCTGCCAATTCGGTCAGCTCTTCAAGACCCACTGCTGCCTTCCCCACCTGCTGCCCTTTCTCTGACCTGTTCACACTAGCAAGCCGCCTGCACTTTGGGTACTTTGCTGCCTCCTTTCCAGAGCCTGTTGTGCAGTGGTTTGACACTGTAGAGTGTACTAAGCACTTTGAGTGGAAATAAGACCTGCCTTGTATTGATGTTTATTGCATGCTGAGGGCTTTAGGTATATTGTTTCATTGGACTTTTCATTTTATTATTATTTTTTAGAGACAAGGTCTCTCAGTGTGTTTCCCAGGCTGGAGTGCTGTGATGCCATCATAGCTTACTGCAGCCTCAAACTCCCGGGCTCAAGATCCTCCCACCTTAGCCTCCCAAGAAGCTGGAACTGTAGACACACACCACCACGCCTGGCCTCACTGAACTTTTAAAACAAAATCCATGAAATAGGTGTTGCTGTATTGTTTTCTCTTTTTAAAAAGATGAACAAGCTGAAGCTCTGAGGAGTTCACTCATTAATTCAGCAGTTATTAAAGTATCTACTTTGTACCAGGCCCTGCTTTGAAGAGAGACAACAGGGAATGAAACACACACTCACCTCTGGGTGGCCAGACACAAAACTAATGTGGTGACTTTAAAGGGAGTCCTGTCCTGTCCTGACCTGAGGCTCAGTGTAGGCTTCTCAGAGGAAATGAGGTATAAATTAGTTTCTGAGTGATGGCAGGAGGCCCAGCACACCAAGGAGTAGTGCAGAACTGAACTTCAGCCAGCAGCAGCCAGTCCAGGGTGGGCCTGCGGGAGCCAACACAGGAGCCCTGAGGTCTGCCAACACTGCCACGTGTGTATAGTGTGGCAGGTCCTCCTTCCTGGGACTCTGTTTCTCCATGTGCAAACACTGCCTCCCTTTCCTTCCCTGGACTGTTCTGGGAACAAGGCCAGGAAGGAAGAGCCCTCTCCCCACCCTAAGGTCTTGATTCCTTTGGACAGTCCAGTTGCCAGAAGAGTTAGAGGGTCATTTTTGCCAAAGCTACAGGGACAGGCCTCAGGGCTGGGCATGGAGCCTTGGTGATCTCATGTTAGAGCAGGTGCCAGGAGAGGAGGAGGGGAAAAAGATGATTTCTGACTCAAGGTCATAGCCTTCAGTCACAGGGCCTCCTCTCTCAAGGACTGCGTGGCCAGGGACTAGAACTGTCTCCTTATGTGGTGGCCCTTATAATGCAGTGATGGAAAGCTGGGCCTGAGCTGATGGCTGCTTGGCAGATCTTTGTTCTGATCTGAATTTCTTTTTCTTTTTTTTTAAGAGATGGGGTTTCACCATGTTGGCCAGGCTAGTCTTGAACTCCTGACCTCAGGGGATTACAGGCATGAGCCACCACACCCAGCGTTTTTTTTTTTTTTTTTTTTGAGATGGAGTCTTGCTCTGTCACCACCACGCTGGAGTGCAGTGGTGCAATCTCGGCTCACTGCAACCTCTGCCTCCCAGGTTCAAGTGATTCTCCTGCCTCAGCCTCCTGAGTAGCTGGGATAACAGGCACGCGCCACCATGCCCAGCTAATGTTTGTATTTTTTAGTAGAGACGGGATTTCACCATGTTGACCAGGATGTTCTTGATCTCTTGACCTTGTGATCCACCCGCCTAGGCCTCCCAAAGTGCTGGGATTACGGGTGTGAGCCACCGCGCCCAGCTCTGATCTGAATTACCTTGGGTACTAGCTGTGTGGCCTTGGGCAATTCACTTAAGGCACTCCAAGTCTTTTTTTTTTTTTTTTTTTTTTTCCGAGAAGGAGTCTCGTTCTGTCGCCCAGGCTGGAGTGCAGTGGCACGATCTTTGCTCACTGCAACTTCCACCTCCCGGTTGAAGTGATTCTCCTGCCTCAGCCTCTCTAGTAGCTGGGATTACAGGCATGGGCCACCTCTTCTGGCTAATTTTTGTATTTTTAGTAGAGATGGGGTTTTACCATGTTGGCCAGGCTGGTCTTGAACTCCTGACCTCAAGTGATCCACCTGCCTTTGCCTCCCAAAGTGCTGGGATTACAGGTATGAGCCACCACACCCAGCCTAATTCTTTGAGAGAGTCTCACTGTGTCACTCAGGCTGTGCAGTAGCATGATCTCAGCTCACTGCAGCCTTGACCTCCCAGACTCAAGGTACCCTCCCACCTCAGCCTCCCAAGTAGTTAGGATTACAGGTGCATGGCACCATGCCCAGCTAATTTTTTGTGTGTTTTCTGTTTGTTTTTGGTAGAGACAGGGTTTTGCCATGTTGCCCACGCTGGTCTTGGATTACTGGCCTCAAGCAATCTGCTTGCCTTGGCCTTTCAAAGTGCCGAGACTACAACAGGCATGAGCCACAACGCCTAGCCTGAGATAACACATTTAAATGCTGAATATGGTTGACTTAGTAAATGTTCACTGCTGCTGCTCCTCTTGCTGCTATTGTTATTATCTCCAGGGGTAGTGCAGACACCTAAGACCTAGTCTGAGTTCTGCAGCTTGCCTGCTCGGTTAGTTACCCAAGGAAGATTGCTTTGCTTCTTTAATCCTTAGTTTTCTTATTTCTGGGACAGGATTAGAAACTGCTGCAACTGTGAAAAGAGGTCTATAGAGGCTTTTAGGATGGGTTGTGGGGGGCACTGCCAGAAAATCCATTTGCTCCCTCTCTTGGGGCCTGTCCAAGTTGAGCAGCATGGGGCTTTGAGAAACTCTACTAGACAAACCTCAAACCAACTACCCTCACTGCCCTTCCCCCACCTCGCCACCATGCACAGACCTGGGTCACTGAGGTTAACCCATAAGCCACACCCCATCTCCTTTCCTCCTGGTTTATATCCTTCTTCCTTCTAAGTATGTACAGTTCTCTCCTCATCCCCTCTGAGTAACTGCATCCTCTAGCTCTGTTATGCTCACTACATTTGGGGGAGAATGTGAGCCCTGTCACTTTTTGTGCTCCCCTGTGTTGCTCTTGGCAGATCCAGATGTGGATATAACATCTGGCAGGCAGCAAGACCAGTGCCTGCCAAGAACAGCATCTCCCCAGCCCTCATCCTATGGTGAGGTCACTGTTCTATGTTTCCACGGCAACCACAGGCTGGGAAAATGGAGAAGAGGAGAGATGAGTAACCAGAAGCCAGCCAATGAGATGAGCTGCAGCACCGGATGATCCATGGGGCCATGGGGAGGGGGAACAAGGGAGGCCTGCTCAGCATCTTTAGCTGTTTCCTGGATCCTCCCTGCCATCTGGATACCTCCACTAGAAAGTGAGCTACTGGCACCAGGAAAGAGCTAGAGGCTAAAGAAGCTGAGCTAGAAGCTCTGCTGATCCAAGAACATGGCCCTCCTTTTTTGCCTCTTGAGGGTCTATGGATGCTGACTGCCCCTGCCCCATCCCACCCCTAATATCTGCAACTGGGAACTTTTCCCATTTGCTGGTAATGATGGTGGGGTTCTTTGTGCCTCTGCCTGCCATAGAACCAGCAAGTCTTAGACATCCCTTCTTTTTATGCCCTTGGTGCATGGTGTCTTTGTTACCAGAAAGGGGTCCCAATCCAGACCCCAACAGAGAGTTCTTGCATTTCACACCAGAAAGAATTTGGGGCAAATCCACAGAATAAAGTGAAAGCAAGTTTATTAGAGAAGTAAAGAAATGTCTGTTTAGTAAACATTATTAACCTGTTCCCTTAATTGTAAACCTTTTGTGACTAAGAATATTTCACATCTTAGCTAGGTCTCAGCTTCATTTTACCCAGCCTCTATGCAAGATGCAGTCACTCTGGTTAGAACGCCTCTGACATCTTCAGATGCAATGTCTTTAGAAAGATCCCTGATTCTAAATTCCAGGCCTGCAGTTACTAGCTAGAGAACTGGAACAAGCTCATTTTCCCCCTTCTGAGTCTCCTTTTCTCCCAAATAGATGAAGGCCATCAACTTCTTGGGGTTGTCAGGATTAAAATATAACAAATGGAAAGTCTACCGTGCACTAATGAGTAACCAGAAGCCAGCCAACGAGATGAGCTGCAGCACTTGCTGATCCATGGGACCATGGGGAGCAGGGACAAGGGAGGCCTGCTCAGCATCATCAGCTGTTTCCTGGACCCTCCCTGCCATCTGGATGCTTCGCTAGAGAGTGTGCTACTGGCACCAGGAAAGAACTGGAGGCTAAAAAAGCTGAAGGAATAGTAACTCCTTTCTCCTTTCCTCCTTCCAGTTCTTTTCCCCAGGACATTTGAGTAAGCCAAGTCATTTTGAGACCCTGAATCAATAGGAAAGGATTCAAGTATGTGGCCAACTCCTCCTCATTGAGGTCACAGAGTGGCCTTCAGATCTTGGAGATAAGTTTCCTCATATTTCCCTTTCTCTCTCTTTAAATATTCATTCATTCTACCAATCTTAATGGAGCACTCCTATGGCCAGGCACTGTGGGCTCAGTGGAGATCCAGGGTGAACAGGAGAGCCCCTGCTCTCACTAAGCTCACAGTGCCGGGGGACTGTAGCCACAGTGGGTGGAGTGGAGTGTTCTTTCTGCCACTAGGAAATCTGCTTCCTTGTTCCCCAAGAGTTCTAGATACTGTGGGCTTGAGAGAACAAATGATGGCAGAAGGTAGAGGTTTACCCAATACCAATTTGCTTCTAGGAAGCTGCTGCCTCTGGCAGAATGCTCCCTGAAATGAGAACAGTGGCCCTCCCTGCCCTGGGGGAGAGGGAGCAGCTCTATGGGGAGGGGCAATCGCCTTCTCAGAAGCCAGCCATCTCCCCTTTGCTGGCAGAAGAAAGCCCAGACTCTATTTAGCCTGGTCTCATTTATTTCCTTGGTCTAATTTATTACTGAAATCCTATTTTAAGAAGAGTTCCTGGTGGAGAAGAAGGTGCAATTGACAAGATTGGGTGCATTCAGGGTGGTATGGCCGTAGACAGGTGCAGTATATTGAATGAATGAACAAATAAGTGAGTGAAGGAAGAGAATCTACCTCTCTAGCTTTAGGGGCTCTGGAGTGAGTGTTGGGTTCCAGTCTTGCCTGCTACTTATTTAACAGCTGTGTGACCTTGGGCAAGTCATGATCTCAATGGGTCTCAGTTTCTAAATCTGCAAAAGCATGATCACTATCCTCACCTAGCCAGCCTCCCAAGGACTCTGAGGAGATAGGGGAGGACACGTTGAGGAATGCTGCACAAAGGATGTTTCTCCAACTCCTCGTCTCAAGTGATCCTTCTGCCTCAGCCTCTCAGGTAGCTGGGACAGGTGTACCTGGTTTATGCTTTTTCTCTTCTAGCCTCCTTCCTTGGCTGCCTGTGGTTCTTAGCACAAGACCCATTTTCTTTGACATGCCCCATAGCCATGACCCACAGCCTCATAGCCCATACACCGTACCCCCTACCTGGCTCTCCAGCTTTCCACACTGCAGCCATTCTGACCTTTTTGTACCTTGAGGGGCACCATGTTTCTCTCTCTTTCTGTTTGCCAACAGTGCTCCTCCTTGTCCCTACATTCTTTTCATTAACTCTTTTTTTTTCTTTTTTAAAAAGTCTTTTTAAAGTAGTATTCTTTCTTTTTTTTTTTTTTAGACAGACAGTCTCACTCTGTCACCCAGGTTGGAGTGCAATGGTTTGATCTCGGCTCATTTCAACCTCTGCCTCCCGGGTTCAAGCGATTCTCATGCCTCAGTCTCCTGAATAGCTGAAATTACAGGCATGCACCACTACATCTAGCTAATTTTTGTATTTTTAGTAGAGACGGGGTTTCACCCTGTTAACCAGGCTTGTCTCCAACTCCTGACCTCAAGTGGTCCACCTGCCTTAGCCTCCCAAAGTGCTAGGATTATAGGTGTGAGCCACCACGTCCAGCCAACTCCTACTCATTTTTCAGCTTTCGGCGTAATGATCCTTCTTCTGGGTAGCCCCTTCTTTCTGCCTTGTCCTTTCCTATCCTGCTTTGATGTTTGTTTCAGAGAGTCTGTCTTTGCCATTACACTAGAAGCCCTTAGAGGGCTGGGACCCAGTCTGTATTGCTCTCTACTATGCACAGGACCTGGCACACATTTGTGGAGTAGACAAACGGTCTCTCCAGAGAAAAGAAATCCACTTGTTCTTTGCAGTGTTTTCTCTGTTTTGAAATTCTAACACCATCACTGTCTTCTTCTCCACTACGCTCAACTTTCCTCCTGCCAAAGTATCCTGTTTTGTGTCCTCTTTCTCATTCCATCCCTGAGGGCCAGGAGCCTGGGCCATTTCCCACCTGTGGTGAGGCCCCAACTTCTCCCAGGTGAGAACTGCCCTTTGGGAAGCATGGGCATAGCCTGAATCTCAACAGCAACTTTCTTTGGGGATGGGGTTATTCCCAGAAAGTAATTAAATGAGGCCCCAGTCCTGGGGCTGACCCTGGCTCCCTCCTCAAACTTCAGTTTCCTTTTTTCTCAAATGAAAAAAAGGTTGCCTCTGCAAAAATCTAAATAATCTCTAATATTGGATTAGGTAAAGTATAATTAGAAAGGTAAACCTTAGGCTTATAAAACAGCACTTCACATTACCAGGTCTCAAGCATGTTTGTGTGCCATGTGGCCTGGCCTCCATCCCCTCTCTGGGCACCAAACAGATGGTTCAGTAGTCATGCCTCATAGTGCATTCTATTCAGGAACAGCTTACTCAAGATTCTGGAAGGATTCAACCAGCCCCTAGAGGCCTAATGAGCCTGGTTGGTGTGGACACAGATGACCACTGTTGTCCCTGGGTGAGGAGAGCTGGCAAGCCATGGCAGGGTGGCTGGCGGGGAGTGTTCCAGGAAGCAAGTACAGAGCCAAGACTGTCAGCCTGGCTTGGGCTGAGATCCTAGGAGTTATCTGGTGTGGGCTGATGGGACAGCAACCCAGGACTCTGTAGTAAACAAAGACATTAGATAGGAAAAGGAAGGAGCCCATTTGCAGGAAGGACTGGGTGGGCTGGGGGGTGACCAGGACTGGAGCCCAGGGTGAGAGATTTCTCCTTGTAAAGGTTGGCAGTGGTAGGACCATGAGGGTAGAGGGATGAGATCAGAGTCAGGAAGAGATAAAGTCAGATTCAAGTCAGATGAAGAAGGCTGTCTTTCTCAGAATGGGATCACCCAGTGCAGGAGCAAAAACAGCCCAGGCCACGCCTGTAATTCTAGCTTTGGGAGGCCAAGGCAGGTGGATCACTTGAGGTCAGGAGTTCAGGACCAGCCTGGCAATGTAGTAAAACCCTATTTCTACTAAAAATACAAAAATTAGCCGGGCATGATGGTGGGTACCTGTAATTCCAGCTACTTGGGAGGCTGAGGCAGGAGAATCGCTTGAACCCAAGAGGTGGAGGTTGCAGTGAGCCAAGATCATGCCATGGCACTCCAGCCTGGGCAACAGAGCAAGACTCTGTCTCAAAAATAAATAAATAACAGCCCAGGCAGCACCAGGAGTCATAGGCTGTTATGTGTCTGGCTATCGAATCTTCTCCTGCCGCTGGTGAGTCAGTTTATGATCTGTCCTTGGAAAGGGAGAGGAGGTGTAAATACCATCAAGGAAAGTTGGGAGACATTATACTTGCGTGAACTTGGACAAGTCAGTCTCTCTGTGCCTGTTTCCTGCTCTGTGTGATAAGGATAATAACGTCTAACCTTTTCAGAGAATAAACAAGATTGTGGATACAAAGAAGCTTTGTGTGCTATGAGCGTGGTGCAGAATATTGTTGCTAACATTGATATAGCACTTCCTGAGCACTTCACTGGACTTAGTAGCTTTTTGTCCTTCACCTCATGTAACCCTGACGATAACCAAGTGAGGTAGGTACTGTTCTTATCCCTGATTTACAGATGAGAGCCAGGATTTGGACTTAGGCAGACTGGCTCTAGAGCTTGCATGGCTTAACCATTATTCTACACTGGCTCTCCCTGTGACATTGTTCACTCTGCCTTCTCTGTGACCTTGGGCCAGTGTCTTTTCTTCAGTTTTCCCAACTCTATGGTAGGTGGTTGGGCCAGATGATCTCTTCAATCCTTCAAGCTTGGCAGTCAGTGGTTCAGGAAAGGAACTTCCAAGTAGGGGAGAGGGTGAGGTGGGGCCAGAGCTGAGAGAGGACAAACTTTTCCAGTGTCTCTGCCTTGTCATTAGTGGGTAGGCTGGCAGGCTCCCCTTTGCCCTATAAGTGGGGCCAAGGGAGCAGGTGATGCTCAGTCCCAGCCTGAAATATTAACTGGTCCCTGAGGATCACTGACATCTGACCACCAGGTCCACCTGCCAATAGTCAGGCAAGGCCCATCTGCCTCTGCTAACAGACCCCAGAGGGCTCTTCTTCAGTCTTCAGTCCCTACCCGCCCATTCTGGGCCCCTGCCCCCTCACCCAGGATCAGTTTATCTTGGCACCAGGCCTGGTCTGGGGCCTGGGGATGGGGCTATTTTTAGATGTCCTCTGTCTCCTTGGCCTGGGCCTCTAGCCAGATCAGGCCATTCACACACATGCATGTGCACACACACATTTTCTCTCTCTCTGTCAATCACTCACTGAACTTGACTGTCACTAGTTTGATGCCTGGCCTTATACTGAGTACAGATAACCAACAGATGACCTAGACTTGGTCCCTGCCCTCATAGAGGGATGGGAGAGGTGGACTTGTCGACAGACTATGACAATACCGAAAGGCTATTATTATCACATAGGGCTGTCCCTATACCATGGAAGACCGGAGGAGGGCGCCCCCCGCTCTGCCAGGAAAGGCAGGAAATGCCTCATACAGGAGGCAGTCTTTGGGCTGGGTCTTTCTTTTTTTTTTTTAAATAAAGATGGAGTTTCACCATGTTGGTCAGGCTGGTCTTGAACTCCTGACCTCAGGTGATCCGCCTGCCTTGGCCTCCAAAGTGCTTGGGTTACAGGTGTGAGCCACCACGCCTGGCTGGACTGGGTCTTGAAGGATAGGCACATAGGAGTCCACTAGATGTGGGGAGGGGAATTGGGGAGGCAGAGGAGAAGGATTCGTTGAGAGAGGATGAGATTTTTTCCTGATGATTGCCCTCAGGTGACGGCAGAAGATAAAAATGGCAAGTGACGAGAATGGAAAGGTAGTGTAGGGCAAACAGGAGACCTTGCCCATCATCCAGGAGTCTGGACTTCCTTCTGAAAGCAGTCAAGAGTCATGGAGGGTTTCAGGCAGGCGACCTTCATGATCTGATTTGTATTATGGGAAGAGTTCCCTGTCTGCTATGTGGAGGCTGCATTGAAGATATTGGTTAAGAGGCTGTGGCAGCTGTTCAATCTGCACAATCCAGCAGGGCTTACCCACGCCCACACTGCAACAGAGAGAAGGGGACAGCGGGAGGACACACTCCTAATTAAAGGCATGGCCTGGCCACTGCACACATCTCTTCTCTCTCAGGTGCATCTAGATGCAAGTGAGACTAGGAGATATGGTGATTATTCTGGACTGCCTTTTACTCTGGAAAAGGGAGAGAAGGTATCAGGGGACTGGAGGCCTCTGATACAGTGGTTAAAAGTCTCTGAGCCAGGCATGGTGGCTCATACCTGTAATCCCAGCACTTTGGGAGGCCAAGGCGGGTGGATCACTTGAGGTCAGGAGTTCGAGACCAGCCTGGCCAAGACGGCGAAACCCTGTCTCTACTAAAAATACAAAAATTAGCTGGCATGCCAGCTGATTGGTGTATACCTGTAATCCCAACTACTTGGGGAGCTAAGGCAGGAGAATCACTTGAACTCGGGAGGTGGAGGCTACAGTGAGCCAAGATCTTGCCACTGCACTCTAGCCTAGGTGACAGAGTGAGACTCCATCTCAAAAAAAAAAAAAATCCCCAAAATCAGATTTCTGAGTTTAAGTCCTGCCTTAATCACTTACCATCTGTGCAGGCAGATTACTCACCCTCTCTGTGCCTCAGTTGCTTCCTCTGAGGGTACAGTAAGCTAACATACACCAAGTGCTTAGAGTAGATTCTGGCATATAATGATGCCCAGAGCTGTTTTCTGTTTCTAAGAGAAGGGGAGCTCTGGGAACAGGTGTTGCCCGAGTCCCCAGGAATCGCTGAGGCACCCACAGTGGGGCAGATGTCTGGCTAGAGCAACCAGAACTGTGAGCTATGCCCTTTAGCTCCATTCTCTTAATCCTCATGTCTTAGCTGAGGCAGAGGATTCTGGGAGCAGGGTATGGGGGTCCTGAGAAAAGAAAGGAAGGTGGATTTTGGAGCTAATTGAAGGATGGATAGCCCAAGAAGTGATGTCCGTGGATCTAGGAGCTTCAGATGCAGCCCAGCCTGGAGCCCCTTTCCCTCACAGGACAACAGATCTTCCAGGGCCATGGTGGGGCAGGGAAGGGGAGTTGGGGTGGCTAGTCATGGTCATCTTGACTAATGACTTCAGACTTGGCTGCTGTGTGACCTTAGGCCTCCAACCACCACTGACCTTCTCTGGGCTTTGATCTTTCCATCTGGAGGCTGGGATCACTTTTCCTTCCTTGCCTTCCTGCAAGATGAGTGTGAAGATTAGATGTCAGTCCTAGAATTAGGTTGCTCCCTGTGAAGAAAGAGACCCCTTCCTCTTAAGCTTCTAAGACCACTTCCCCTTAGCCTTGTATTTCAAAAGGAGAAGTGAAAGTTGAAAATAGAAGGCACAAGGTCAGCGGAGGAGACAAAACCGGGCCACTAGTGGAACCTGGAGGTTACAGATGAACCCCCCGACCAAGTTCCTATCCTATCTGTAGCTCACAGGCATGGTGTGGAGGAATCTTCCCCGGAAGGCATTGTTCTTGCTTAATCACTATTAGACCCCACCTAAGGTACCCCTCGCTTACCTCATTGATCCTGACCCTCTCACACGTGCCCTCTAAGACGGTGAACCTTTAAAAGAGGCCAGGATTTTCTAGTTAGCAAGCTTGGTTCTTGAGAAGTGAGTCTGCCGGGACTCCCAGCTGAATAAAAAGCCATTTCCTTCACAAACTTGGTGTCCGAGAGGCTTTGTCTGTGGCGTGTCCTGCTACACCGGCAGGGCTGAGTGCCTTGGAGGCATGTGTCAGCAGCAGATGCCACTGCACCCCTTCCCCGGAAGGAGGAGCATTGCCACTCAGTCCAGCTGAGCCATGACTGCCTGTCCTGCCTTCTTCCTCGTGTGAGCTGTGCTCTTTTACCCAGGCTACTGGTTGTAAAATAGGGTGGGATAAGAGAGTGATGTGTGAGGGAGAGGACAGGCGGAAGGAAACCAGGGAGGAGGATAGCAACATCAGAAGAAAGGCAGAATGATAAGATTGGGGGATCAGAGCTGAGGAAAATGAGAACTGAGTGAAATGGGAGGTGTCTAGAATTAGCTCTGTGGGAACCCACTGTCTCATATTCAGGCACAGATGGGGAGCTTGCAGAGGGTAGGTGCTGTGCCTTATTCATCTCTCTTTCCTCTTCCCAGGGCACAGCATAAGCCTCCACCAAAAACAGGTCTGCCGTCAGAGTTTGTCGATTAAACCCCAGACTTGGCCCCCCACTAGGCCTTCATGAAGCCTCCCCACCCAGGCCCTGCTTAGGGAAGGATCCGAAAGGCAGCCTTGAGAAGAAGGAAGGGCAGCTGGGAGACAGGAGTGTGGGTCCCGCTAGGGCTCCCTCTGTGCCTTGTTGTGCTACCTGGGACAAACCTCTTATCTTCTAAAGCTCTTTTCCTATCTGAGTAATGTGAGTCTATCGTTGTGGTTTGAGAGCAGTTTTTACTCCATAAAATCCTATCTTTAAACAAATTCTTAGGCTAGGTGTGGTGGCTTATGCCTATAATTCCAACACTTTGCGAGACTGAGGTGGGAGGATCGCTTGAGCCCAGGAGTTTGAGACCAGCCTGGGCAACAAAGTAAGACCTTCATCTCTACAAAAAAATTAAATAATTAGCTAGGCATGGTGCACGTGCCTGCAGTCACAGCTACTTGGGAGGCTGAGCAGAATAATCACTTGAGCCCAGGTTGAGGTTGCAGTGAGCCATGATTATGCCGCTGCACTCCAGCCTGGGTGGCAGAGTGAGACACTCTCAAAAGAACACAATATCTTAGGTGCACGTGCAGGAGATAAAAGGGAGCTTCACTGGTGGAAGCCAGGAAGGGTCTTGGAACACACTTATATGGTCCTGGAGGGTCTGGGGAGGCCAGTTTAAAGAATGGAAGCTCTGCTCTCTGGGCCTCCAGGAGGCCTGACTATTCTACCCCTGCCTGCTATCCCGTCCCTACTACCCTACTTCGCATGTCCTTTCTGCAGCCTGGGTGGGAAAAGGGGGTGTCCAGGCAACTTGCAAAGAGCAAGCAGTGCCCCTCTTGGGGCTGTCTTTCAGTCCCTGGGAACTAGCACCACCCACCCAGCCCAACCGCACACAGACACAGTGGTCTCGCTCTGGGTTTCTTGGGCTGGGGAGGGGCCCAGAGAGAGCCCTCAGATTCTAGAGCCTCTGGATGCTTAGCAGGGATTGGGGTCTTTAGGAGGGGGTTGGGAAGAGAAGAAATGTGTTTTGGGGGAACCATGAGATTGGAGCCCGGACGCTCCTGGCTAAATGATCTAGAGTACCTGCTGCATTTCTCTGGGTGTCAGTGTCTCCATCAGTACAATGAGGGATGAATGCCCTTTCTCATTTGTGACTGGTGGAATTATAGGACTGGGAATGGGGCAGAGACTGGGCTGTGGGTGCTGAGTTTTCCGAGACAACATCTTGCTTACAGTTCAGAGCCAGCAATGCTGGCTGCAGCAACCGAACCTTGGAGGGAGGGTTGATAGGAAGACTTGGTTGAGCCTGGGCTCTGCCAATAAGTTAATGTGTGTTGTCCCCTCCCAGGGCCACGCTTTCTCCATCTGTCTAATGGGACTAGATGTGCCCAGACCCGGGAGTCAGTGACTGCACCTGGCATCAGAGACTGGGGCAGAGGCCTGTGGCTGGCTCAGGGTGAGGGCCACAGTCCCATTGTGCAGAGCCAGGAGTGGTTGTCAAAGATAGCGTAGAAAACCAAGAGTCAGGTGGGAGTGCTAAAGGGACCTTAGGGGTCATAACTTCCAACTTTTTTGGTTTATAGATGGGGAAGCAGGCTGGAGGTGGGGAGACCAGTTGTCCAGGGTTCTAGAATGGGTTGGGGGACAGAAACAGGGACTGCTGACCATCTCTTTCAGCTTCTCCTCATAGGAAGCTCTGATAGAAGGTACAGGGAGTAGTAGCCTTGCCTGGGGAGCGGGGAGATGGCCCCTCCCCCTCCCTCTCCCTGCGAGGTGAGGAAATAGAACACAGTGGGAGCTCAGCCGCCTGTGTTCCCTTTCCTTTTCTCCCTCTGCCTGTCCTGCATGCTCCTCAGGACTTGTTAATCTCAGAAGTCTCAGCTAACCATCTCATCTTTCCCACAAGGACAGGATAGGGGTGCAGTCGGACAGGAGCAGCAGATAAGGGGGTTGGGATTTTGCAGTGACAAAGAGGTCCAGGTGTAGGGGCATGAGATTGGGCTGGGACAAGCAGGGAGGAACTGAGGACAGAGCTTTCCCCTGTGTCTGGGGTGGGGACGAGGTAAGATTTGGCTCTCAGTTTCTGGAACCCCTTCAGAGACCATGGTTCTCTGGTTCCCAAGTCCAGAAGAGACATCCGAGACATAAGCATGCACAGACACGTCAACCACAGACGACCTCACCCACACCCAGGCACATCCACACACAGCCCCTACACAGAACTGGCTACAAGGCCGGGTGTGGTGGCTCACGCCTGTAATCCCAGCACTTTGGGAGGCTGAGGTGCGCAGATTACCTGAGGTCAGGAGTTCCAGACCAGCCTGACCAATATAGTGAAACCCCTTCTCTACTAAAAATACAAAATTAGCCGGGCATGGTGGTGCCTCCCTGTAATCCCAGTACTTTGGGAGGCTGAGGCAGGAGAATCACTTGAACCCAGGAGGCAGAAGCTGCAGTGAGCCAAGATCGCGCTATTGCGCTCCAGCCTGAGCAAGAAAAGAGAAACTCGTCTCAAAAAAAAAAGAAGAAGAAGAAGAATTGGGTGCAAAATTGGCAGGATCCAGTACAAAGTGAAAATGTGAACCCCTTGTGCCTGGGTGTGTGGGTGAGGTCGTCTTTGTAAGAATTTCAAGATGAGGCTGGGGGCAGTGGCTTACACCTGTAATCCCAGCACTTTGGGAAGACGAGGTGGGTGGATCACTTGAGGTCAGGAGTTTGAGACCAGCCTGGCCAACATGGTGAAACCCCGTCTCTACTAAAAATACAAAAATTAGCCGAGCATAGTGGTGTGCTGTAATCCCAGCTATTCAGGAGGTTGAGGCAGGAGAATTGCTTGAACCCAGGAGGTGGAGGTTGCAGGGAGCTGAGATTGTGCCATTGCACCGACTGATCCAGGAATGCCTGGGAGACAGAGTGAGACTCCATTTCAAAAAACAGAATTTCAAGATAATGACAGCAGATCATTAAACCAAGAGCGGGGCCCTTCTGAGGTCTCTGCACAAGTTGGTTTCACACCCTGCTCCTAACACATTCCAACCATTCCCTTTAGGACTCACAGTCCCACAGACACCATCCTGCTAGAGGGGCCCACTCAACCAGGAACAAACATTCACATCCCTAGACCCATCACCACCGAGGGCACACCCACCTCTCCACCCCAGACACATTCAGTCACATCAGCCCCAGTACCTCGGAACCTCACCTAGAGCCAGCGTTCCTCCCAGCTGGGCAGGTCCAGGCATCCCACCAGGGCACAAGGCCGTGATACTCACCTCTCCCTCGGGCTGCCAGGCTCTCCTCCACCCTCCTGTTCCACACAGTCCCACCCCGATATGCACACTAGCCTACCTGCTGGGCTGGTGGTGAAGGATAGCAGAGAGGGCAAGGCCAGCTCTTCCACCCACTCCGCAGCCAGCCTACAGGGACCCAGCTGAGGCTAAGATGCCAATAATAATAATAATCCCTAACCCTTGAGCATTTACTATGTGCCAGGCACTGTTCCAACACTTTATAAATACTAACTCATTTAATCCCCACAACCCTATTGTTAAAACGCACGCTCTGAATGAAGAGACCCCCAAACAGGCTTTGTGTGACTAACATGACTGTTTATTCCCGCTAGGTGCAGGCAGGCTGGGGCCGAAAAGGGCGTCAGCCGAGGGCGGAGGGATAGGAGTTGGTTTTGTAGGTTTGGGGTAAGCAGTGGAAAGTTACAGAAGTAACTTTAGGGCGGTTTTTTGCAAGCTGGGAGGGGGTAGTAGGTGTGGAGTCACAAGGTTGGCCAAGCTGGGAGGGGGTCCTAGGGTGTGGAGTCAGGAGGTTGGCCAATGTTGGTTTCAAAGTCCAATGGCTTTGTCAGTTGAGGCTGGAATAAGAAACAACAGAGAATGTCTTAAAGTTAAGCAGGCACCGCAGGGGTTGATCATTTCTTCCTCTTCTCATGGTCTTCCAGTTACTTTAGATTTTCCAGGAACTCATCTGGAGTGTCGTTGCAGGTCACAGAGGTTAACATGGCATCCATGGGGCCGTCAATCAGCCTAAAAGAACTTGCACCTATGAAGTAGGTAATATTTTTTTTCTTGCTTTGTCATATTACCAGAGAAGTAGGTAATATTTTTTATCCCCATTTTATAGGTAAGGAAACTGAGGCACAGAAAAGTTAAGTCACTTGACCAAGATCACAGCTAGTAGGAGAGGAAGCTGGGATTTTAATCTGCTGCAGACAGCATGCTCTGTCCGCCGCTGTTGTGTCTGTCCCGGGCATGTCAGGCTCTGTGGGGGACCCAGTGGTTCCAGGGTCTGCCCCTGAGGAGCTCAGGTCCTCTGTGGAGTGATGAAAAATGATGATTATGATGTAGCAGTTTTTGACTGGGGTCCATGGTCAGTCCCGGGTGTCCCCAGGATAGTCACTTGGCTGGAGCAACAGAGATGAGTTTCTTTTACTACAATCACAATATTTGGAAGATGTCAGCATGAGAGACATAGTCCTTTTTACTTTTTTACAGACAAAATTGTCAACTATGTAATAAAGGCATTTTCACTAACAGCAGACGCGGTCAGATAAAGGGCAGTCCACACGGTGGCTGATTACCCAGCCTGGAGGGCTTTCTCAATGGTGGGAATGCAAGGAAACCTGCTCTGCCAGTGTGTTCTGGGCAGGCAGCAGGCCTCATTCATGACTTAGTTAAATATTACAAACCGTCTCCTTTTGCAAGTGGCACCATGTGGCGGCGAGCGTGCAGAGAGGATGCCATGAAGGCCTCAGGCACACTACCAGAGTACACCCCAAATACCACACACCGCCCCTCTACTGCATGGGAATCTTTGTGACTAATCATGTCGTCGCCAAGTCCCGCTTCTGGCACTTCGTATCTCAGTTAAAGAAGATGAAGATGGGCCAGGTGTGGTGGCTCACACCTGTAATCCTAGCACTTTGGGAGGCCGAGGTGGGTGGATCACCTGAGGTCAGGAGTTCCAGACCAGCCTGGCCATCATGGTGAAAGCCCATCTTTGAAGAAAAAAAAAAAGAAGATGAAGACGTCTTCAGGGGAGATTGTCTGCTCTGGGCAGGTGTTTGAGAAGCTCCCCCTGCAGGTGAAGAACTTCAGCATCTGGCTGCGCTATGACTCCTGCAGTGGAACCCACAACATGTATTGGGAATACTGGACCTGACCACCCAGGGTGCTGTCACCTAGTCCTACTGAGGCATGGGTGCCTGGCACCTCGCCCGGGCCCACTCCATCCAGATCATGAAGGTGGAGGAGATAGAGGCCAGCAAGTGCTGCCGGCCTGCGGTAAGCAGTTCCATGACTCCAAGATCAAGTTCCCACTGCCCCACTGTGTCCTGCGCCATCAGCACAAGCCATGCTTCACCACCAAGAGGCCCAGCACCTTCTAAGTACACCGCCCTCACCGGAGTATGCCCCAAATAAACTCAGGAACACTCTGGTTTAAACAAACAAACAAACAAAAAAACCTTCAGGAGCCTTGCCCAGCCCATGCCCCACCCCCTCCTTCTCAGAGAGTTGCTGCTCCCCACTAGGTGTGGCCCCTGAGGCCATGTTTGTATGTTTTGACTCTTGCCCCTCCAGCTTCCCGGCCATGATTGACTGATCCAGGAATGCCTACATGATCCAAGCAGGCCCATCAAGTCCTTTGTCTGGGGCCTGGGGACCTGCATTCCACTGGGTAGGACTGGCCCCTAAACTGAGAACAGCTAATCTTGGGAACTGTAAAGCAGCTGCCTTTACATTCAGTGCTGTTTGCAAAGAAAAGAAGCAGAAAGCTATCCACAGGGATAGAGAAGAATGAAGCAGTGACAAGGGGCAAGCCATCCAGCTCCACAGAGGGCCACAACTGCTCCCCCAATCCTTATGATAACGCCTGCTTTTTCTTTCCGTAAGCCTGAGACCGTTTATGTTACTTGTAGTCAAATCGCCTTATATAAGGCATTTGAATTAGAAAACATCAAAGTTAAGAGAGTGCCGCAAACCTCCTGAATGTGTTGGTTTTATTGCCATTTTTGAATAGGACAGACTACAAAGCCATGGAGCTACATGTGTCCTGGAGCATCCCCAGTGGAAGCTTGAGGTTGTTTTGTCTCTCTATCCTGAAGATACATCCCCTACTGGAGATGGCTTCCCTGATAAGAAATGTGCTTTGAAAAGACTTTATTAAACTTGAATTTGCCCAGTGGTTCGCTGGACAATAATATTTGACAACTGATTTCTCAAAAATCCAAATGTGTAGGTTATATATGGACATATATTTATTATAAATTTTACTGATATAATAAAGGCTGTGTAGTATGGGCACGGTGGCTCATGCCTGTAATCCCAGCACTTTGGGAGGCCAAGGCAGGCAGATGGCTTGAGGTCAAGAGTTCAAGACCAGCCTGGCCAAATGGTAAAACCCCATTTCTACTAAAAATACAAAAATCAGCTGGGCATTGTGATACACAACTCTAATCCCAGCTACTCAGGAGGCTGACGGCAGGGGCAGGAGAGAATCTCTTGAACCTGGGAGATGGAGGTTGCAGCGAGCTCAGATTGCGCCACTGCACTCCAGCCTAGGTGACAGAGTGAGACTCTGTCTCCAAAAAATAAATAAAGGCTGTGTAGCACGCAACTTAACTTACAAATGACACACTATACAAACTCCTTTTTTTTGAGACAGGGTCTCACTCTGTCACCCAGGCTGGAATGCAGTAGGGTGATCATGGCTCACTGTAGCCTTGAACTACTGGGCTGATTCAAGCTGCTGTCATGACGTCACAGAGCCAAGAGTTAGGAAGAGATGTGCAGAAGCACACCATTATATCATAGTCCCACTCTACAGGTAATAACAGATGTAGGGCTGGGCGCAGGGGCTCACGCCTGTAATCCCAGCACTTTGGGAGGCCGAGGTGGGTGAATCACTTGAGGTCGGGAGTTTGAGACCAGCCTGGCCAACATGGTGAAACCCCGTCTCTACTAAAAATACAAAAATTAGCCTGGCATAGTAGCATGCTCCTGTAATCCCAGCTACTTGGGAGGCTGAGGTAAGAGAATTGCTTGAACCTGGGAGGCAGAGGTGGCAGTGAGCCGAGATGGTGCCACTGCACTCTAGCCTGGGTGATAGAGCAAGACTCTGTCTTAAAAATAAATAAACAAACAAATAAATAAATATAAATAAAAATAAATAGATGTAGGTAACCTCAAGAGAATAGATAATACTGAAATATAGTAAAATAATCAGGAAGTGATTTTAATATTATCTTTGTTTTAACATAAGTTACTTAATTGTAAATGTATACAATAATTTAAAAATTTTTATTATGATGATTTTTTGGGGGGTAGGGGACAGGGTCTCACTCTGTCATCCAGGCTGGAGTGCAGTGGCATGATCATGGCTCACTCACTGCAGCCTTGACCACCTGGGCTCAAGCAATCCTTTCACCTCAGCCTCCTGAGTGGCTGAGAATACAGACATGCACCACCACACCCTGTTAATGTTTAAAGTTTTTTGTAGAGACAGGATCTCACTATGTTGCCCAGCCTAGTATTATGATATTTTTTTCTTTCAGTCTCCGAAGAGACTCAAAAATTGCCAATGCCAACTATATTTCAAGTCGTCGTGGTGGGGTATTGAAAAAAGTTTTCACGGCCAGGCACGGTGGCTCACGCCTGTAATCCTAGCACTTTGGGAGGCCGAGATGGGTGGATCACCTGAGGTCAGGACTTCAAGATCAGCCTGGCCATCATGGTGAAACCCCATCTTTATTAAAAAAAAAAAAAAGAAAGAAAAAAGTTTTCACTTTGGGAGGCCAAGATGGGTAGATCATCTGAGGTCAGGAGTTTGAGACAAGCCTGGCCAACATGGTAACACCCCATATCTATTAAAAAAAAAGAAAAAGAAAAAAGAAAAAAGTTTTCAATTAGCAATAATCACTCCTCAGATAAACTTCATTGGCTACAATACTGCCACTGCACAAAGCTGGTATTATGATTTTTAAATAGAGATGTCGGTCTTGCTATTTTGCCCAGGCTGGTCTGGAACTCCTGGCCTCAAGTGATCCTCCTCTTACCTCAGCCTCCCAAAGTGCTGAGATTACTGGTGTGAGCCTCTGTGCCCAGCATACAATTTAATTTTTAACAATGACTGTTCAACAACCGGCTTGCGAAATGCCTGAAACTTTAGTAATTTGCTCTTGCAGCCAGGCGCGGTGGCTCATGCCTGTAATCCTAGCACTTTGGGAGGCTGAGGTGGGTGGATCACCTGAGGTCAGGAGTTCAAGACCGGCCTGGCCATCATGGTGAAACTCCATCTTTAAAAAAAAAAAAAAAAGTAATTTGCTCTTGCTAGCTGGTATGAGTTGGCTCTTATGCACTGATGGACTTGTCCCCAGCCAAAGGCATCCCAGGGGACACTGTCAACAAAAGAGGCCCCATGATATAATATTTATAGTTATAAATATTAACAATTGTTGCTCCAGTCAAAATCATCTCCCAGACCTCTGGGAGTAAAGGCTATGGGCTGGCCAGGATACCATAGCAAGGGTTCACATTCTCCTGCCTCAGCTGAAGGCTGGTTTCTTATGCATCTATCTGTAGATGTTTAAGGTCCCTTGTACCTCCTCTTAATTCCCCTAAACACATCGTTCCCATTTAGACTACTGAATGTCAGAGCCAGAAGGATCCTGAGGCCATTTGGTGCCTTCAGCTTGTGAAGATGGGGAAACTGAGGCCCAGGGAAGGGCAGGGACTTGCTTAAGCTCATTAACATTGAAAACCAAGTCTAATGCCTCCCAGGCCAGGACTCAGCCTATTAACTCCCTTCTTAGGGATAGGGAAGCAAGAGGAAGAGGAGGAGTGCAAATTCACACAGTAAACAAACCTCAGAACCAGAGCCTGGGGATTCTCCTCGCCTGCCCAGATCTCCTCAGAACCTTCACCTTCCTCTTGGGCCCTGGAAATGAGGGACGTGCGCGCCTCCTTCGGGCATCCAGGGCCAAGAGTGAAGACGAAAGGGGCGATTCCTGCGGGTCTTCTTGGAGCTGAGGTTGGCACGCATCAGTTTGTCCACTGGGGGGCACTACGGAGCCGAGCTAAGAGAGCGCGCAGGTTCCCGGAGCCTCCCAGCCCCGATTCTTCCGCACTTGAGCCAGGAGGGAAAACGAGGGTCCCGAGAGGAGAGGAACTAGCCGGAGGTGACCCTGAGAACTAGAGACCGAGCTGGCACTTGACGCGGGCCACCTGACACCAGTCAGGTGCACTCTCTGGGCGTCTGAGCGCCCCCCGCCCACCACCTCTGGGGGCCGGGCTGGACTGCTCCTTCTTTTCCTGTCAACAGGGGTCAGCAAAGGCCCTCCTGGGCCAGGCTCTGCAGAGCCACAGCGCTGTCTGGCGTGGCATTGCACCACCGCTGCACAGTGGCCGGTGCTGAGCCACACAGGCCTCATTCCCGCTCTGTCCAGGGCCGCCTCCCACCGACCCCTCCCCCGCCAACTTTCTTTTTTTTTTTTTTTTTTTTTAAGAAGGAGTCACACTCTGTCTCCCAGGCTGTTCAAGCGATTCTCGTGCCTCAGCCTCCCAAGAGTAGCTGGGATTACAGGCGCGTGCCACCACACGTGGCTAATTTTTGTATTTTTAGTAGGGATGGGATTTCACCATGTTGGCTAGGCTGGTCTTGAACTCCTGACCTCAGGTGATCCGCCCGTCTCTGCTGGGATTACAGGTGTGAGCCACTGTACCTGGCGCCTTCCACCTCCCCAACCCCCAGCCATACCTTCTATCAACCCATATCAGCACAAGTCTTTGCCGTTTAGCAAACATCCGTCACACCCTCTGATTACCTTCTTTGTGTGGAGAGGAAGGGCGTCCGGGGCTGGGGTTAGACCTGAGCTTCAGTCTTGGACCAGCTACTCAAACTCACCTGATTACACACTTTGTGCCTTGGTGCCTTGGTTTCCTTATTTTAAAGCAGAGATGGGCCGGGCGCAGTGGCTCACGGCTGTAATCTCAGCACTTTGGGAGGCCGAGGTGGGTGGATCACCTGAGGTCAGGTGTTTGAGACCAGCCTGGCCATCATGGTGAAACCCCATCTTTAAAATAAAAATAAATAAAAATAAAAAGGAACTATCATCTCTGCTTTATTTTTATTTTTATTTTTTTTACTTTTTTTTTTTTTTTATAATAGAGACGCGCCCAGCTGATAATTCTTATCTCACAGGGTTGTTGAGAGGATTAAAAGAGGTAGCACAGGCCTGCACGGTGGCTCACACCTGTAATCTCAGCACTTTGGGAGGCTGAGTTGGGTGGATCACGAGGTCAGGAGTTCAAGACCAGCCTGGCCAAGATGGTGAAACCCTGTCGCTACTAAAAATACAAAAAAGAAAAAAAAATTAGCTGGGCTTGGTGGCGGGCACCTATCGTCCCAGCTACTCAGGAGGCTGAGGCAGAGAATTGCTCAAACCCAGGAGGCAGAGTTCGCAGTGAGCTGAAGTTGTGCCACCACACTTCAGCCTGGGTGACGGAGCGAGACTCTGTCTCAAATTTGGGAGGCTGAGGCGGGCAGATCTCGAGGTCAAGAGATTGAAACCATCATGGCCAACATGGTGAAAATCCATCTCTACTAAAAATACAAAAATTAGCTGGGCGTGGTGGCGTGCGCCTGTAGTCCCAGCTACTCAGGAGGCTGAGGCAGAAGAATCTCTTGAACCTGGGAGACAGAGGTTGCAGTGAGCTGAGATGATCACACCATTGTACTCCAGCCTGGCAACAGAGCGAGACTCCGTCTCAAAAAAAAAAAAAAAAAAGAGGTATCACAGCAAGTCCGTGGGAACTTTTCTTTTTGAGACCAGGGCTTGCTTTGTACTCCAGGCTGAAGTGTGACGGTGGTGGTTCACAGCAGCTTCCACCTCCTGGCCCCAAGTAATCCTGCCTCAGCCTCCATGTAGCTGGGACTGCTGTGGCTCCACCATGGCTAATTTTTTACTGCTTTGTAGAGGCAGGATTTTACTTTGTTGCCCAGGCTGGTCTTCAACTCCCAGGCTCAAGTGATCCTCCCATCTTGGCCTCCCGAAGTGCTGGGATTACAGGTATAAGCCACCTTGCCCGGTCCCTGGGAACTTTTTATCATGATTGAAATCTGCGCAAGCAACATAGGAGAGAGATGGAACTGCCTTCACCTTACAATGGCAGAACTGAGGCTCCAAGGCGTGCTCAGTGAGGAGTCATAAGGGAACTTTCTATTTGAGTGGCAGGTGTGATTGGCCATGACTCAAGTGTAAAAAGTAGAACTTTCTTTCTCTTCAATCTGGAGCTGTGTCTAAGTTGAGATGGGAGATAATTTATTTTTTTTTGAGACGGAGTCTCGCTATCACCCAGGCTGGAGTGCAGTGGCATGATCTTGGCTCACTGCAACCTTCGCTTCCCAGGTTCAAGTGATTCTCTTGCCTCAGCCTCCCCAGTAGGTGGGACTGCAGGCAGGCACCACCACACCCAACTAATTTTTGTATTTTTAGTAAAGATGGGTTTTCACCATTTTGGTCAGGCTGGTCTTGAACTCCTGACTTCATGATCCACCCACCTTGGCCTCCCAAAGTGCTGGGATTACAGGCATGAGCCACTGCCCCTGGCCGAGATGGGAAATAAGTTTATGTGCAGCTAAGGCTTGGTAGGTCCATATGTGTTCCCAGCATGTTTTTTAAATGAGTCACCTTGCAACGCCCATTGTCCTTTTTGTTCTGAGTGGCCCTTTTGGGGCTGACATCTCTCCCTGTTTCTTCTGGGTGTTACTAGAAAGGCAAGAATTGTTCTGCGAAGTTGGGTTCGCAGTGTGGCTTGGGGTTATTGGGTCACTCTGGGCTCTGGCCACCATCTGCAGAGCCAGCCTGAGAAGCCTCTTGTCTGTCTAACAGACGATCCGCTTGAATTGGGAGAGGGAGAATAGCAAAAGGGAAAATATCCAGAGAGAAACAAATGAATCAATGATTCTGATACCTATTTCTGGAGTGCCTTTTATGTAGCACTGTTTTAGGCCCCAGAGTTACAGCTCTGTGCAGGCTGACACAGTCTCTTCTCTCAAAGTGACCTCCAGGGGGCAGACAGTGATGGTCATAATGATTACCATGCATGGAGCCCTACTATGTGCCAGGCCCTGTGTCATCTCATTTACTATCCAACAGCATAATGGTATAAGTGCTGCTGTTATCTTCATTGTATAGGTGAGGAAACAGAGGCACCGGGAAGCTCTGTAACTTGCCCAAGAAAGCAGCTAATAGTGGTAGGATTTCAATTCATACAGTCTGAAAATTAAGCAAGGCCATGGGGTGCAGAAGGGTTGACTTCCTCAGGGAGGAGGTGGTCTTCTAGCTGAGTCCTGCCTAATGAGAAGCAGCCGTGCTTAGATCTGAGGGATGAGTGATGCAAGCAGTGAGAACAGCAAGGGCAAAGGTTGAGACAAGAATGAACTTGATGTGGTCAGGAGCTGGAAAGGAAGCCGCTATGGCTACGAGGGCAGGAATGAAGAGGAGAGAGCAGAAGGAGGTGAGGGGCAGAGTGGGTGGACCCAGGCGGAAGGAGGTGAGGGGCAGAGTGGGTGGACGCAGGTTGGCAATATAAAACCCCCTAAAGGGTTTGCAGCCATTGGGCTTCTTCCCTTGCTAGGGCAGGGCCAAGCCCTATGCCCATAAACCCTAAGGGATCATTATCTCTCTATCCCCATGAGTGGCTAGGGCAGCCATTGAGGGGCTACCTCTAACCTCCCACTGTTCCCACTGGTCCTGGGACCCTGATGACCATCCAGTTTCTGGGATGTCAGAGAGGACGCGAAGAGAGAGCTTAAGGCCCAGAGAAACCCTTTAAACTAAATGTGGGGTGGGCAGGAGCTGCTGAGCCCTGAGTCAGAGGCCAGGTGGTGCAAAGGCACTTTAATTGGGGTTATTAAGATCACCAAGCTTTAATGGCCCAACCCTGAGTCGAGCCATCCCGTTGACCCCCCTCAACTTCCTGGCCTGACTGCTTGCTACCTCCAGTGACAGGAGAAGTCCTTTTGAGGGCACTAATTAGAACTTCCTTTTCTAGATTCCAGAGCTTTCTCCCGGACTGGGGTCAGAGAAACAGCTCCTTTTGGAGAGCAGCTATGGCCCCACCCCTCCGACTTCCTCCGGGTCCTGGCAGTTCCACTGAGGCTGGCGCCACCACAATCCCAGGGCCTCCGAGCCCTACCCGCAGTGAGTTCTTGCCCATGGGTTCCTTCCCTCTACTTGGAATGCCTTTTTGACTTTCATTTACATTGACAATTCCACCTACCTTACTCTTCAAGGAATAACAGATTCCTTCCTTTCATTCATGCCATCATCCTTTCTTTGTTTTCATCCATTCATTCATTTCATTCATAACATTTAGGCATTCATTTGTTTTCTGCCAGGCACTGGGGATGCAAGACGGGGTGGGACTGACCCTGGGGTCAAGGGATATCTCATCCTCTGTGAGAGACAGAAGGTAAACCAGCAGGACCTGCTACCTAATTGGCAGGTCCCAGTGCAGATGAAATGCAGAGCCCCTTGTCCAGAATTTAATATGAATTTCAAAACAGTGACAGCAGAGCATCAAACCAGTCCAGGGCCCTCTTAACTGTGGGGTCCTTCTGCAGCAGTTATATGCCCACAAAGCTGGCCCTGTAAACAAGTGAGTTCATGAGAGACGTGGTGGAGGTAAGCCTGAAAGTCATCAGAGAGGAGGTGATGTTTATAACTGTCAGAGCCGGGAGGAAAGAAGCCACGCGGCTGTTTCTGGAAAACTGGAGTTGTCTAAATAAAAGGGCTGGGAGCAGCTGGAGTCAGACTGTGTGGGGCTTTGCAGGCCAGTTAGGGAGCTGGGTCTTTATTGCCAAGTAGTGGGGAAGCTCCAAAAGTGTTAACCAAGAGCATGGTTAGATTTTTAAAATGTATTTATTTATTTATTTGAGATGGTGTCTCCTCTGTCGCCCAGGCTGGAGTGTGGTAGAGCAATTTAAGTTCACTGCAACCTCCGCCTCTCGAGTTCAAGCAATTCTCCCGCCTCAGCCTCCTGAGTAGCTGGGACTATAGGCATGTGCCACCATGCTGGGCTAATTTTTTTTTTTTTTTTGAGATAGAATCTCGATCTGTTGCCTGGGCTGGAGTGCAGTGGTGAGATCTGGGCTCACTGCAACCTCCGCCTCCCAGGTTCAAGCAATTCTCCTGCCTCAGCCTACCGAGTCTGGCTAATTTTTGTATTTTTAGTTGAGACGGGTTTCACCATGTTGGCCAGGCTGGTCTCAAACACCTGACCTCAAGCGATCTGCCCATTTCAGCCTCCCAGAGTGCTGAGATTACAGGCATGAGCCATCAGGCCTAGCCAGAGTTTTTTTTTTTAAGATAATTTTGGCACCAGATATGAAATACAAATAATAAACATATGGAAAATACAAATAATACATATGAATAATACAACAAATAAAATACAATGGAAAGAAGTTCAATTTCATTAGCAAGTAAAAAAACTTAAGACAATATTGTGGCAAAAAGAGAAACATAAGGACAATGTAAGCAAGGCCAGGTGCAGTGGCCCACCTCTACTAAAAAGCAAAAATTAGCTAGGCATGGTGGTGCCCACCTATAATCCCAGCTACTTGGGAGGCTGAGGCAGGAGAATCGCTTGAACCTAAGAGGTGGAAGTTGTAGTGAGCTGTGATCATGCCACTGCACTCCAGTCTGAGTGACAGAGAGAGACTCTATCTCAAAAGGAAAAAAAAAAAAAAGAACAATGTAGGCAAAATGGTGAAAAGAAACCTTTCCCAGTAGCAATGGGTCTATCAATTAGTGCAAATTTCTGGTTCCAATTTGTTTGGAAAACCTCAAAAATGTGCACCCTAAGATGTTTTGGGAAGGATACTTAAGAAACTTGTGCTTGTGGTTGTTTCTGGGGAGGGGTCCGAGGGCAGGGGAAGGAAGAAACTTCACTTTTCTCTGTACACCCTTTGAAATTTTGTGCCATGTGTTTACATTTTCAGTGTGTATCCCTTAACCAAACCATTCCATCCCTAAGAATTTTTCTGGAAAAAAATAATAGAGGTGCACAAATCTTTATAAGGCTGGTTATCACAGTGCTATTTATCATATCAAAACATTGCAAATGACTTCAGTCCACATGCTTCAGGCTGGCGCCCTTGCCCTCAGAGGTACCAGGTCGTGTGTTAGGGTGCTCTAAGCAATATGGTAGACGTGGTACACGTTCAAAGGGGGTACTAATTTAGAACAAAAGATTTATATTAAACCAATCTAGCACATCACACCACTAAGATGACTAAAATCAAAAAGACAGATGATAACAAGTATAGCAAAGGATGTGGAGAAATTGGAGCCCTCTTACATTGCTGCTAGGAATGTAAAATGGTGCAGCAACTTTAGAAAACAGTTTGGCAGTTCCTCAAAAAGTTAAACATTGAGTTACCATATGACCCAGTAATTCAACTCCAAGGTATATACAGAAGATAAATGAAAACATATGTTCATATAAAAACTTGCATATGGGCCGGGCACAGTGGTTCATGCCTGTAATTCCAGCACTTTGGGAAGCCGAGGCAGGCGGATCATGAGGTCAGGAGTTGGAGACCCGCCTGACCAACACGGTGAAACCCTCATCTCTACTAAAAATACAAAAATTAGTCAGGTGTGGTGGCGTGAGTCTGTAATCCCACCTACTCAGGAGAATCGCTTGAACCCAGGAGGTGGAGGTTGCGGTGAGCTGAGATCATGCCACTGCACTCCAGCCTGGGCCACAGAGCAAGAATCCATCTCAAAAAAAAACTTGCATATGAATGTTCATGGCAGCATTATTCATAAGAGTCAAAAAGTAGAAGCAACCTAAATGTCTAACAATTGATGAGTGGATAAACAAAGCATGGTATATATTTGTACAATGGGCTCTTGTTTGGCAAGTCAAAAGAATAAGGCACTGATACAGTGATACCTGCTACAACATGGATGAGCCTTGAAAACATTATGTTAAGTGAAAGAAGACAGTTGTAAAAGAAACGGCTAGAATAGGCAAATCAGTAGAGACAGGAAGTAGATGAGTGGTTGCCGGGACCTAGGAGGAGTGTGAATGAGGGGTGACTGCTAAACCAGCATGGGGGTTTCCTTCTGGGGTGACGAAAATGTTCTGGAATTAGACAGTGGTGGTGATTGCGCAGCCTTGTGAATGTACTACAAACCACTGAATGGTTTCTTAACATAAGTCAATAAAGCTGTTTTTTGTTTTTTGTCTTTTTTGTTTTTTTTTTTTTTTTGAGATGGAGTGTCGCTCTGTCTCACAGGCTGGAGTACAGTGGTGCAATCTCAGCTCACTGCAACCTCCGACTCCTGAGTTCAAGCAATTCTTCTGCCTCAGCCTCCCAAGTAGCTGGGATTACAGGTGTTCACAACCATGCCCGGCTAGTTGTTTTTATTTTATTATTATTTTTTAAATGGATACAGTAGGCATAGGATTAGGGTTACTAATTGTTCTAGTTTGCCCAGGACTAAAAGTTTTCCCAGGGGCCGGGTACAGTGGCTCATGTCTGTAATCCCACCACTTTGGGAGGCCAAGGTGGGCGGATCACCTGGCCAACATGGCAAAACCCCATCTCTACTAAAAATACAAAATTAGCCTGGCAGGGTGGTGCATGCCTGTAGGCCTAGCTACTTGGGAAACTGAGGCAGGAGAATCACCTGAACCCAGGAGGTGGAGGTTGCGGTGAGCTGAGATGGTGCCATTGCACTTCAGCCTGTGCAACAATAGTGAAGCTCCATCTTAAAAAAAAAAAATAGTTTTCCCGGGACATGAAACTTTCAGTACCCAAACCAGAAAAGTACCAGGCAAAGCGATCAGTTGGCCACCCCATGTAGAATGCAGACTTTACATTCATATTAATAACAACATAGGAGACTTAAGAGATTTCCTGCTTGCAGTTCACCAGTGCTACTGCAGAGGGAGCATTTAGGGAGCACTGACATCAATGTCCAACCAGAGGAAGTAGTTTCGTTGGTTCATTCATTCATTCACTCCCCATTAAAATGCAAGCTGTATGAAAGCAAGGGCTTGGCTGGGCGTGGTGGCTCACGCCTGTAATCCCAGCACTTTGCTAGGCCAAGGCGGGTGGATCATGATGTCAGGAGTTCGAGACTAGCCTGGCCAACATGGCGAAACCTTGTCTCTACTAAAAATACAAAAAATTAGCTGGGTGTGGTGGCATGCGCCTATAATCCCAGTTATTTGGGAGGCTGAGGCAGGAGAATTGCTTGAACCTGGGAGATGGTGGTTGCAGTGAGCCGAGTCATGCTACTGCACTCCAGTCTGAGTGACAGAGCAAGACTCTACCTTGGAAAAAAAAAAAAAGAAAAGAAAGAAAGGGCTTTTGTCTATTTGTTTCACTGCTATCCTCCCAGGACCTAGAATTGTGCCTAGCACATCAGGTGCTCTATAGATGTTTGTTGAGGAGGACTGGGTGCTGGGAGCCAGCAGTACATTGTTCTCTACTGCCCCCTCCTGAATGGTCCCAGAAGTCTGGCTATGAAGGTGGCTTCGGGTGGAGGACATCCACTGACAGCGAGTATGGAGCCATCTCAGTGCTGTTAAGAAAATATTTTAGGCTGGGCGCGGTGGCTTGCACCTGTAGTCCCGGCACTTAGGGAGGCTGAGGGGGGCGGATCATGAGGTCGGGAGTTCAAGACTAACCTGGCCAACATAGTGAAACCCCGTCTCTACTAAAAATACAAAAATTGGCCGGGCATGGTTGTGGGCACCTGTAGTCCCAGCTATTTGGGAGGCTGAGGCAGGAGAATGGCTTGAACCTGGGAGTCAGACATTGCAGTCAGCTCAGATCATGATACTGCACTCTAGCCTGGGAGACACAGCGGGACTCTGTCTTAAAAAGAAAAAAGAAAAGAAAAGTAGCTGGGTCAGGTTTGGGTGCTGAGCAAGGGTGGGGGAGGTAATGATAGCCTGCAGGGGCTTGTCTGTCCAGATGAAATGTGCCTTCCTCTGAGGCCTGGCCTGATTGTAGGGAGCCCTGTGCTTGCCCTCCCGGGGGCCCCAGCCTGACCGTGCTGCAGCCCCTGTATGCCCAGCTGTTCTGGAGCAGCTGCAGAGGTAGGTGGGGCTGAGGAATTTGGGATAGCAGCTGCCAAAATGCGTTGGCTTTGGAGTCTGGCACAAGAGACATAACTCACGGTGAAGCCAGCGAGTTCATGCTGGTTCTCATCTGAGGGCTAACTAGTAGCAACAGCAAGGAAAAATGCTCATGATAGAATGTTATGTGAAAAAGATAGGACACGCCAGGCTCAGTGGTGAGTGCCTGTAGTCCCAGCTACTTGGGAGGCTGAGGTGGGAGGATCGCTTGAGCCCAGGAGTTCTGGGCTGTAGTGTGCTATGCCGATTGGGTGTCCACACTAAGTTCGGCATCAATATGGTGACCTCCTGGGAGAGGGGGACCACCAGGTTGCCTAAGGAGGAGTGAACTGGCCCAGGTCGGAAATGGAGCAGGTCAAAACTCCTGTGCTGATTAGTAGTGGGATTACACCTGTGAATAGCCACTGCACTCCAGCCGGGGCAACATAGCAAGACCCCTTCTCTTAAAAAAAGAAAAAGAAAAAGACAGGACACAAACTTATTTAGATAGTGTGAATCCAGATTGTTTGTTTAATAGTGTTTACATGGCCAGCCGTGGTGCCTTATGCCAGTAATCGTAGCACTTTGGGAGGCCAAAGTGGGAGGATTACTTGAGGTCAGGAGTTTGAGACCAGCCGGACCAACATGGTGAAACCCTGTCTCTACTAAAAATACAAAAAGTAGCTTGGTGTGGTTGTGCACACCTGTAATCCCAGCTACTCAGGAGGCTGAGCATGAGAATCGCTTTAACCCCGGGAGGTGGAGGTTGCAGTGAGTCTAGATCGTGTCACTGTACTCTGGCCTGAGTGACAGAGCGAGATCCTGTCTCAAAATTTAAAAAAAAAATTTATTTAAAAAAAGTGTTTAAGCATTAGAATAGATGAAAATAGGACATATTAAAGTATGTCAAAGATGGGAATCCATTGGTGAATTCTTTTGAATTTTTAAATCTTTTTTTTTTTTTTTTAGATGCAAAAAAAATGCTTTTCCACCCAGGCTGGAGTGCAATAGCATGATCTCAGCTCACTGCAACCTTGGGTTCAAGCAATTCTCCCACCTCAGCCTCCCAACGAGCTGGGATTACAGGTGTGCACCACCAGGCCTGGCTAATTTTTTTTTTTTTTTTTAGACGGAGTCTTGCTCTGTCACCCAGGCTAGAGTGCAGTGGTGCAATCTTGACTCACTGCAACCTCTGCTTCCCTGGTACAAGTGATTCTCATGCCTCAGCCTTCTGAGTAACTGGGACTACAGACACCCACTACCATGCCAAGCTAATTTATTGTATTTTTAGTAGAGATGGTTTTCACTGTGTTAGCCAGGATGGTCTCGATCTCCTGACCTTGTGATCTGCCCGCCTCAGCCTCCCAAAGTTTACAGGTGTGAGCCACCGCGCCCGATCTAATTTTTGCACTTTTAGTAGAGGCGAGGTTTCACTGTGTTGGCCAGGCTGGTCTGGAACTCCTGACTTCAAGTGATTCACCCACTTTGGCTTCTCAGAGTGCTGGGATTACAGGTGTGAGCTACCACACGTGGCCTAAAATTCATTTTTTATTCAGCCTCTGCAATACCCTGCTAGATGCAACTCTGGGAGTTAGATCCTGTGGTGAACCAGGCAGACAAGCTCCCTGCTATCGTGGAACAGGTAGGATTTTATAATTGGAGGGAATGAAACCCAGAGTAAAGGAGCAAAGTTATTTTTTAAAAAGACTGATGAAATTCTGGATGTGCTGAAGAACCAGCTGGACGCTTGTAGTTAGGGGCCTGTTCCAGCAGCAGGGGAGACTGGGGTGTGGGGGTGACGGTTGTTTAGGAAGAGGCAGGAAGCCAGAGAATGCCTCTCCACACACACTCTTTGTGTGTACTCCGGCAAGTCCCTTCTCCTGTGCTGGCCTCAGTTTCTCCATCTGTTAACTGAGAGAAGGCACTAGATGTATGTGCTTATCTCTTTATTATTCAAATCAGAGAACTTTAAAAAAATTAATTGACAAATACAAATTTATACATTTATGTTGTGCAATGTAATGTTTTGAAATATGTATATATTGGTCAGGCCCGGTGGTGCATGCCTGTCATCCCAGCACTTTGTGAGGCTGAGGTGGGTGGATCACTTGAGCCCAGGAGTTCGAGACCAGCCTGGGCAAAGTGATGTGACCCCATCTCTACAAAAAATACAAAAATTAGCTGGCTGTGGTGGCACATGCCTATAGTCCTAGGTACTCGGGAGACCGAGGTGGGAGGATGGCTTGAGCCTGGGAGGTGGAGGTTGACGTGAGCTGGGTTGGCACCATTGCACTCTAGCCTGGGTGACATAATAGGACCCTGTCAAAAAATAAAATAAAATAAAAATAAATATGTATATATTGTGGAATGGCTAATTGGGCTAAGTATGCATCATCTCACGTACTATTTTTTTTTTAATTTATATATTTTTTAAGAGACAGAGTTTCACCATATTTGTCAGGCTAGTCTCGAACTCCTGACCTCAGGTGATCCACCCACCTGGGCCTCCCAAAGTGCTGGGATTACAAGCATGAGCCACCACGCCCAGCCCACATGCTATTTTTTTTTTTTTTGCAATAAGAACAGTTAAAATGTACTCTCAGTGATTTAGAAGTATACAATACATTGTTAATAACTATAGTGACTATGTGGTACAATAAGTCTCTTGAATTTATTCCTCCTGTCTAACTGAGATTTTGTTTCTGTTGACCAACATCTCCTCAATCCCTTGGACCCCACCCCAACCCCTGGTAACCACTGGTTCTGCTCTCTGCTTCCATGAGTCCAGCTTTTAAAATTTCATGTAAGTAAGATCATGCAGTATTAATCTTTCTGTGTCTGGCTTACTTCACTTAATATAATGCTCTACAGGTTCATCCATGTTGTCACAAATGACAGGACAACCTGTTTTAAAGGTTGTATAGTATTCTATTGTGTACACATCACAAATTTTTATTTATTTATTTATTTTTAAGCTAGAGTTTTGCTCTTCTTCCCCAGGCTTGAGTGCTATGGAGCAATCTTGGCTCACTGTAACCTCCACTTCCCAGGTTCAAGCAATCCTTCTGCCTCAGCCTCCCAAGTAGCTGGGATTACAGATGCCCGCCACCATGCCCAGCTAATTTTTGTATTGTTAGTAGAGATGGGATTTCACCATGTGAGCCACCACGCCTGGCCATCACAATTTCTTTATCCATTCATTCATTGATGGACACTTAGGTTGTTTCCATAGTTTGGCTATTGTGGATGATACTGCAGTGAATATGTGAGTGCATACATCTCTTTGACTTACTGATTTAATTTCTTTTGGATATGTAACCAAAAGCGGGATTGCTGGATCATGTGGTAGTTCTATTTTTATTTTTTCAGGAGCCTCCATATTTTCTATAATGGCTGTACCAGTTTACATTCCCACCAGCAGTGTTCAAGTGTTCTCTTTTCTCTGCATCCTCACCAACACTTGTCTTTCTTTTAAAAAAAAATTTTTAAAGGCCGGGTGTGGTGGCTCATGCCTGTAATCCAAGCACTTTGGAGGCCAAGGCAGGCGGATCACCTGAGGTCAGGAGTTCAAGACCAGCCTGACCAACATGGTGAAACCTTGTCTTTAAAAAAAAAATAAAAATAAAAATAAATTTTTTTTAAAATTATTTTTTATGAGGCTGGGCATGGTGGCTCACACATGTAATCCCAGCACTTTGGGAGGCTGAGGCAGGCAGATCACCTGAGGTCAGGAGTTCGAGACCAGCCCAGCCAACATGATGAAACCCAGTCTCTACTAAAAATACAAAAATTAGCCAGCTGTGGTGGCAGGCGCCTGTAGTCCCAGCTACTTGAAAGGCTGAGACAGGAGAATTGCTTGAACCTGGAGATGGAGGTTGCAGTGAGCTGAGATCATGCTATTGACTTAAATCCTGGGCAACAAGAGCAATACTTGGTCTCAGCAAACAAACAAACATATATATATATATGTTTTATATAAAACATTTTATATAAATGTTTTATATATATGTTTTTATGTTTTAGAAAACGTTATATATATATATATAAAACATATATATATATATATATGTTTTTTAGAGATAGAGGCTTCGTCATGTTGCCTAGGCTGGTCTTGAACTTCTGGGCTCAAGCAGTCTTCCTGCCTTGGCCTCCCAAAGTGCTGGAGTTACAGGCATGAGCCACTGCACTCAGCCAAGACTTGTCTTTCATCTTATGAGTTGTTTTTTTTTTTTTCTGAGACGGAGTTTTACTCTTGTTGCCCAGGCTGAAATGCAATGGTGAGATCTCGGCTCACTGCAACCTCTGCCTCCCAGGTTCAAGTGATTCTCCTGCCTCAGCCTCCCGAGTAGCTGGGCTTACACACTATGCCCGGCCCATCTTGTGTTTTTAATAACTCCCCATTCTGCTCTCTTCCCACCCCCTGGAAACTATCATTGTACTTTCTGGGTCTACAAATTAGACTACTCTGGGTACCTTGTATAAGTGAAATCATACAGTTTTTGTCTTTTTGTGTCTGGCTTATTTACTTAGCATAACATTCTCAAAGTTCAGTCATGTGGTAGCATGTGTCAGAATTTCCTGTCTTTTTAATGAATGGTATTGTATTGCATGTATATATATGAGATGGCTTTTGAGCTTCCTTCAACTTTTGGGTTGTAGGAGTCTAAATGCCAGGTCTCTGTTGTTCCTCAGGGCGGACTGTTGCCTGGCTTCAGACAGACTTTCTTTCCTGCTTATGTCACTAGAATCTTCCCTGAGCCCAGTGGGCCTGGGAGACCCTGGGGAGGGATCCTGGGAATGAAAGGCTTTGGCTAAACACCTGCTGCCTTCTCTCCGAGGCTTCAGCAGCTGGGTCAGGTTTGGGTGCTGAGCAAGGGTGGGGGAGGTAATGATGGCCTGCAGGGCTTGGCTGGCCAAATGAAATAGGCCTTGCTCTGAGACTTGGCCTGATTACAGGGAGCCCTGCGCTTGCCCTCCCTGGGATCCCAGCCTGGCCATGCTGCAGCCCTTGTAGGCCCAGCTGTTCTGGAGCAGCTGCAGAGGTAGGCGGGGCTGAGGAATTTGGGACAGCAGCTGCCAAAATGTATTGGCTTTGGGGTCTGGCACAAGAGATATAACTCATGGTGAAGCCAGCGAGTTCATGCTGGTTCTCATCTGAGGGCTAACTAGTAATAACAGTCACTGTTGCTTCAAGTTTTAATATGTTCAGCACATACCAAACACTGGGCATGAATTATCTCAGTTAATTGTCATACAGCTGTAGGAGGTTGGTATCATTGCCCCGATTTTACAGATGAGCAAGCCGAGGCTTGGAGAGCCTTGCCTGGGTCTGTGCAGCAGGTAAATGGCCCAACTGGAATTGGGCCCCGGTTATGTGCTGAAGGCTGTTTTCTTTTTTTTTTTTAAGATGGAGTTTCACCATGATGGCCAGGCTGGTCTTGAACTCCTGACCTCAGGTGATCCACCCACCTTGGCCTCCCAAAGTGCTAGGATTACAGGCGTGAGCCACAGCGCCCGGCCAAAGGCTGGTTTCTTATCCACTGCTTTTGTGCTGGGGGACATTCTTTGGCCAGCTTCTTAGTGGAGAGTGGGTAAGGGGCCAAGATCCTTGCCTTCCCTACATGGGACAGGGGAACTCCTCTTATAGCTGCTTAGGTATTCTGCTTCAAAACATTATTTGAAAGCCACTGTTAATAGTTCAACCATTTATTTTAATTTATTTATCTATTTTTTTTTTTAGATAGGATCTCACTCTGTTGCCCAGGCTGGAGTGCAGTGGTGTGATCTTGCCTTATTGCAACCACTACCCCCAGGCTCAAGGGATCCTCCCACCTCAGCCTGGCTATTTTTTTATGTGTTTTTAGTAGAGATGGGGTCTTGCCCAGGCTGGTCTCGAACTCTTGAGCTCAAGTGATCTGTCTGCCTAGGCTTCCCAAAGTACTAGGATTTCAGGTGTGAGCCACTGCTCCCAGACTCAACCCATTTATTTTACGGATGGAGAAACTGAGGCCCAGAGAGGGGCAGGGAGCTGTCCAGGGTCACTCTAATAGGGTCAGTGGCTGAGCCAGGCCCTGCCTCTCAGCCACCTGCTGTTTTTGGTGCCCACCTGTCTTCCTGGATTTTATATGTGACCTGCCCAGTCAGGAGGGCACTCTGGGGCCTTCCCTGCTGGGTCTGCTGGGCCTGGAGCCCATTGTGTAGGACCCCTGCAGACCTTGGCTGGTGGACAAATGACTGACGGAGGGAGATGCAGAGATGGCAGGCAGTAGGGGCAGTGAGCGGAACCTAGGCTGGATCTCAGACTGGCTCTGGGCTGACTTGTTGTATGGCCTGAGTGACTCTGTTCTCTCTAGGGCTCCATTTCTCCATCTGTCCAATGATGGGGTATTGACAGCTTGGGCCCACAGGCACTGAGCAGGATGAATGGTCCCGACGGGAGATATAAATGTATGGGGAGGAAGAAAGGAGCCACTGGGCCCAGGAGGGCTCTGGACAGCCTTTGCCCCATCCTCCTCCAGGAAACAGCCTCCCACACTCTCGCTGCTGGCCAGAGGACGCTGCTTGGCCTGAGCGTGTCCAAGCCTCAGATGACAGAGTTCCTGGTCCCCTATGCTGCCCTGGGGCTAGTCGCTGCCCTTCCTCAGTCCTAAGATGTCCTCCTCACCTCAGAGTGGTGCTGGCCCCAGCGGGGCTTGGAGGAGGCTGAGCTCTTTGTGTGGGCACTCACATGGGTATCAGCCTGACCCACCTATGTGTGCTCACATCCCTGACAGGTGCACATACATGCAAACCCATATGTACACCCATAGCAGGCGCTGACAGATGGAGAGAGCCAGGCCACTTCTTCTTTTTTTTTTTTTTATTGAGATGGAGTTTTGCTCTTGTTGCGCAGGCTGGAGTGCAATGATGTGATCTCCGCTCACTGCAACTTTCGCCACCCAGGTTCAAGCGATTCTCCTGCCTCAGCCTTCCAAGTAGCTAAGATTACAGGCATGCATCACCACACCTGGCTAATTTTGTATTTTTTAGTAGAGACAGGGTTTCTCCATGTTGGTCAGGCTAGTCTTGAATTCCCACCCTCAGGTGATCCACCTGCCTCGGCCTCCCAAAGTGCTGGGATTACAGGCGTGAGCCACTGCACCTGGCCGAGCCAGGCTACTTCCGTCTTTTAAGGCTCCTGATAATTTAAAAATGAAGAAGACCTAAATAGGGTGTTCACAATTGTGGTATGTTTTTATCTAACAAATTTATTATTATTATTATTATTATTATTATTATTTGGGATGGTGTCTAGATATGTTGCGTAGGCTAGAGTGCAGTGTTGCGATCTCGGTTCACTGCAACCTCGCCCTCTCTGGTTCAAGCGATTCTCCTGCCTCAGCCTCCTGAGTAGCTGGGATTACAGGCACCCGCCATCACGCCCAGCTGATTTTTGTATTTTTAGTAGAGACGGAGTTTCACTGTGTTGGCCAGGCTGGTCTCGAACTCCTGACCTCG